>MU856877.1:98876-157513 GCA_033296705.1 Chaetomidium leptoderma | reverse complement strand
CAACAACGGCAACAACGGCAACAACGGCAACAACGGCAACAACGGCAACAACGGCGGTTGCAAGCCCAAGCCGGGCAACAACGGCGGTTGCAAGCCTACCAAGTTGTGAGGATTTCTCGGGGAGTGTAATTCATTTAGGAGAAAAGGGTTTATGGCGGTAATAATGTTCATAGAGGCGTAATGTCGAATGCGTATTGAATATGATACTTGTATCAAGGCAGTGTCTACTGTCATCCATGATGATATTTTGATGGAAAAGGAGGACGAAGATGCCAGAGTTTAGAGTTTGAATTTTGAAGATGGAAGAGTGCATCGACCGGAGTGCTCTGCCAAGTGAAGAGAATGCGGTAGAATGACCTGTGGCACCACACCCACTGCAGCCTTACAGCGCCAAGCCTCTCAGGCGCAAGCTCACCTGAATTCGCGCCCCGCCTTCAGCGCGTCCTTACGCCCTCCCTTGGCAACCGCGTCCCCATCGCACTTTGCTGTGTATCTGGTGTTGACTTCCACGAAGGGTTTGCCCGAAGGATAGGCACTCTCCTTAGTTACCGTGAAGACGGCGATTGGTTGGTCAAAGTTGACGACAGACTAATCGCATCAATCCGCACCTCGATACACCCCGACGTCCCCCGACAAGACTCGACAAGACCACGCCGATGCGACGCAACCGACAATGGCCTCGTCACAACCCAATATGGAGAGGTTTCTCCGTGACTGGCGCCAGGATGCCCTCAACAAGGCCCAGTACGACTCGGCCATCTTCATTGGCGACAAGCTGCTGGCAATGACAAGTGAGACAGACAGCCCTCGCCACGCCCCCGTATTCTTATTTTCTTTCCGCTGACCCCTCGCCGCAGAAGACGATAATGACGCCTTTTGGCTCGCCCAAGTCCACTTCGCCGCCGGAAACCACACACGCTCACACGACTTGCTGACCAAACACAACCTGGTCGGCTCGAACCCGTCCTGCCGATACCTCGCCGCCCACTGCCTGATCCGACAGAACAGCTTCACCGAAGCCCTGGCCCTGCTGGGCGAGCTCACCCCAACCCACCTCTTTACCACCAACACGAAGCGGAAGACGCACCGGACAGCAGCCCGTGGCGCGAGGGCGGGGTCTAGGAATCTCGAGCGCCAGCAGGATGATATCACGGAGGAGGAGTGGTCGACTAGGCGCTACGAGGCGGCCATGTGCTACCTCCGCGGGCTCTGCTATGCCAAGGAAAATGCCTTTGACCGGGCCAAAGAGGCATACAAGGACGCCCTGCGCATCGACGTGCAGTGCTACGAGGCCTTCACCCAGCTGGTGCGCAACTCGCTCATGTCCCCCGACGAGGAGGACGAGTTCATGCAGTCGCTCGACTTCAACACGGTGCGCGCGCTTAAGGGCGGCGACGACCCAGACCTGAAGACGGAGCCGGGGGACTACGTGCACATGCTGTACCAGACCCAGCTCTCCAAGTACCGCAACCCGCGCGCCTTCAACACCGCCATCGAGTCCCTCTCTACACACTACGGGCTCGAGGACAACGCCGACCTCCTCCTCGCCCGCGCCGACCTGCTCTACACACAATGCCGCTTCAAAGACGCGCTGGCCATCACCGCCTCGGTCCTCCAAGAAGACCGCTCCAACTTCCCCGCCTACCCGGTCCACCTCGCCTGCCTGTACGAACTCAAACAGACCAACGAGCTCTTCCTCGTCGCGCACGACCTCGCCGACAACCACCCCGACCACGCCTGCACCTGGCTTGCCGTCGGCACCTACTACCTCGCCACCTCCAAAATCGCCGACGCCCGCCGCTACTTTTCCAAATCCTCCATGATGGACGCGACCTTTGGCCCGGCCTGGATCGGCTTCGCGCACACGTTCGCGGCCGAAGGCGAGCACGACCAGGCGATCACGGCCTACTCGACGGCGGCGCGGCTCTTTACGGGCACGCACCTGCCCCAAGTCTTTCTCGGCATGCAGAACCACGCCATGAACAACATGACGGCGGCCGAGGAGTACCTCAAGTCGGCGTACGCGCTCTGCCGGGCCGACCCGCTGCTGCTCAACGAGATGGGCATCGTGCTGTACCACCAGGACCGGCTCAAGGACGCGGCCAAGTTCTTCCGCCAGGCCCTGCGCGTCGCCGACGAGACCGACGCCGACCCGCACGCCTGGCTCGGCGCCCGCACCAACCTCGCCCACGCCTACCGCCGCCTGCGCCTGCTGGACGACGCCCTCGACGAGTTCGACGTGGTCCTGCGCGACGGCGGCAAGAACGCCGCCGTGTTTTGCGCCAAGGCCCTCATCCTGCTCGACAAGGGCCTGCCCGACAAGGCTGTCAGTGTGTTGCACGAGGCGCTGGCCGTCAACCCCCAGGACGCCATCGCCACGGAGCTGTTGAACAAGGCGCTCGAGGAGTCGTCCATGGGCGACATGGCCGTGTTGATGGGCGGGTTGAGCACGGCGGCGGGCGTGGGTCTGGCGGCCGGCGGCGGCAGTAGTAGTAGGGAAGATGACGGGGGGGCCAGGGTCGGGGTCGGGGTCGGGGATATGGATCGGTTTGAGGCCGAGTTGGAGGAGAAGAAGGCTGTGGCGAGGGCGAGGATGGAGAGGCGGACGAGGTGGAAGACGGCGGCAGGGGGGGGGCCGGGGGATAAAGGGAAGGGGGTTATGAGGGGGAATGCTCGTGGCGGCGGTGGTGGTGGTGGGAAGCGTGGTTATGAGGCGGATGAAAAGGGGGGGGATGTTATGATGGACATGAGCGACGATTATTGAGCTGAGTGGAGCGGGGGCATTTATTCATTGTTTCAGCGACGGACGCTGCATTTTGTATCACCCTAGGATGGTTACTGCCATTGGTATGGTATGGTACGGCATGGTATAGCATAGCGATGGCGCCGGGGTGTTTATGGGAACGGGCTTAGAGATCAAGTATGAAGATGACGCGATTCTCTGGTTTCTTCTACTTTCTAAAGAACGCCTCCGTTCTGTTCTGTCTATCTCCCACCGGCTAAACATACATCTAATGGTCTACAGCTTCTCCTTGGGCCCAACCAACTCCTCCACCTTGGCAAACTGGTAGTAATAGTCAAGACTCTGCGGGTTGGCCAGCGTGCCGCTCGCCTTGATGGTGTGGCCCGACACGATCTGCTTGACGGGTAGTTCGACCTTTTTGAGATTGATGGTCGTCTAGGTGTGATTTCATTAGCAAAACCCATGACAACTCCCAAGAGAAGGGAAGGGAACTTACCGGAATCTCGGGCGTCTCGAAAATATACCTGGGCACATGCCTCTTGCTCAGGTCCGCCGAGATGGCCTGCTTGATCTCATTCACCAGCCCCCGATCAAACCGCACCCCGGGCTTCATCAACAAGAACAGCATGACCGACTCGTCGTTGTCCTGCGGCCTTCGTTGGCCCACACAGAGCGAGTCCCGCACGCGGTCGGCAAACCGCCTCTCCATGACCGAATAGACCTCGGCCGACCCGAACCGCACGCCCGACGGGTTCAGCACGCCGTCGGCCCGGCCCAGGAACGAGATATTCCCCGTCACGGGGTGCACCACACAGAAATCCCCGTGCGCCCAGACATGCTTGAACCGCCCAAAGTAGGCCGCGTGGTACCTCGTCCCCGGCGCGGCCGGACCGCCACCACCACCACCGGAGGCGGGCGTCTTGTCGCCCCAGAAGAAGCAGGGGACGTTGGGGAACGAGGACACGGCGACCAGCTCGCCCGGCGTGCCGTGGGGCACCTCCTTGCCCTCGACGCCGTCCGGCAGCAACGAGTCGTAGATGGCGACGTGGACGCCCAGCGAGGGGCCTTGGGTGCCGCCGACATAGACGGGCTCGAGCGGGTTCATGATGCCGAAACAGCCGGCAATGTCGGTGCCGCCCGAGAGGTTGGCCAGTTGGACGTGCCGCGGGAAGCCGACGTCGTAGAACCACTCGAAGAGCCGGTCCGACAGGACCATGCCGGTGGAGGTGACGATCTGGAGATGCGAGAGGTCGACCATGTCGCGCGGGCGGAGGCCCGACTTGGCCACCTCGAACAGCCACCGCGGACTGATGCCCAGCTTGGTGACCTTCTGTTCGGCCGCGAGGTTGATGAGGGTGCGGGCGTCGGGCTGGAACGGCGAGCCGTCGTAGAAGACGGTGCGCCCCCCGTAGAGGAGCACGCCCACGTTGGACAGGTACATGATCCAGCCCGTGGTGGTGTACTGCAGCGTGACGCTGTCCGGGCCGAGGCCCTCGTGCAGCCGGCCTTCCTTGAAGTAGTTGATCATGACCCCTCCGACCGAGTGGACGATGGCCTTGGGGGTGCCCGTCGTGCCGGACGAGTAGCAGATGAGGAAGGGCTCGTGGAAGCCCACGCGAACAAACTCGGGCAGCGGGGCCTTCGTGTCGGCCGCAGCGAGAAACGACTCCCACGTCTCCGCCTTGGGGACGCGTGCGATATCCTTGGCCGCGGCAAACCGGCGGATGGACACCACGCCCTCAAAGTTGGAGCACCCCTTCAGCCCGTCCACCACCTCGGCCATCTTCTCCCGCAGGTCCACCACCTTGCCGTTGTACAAGGCCGCATCATCCATGAACAACAGCTAAGCACCACCCCCTACTATCAGCATTGCCCTCCAGGACCTTGTCGAAAAGAAAAAGAAAAAAGAAAAAAAGAGCGAGACTCACCTTAGGATCAACCTGCACCGCCCTCTGCAAAATCCCCTTGACCCCCATATCCGTCGAGCTACTACTAAACACAGCCCCCACCCACGCAGTCGCCAACCAAACCGCCACCGTCTCGACACTATTCGCACCCACAATCACCACCCGATCCCCCTTTCCCACCCCCCTGGCCCTCATGGCTTTAGCCACGCATCCCACCTTATCTCTCAACTCGCCATACGTAACCTCTCTAACCTTCTCACCACTACCCCCCTCCCGCACCTCGGTAATCGCCACCTTGGCATCTTCCTTGTGCCTCACACTCCTGCCCCCCGTAGTAGTAGCATCACGAGAAAAGAGGACATTCTCGGCAAAGTTCAGCCGCACGCCCTCGAACCAGCGCGGCACGGCGTCGATGGGCAGGGACTCGTCGACGACGGTGGTGTAGGTGCCCTCGTGGATGAGGTTGGCGGCGTGGAAGAGGGCAGACCAGAAGGGGGCGCGGTGGGCGAGGGAGAAGGCGTGGAGGTCGGAGAAGGTCTATTTTAGAAAATTGGTTGGTTGGTTGATCAATTGGATAAGAGGAAGAAAGAAGGATAGATAGATAGATATATACCTTGAGTTGGAGGTTGTGTTTGCGGTTGAGGTCCTGCATGAAGCGGTGCATGAGGGTGCTCTCCGGGTTGGGGTGTTGCCTGGGATATGTACATGGCGGTGAGTCTGGGTTCAAGTCGTCGCCTTGCCGTACATCCTGAGATTCGGCGGCGTGGCAATTGATGGAGGATGTGTGAGTTGAAGTGACGGAGGAAAAACATACCACAACTTCCGCGGCACCGACACCGACGCCGCCTGTTGTCCGTTGTCCGCCATTTCCGATCGTGCAAACCAAAGTAAACAAAATACCCCGTTGTTATTTGTTTGCTGCGTCTGCAAGAACTCTCGTCCCAACCCAATTGCAATTCGAATGAACAACACACACGGCAACGCTCTAAACGTAACCAATTGAGTCACGGAGAAAGCAAAGCAAAGTAAGAAAGGCAACGGAAAGGAAAAAACCAGTTGAGCCGAGGCTGCGACTGTCGGAGTTCGAGGCAGGCACTAAGACAACCGGCAGTAGCACAAGTCCGCCCCCTAATACGCAACAATGCGGGGTTGTCGGGAAAGCAGTACCCGGACCCCCCGGTTCGACCGCCGATCCATGAATCCGTCTCGGGCCGGAATTACTCGGCAGAAACACAACCGACAGCCAAGGGGGGGGGGGGTCTGGGGTCTTGGGTGTTTGTCAAGAGCGAAAGTTCATGATAACATGCACCTCATAAAGTAACAATGATAATACATATCCCGCCAGAGCCCAGCGCGCCTTTTCCTATCCTGCCAACTCCCCCAGCCTATCCATACAGTAACCAAGTACACATAAAACCCCCAACTCCACACGCAGAATAAACCACCCAGGCCAGCTCCACCAACTCCAAGTAAACACTCCACTCCCCCAATTTCAATCCAGCCACCCACCCCGGCCACCCCTAAAGATACGGCATCCAGAGCGCATCACACATGGCCAGGTTCATCGGGTTCACAGCCTTGGCGATCAGGTCGATGACGGTCTGGTGCGCGGGCAGGTTCCCCGCGGGCGCCTGGGCCAGCGACACGGCCTTTTTGACAATCATCTCGCTGTTGGCCTGGACCGACTCGCGCAGCTGGCTCTCGGTGACATTCATGGACCGGTGCGAGCTGGTGAACCAAAACATCATCTCGTCGCGCACAAACAGCGTCAGCGCGTGCTCGAGCTGGAACTCGGGCTCCGTCAGGCACCGCGCGATGGCCATGACCGAGCACGCAAAGATGCCCTCGGTCGCGAGCGGGCCCATGAGCGTCTGCAGGTTGGGCGTGAGCCGGAACGGCACCGGCTCCTGGTTGTGGAAGTACGGCCGGTTGGCCGCCATGAACGAGATGAGCTCCGAGCCCCAGATGTTGCCCGACCCGCGCGCAATGTTGATCTTGTGCGGGTACCGCTTGTCGATGTGCAGAATGTACGTCATGAACGTCAGCGCCGCCATCTGGTACGAGAAGCGCCGCCGGAACAGCCAGAACTCGGCAAAGTCGGGGAACGCCGCCTGGAAGTACTCGAGCGCCACCGTGCTGTCGACAAACTTCTCCTGGATCGCTTTCATCACCTCCAGCCGCGCCGTGACTGTGTGGTCGGCAGGCTTCTGCAACGCAATAACCGTGGTTAGCCCCGCTCCCGGCGTGGTGCATTCAGCCGCAGCACAACTTACCGGTCCCTTGACATCCACAAGCCCCCGCAGCTTGTCCATCGTGTACAGCACCGGCTCGTCCTTGGGTATCTCGTTCCGCCGGCAGTGGTCCTCGTAGACGCCCTGGAGCGTGATGTACGTCGTGTCCTCCTGCACAATTCTGATGTGAGGCGCAAGAGGCACCATCAACGGCAGCGTGAATTGGAGATCCCGACGCCGGCTCTCCTTCTTGCTACCCAGCGTCTGGTTGAGCTGCCGGAACAGCTGCAGGATGCGTTCCTCACGCCTGCAGTGCCGCGCCGCCGGATGCTGCACCGCGAATGCGTGCACGCTGCCGTCGTGCCCGCGGATCTTGAGCCGCCGGTGCGACGCGCCAATGGTCCGCACGAGGTCGACGTTGGGTAGGAACCTGTCGATGCGGACAAAGTCCTGGTTCTTGTCCTTGTGTTGCAGATACTGACCAGGGACCTCGACGTCGTCAAACTTCTGGTACCGGAACTCGCTGAGATGGGGCGAGTAGTGCGCAAAGCTCTCGAGCGGCACCGGCGACGACCGCCGGTCGAGCTTCTCCTCAAACTTGTCGCGCCACTTGCGGAGGTTGTGGATGTACTCGTACATGGTCGGCTTGACCTTGACAAAGTCGGCCTCGAACGTGCCCCGGATGTGGCTCGGCAATATCGTCTCCGCAAACCGGGTTATGTTGTTCTCCGTGGCAGGCGGAAGCTTGACATCCTTGGCGTACGACGTCGGCATGCGACTCACATATGCGAGGCCGTCGTTGAGGAGGGCGACAATTAACCTATAAGCGTCCTCGTCTGGCGGGCACTTGAAGTGCTTCTGGATCTGGTCCACCATGGTCTCCATCGACAGCGCCAGCAGGGGGAAGGCTGTCTTGAGGACGCTCATTATCTCCTCGGTGAGCTCCCATGGCGGCTTCTTTTGCGCACCGCCCGTCTGATCGCCCTGCGTTGAGCCGCCGGCGGTCAACGGGGTGGTCGGAGTTCCGCTGTCGGCCTTCGTCTCCGGCTTGTTGGCTTGTCCGGCCGTCGCCTCCCCGTTGGCCGTTGCCGGCCGGGAATCAGCGCCCCCAGCCGCTGCGTCCTTCTTCGTCAGCTGAGGAGAGCCGCCCGGCTTGTTGCCCGCAGCCTGGCCGCGCCTAGCCCGCTCCTTGGCCTCCTGGTTCTTCTTGATCGCGAGCATGTCCTCCCGGTTGGTTCGAAGCTGGAAGTACAGCGCCTGCGGGTACGTCTTGGCGATCTTGAGGAGGATGTTTTGCACCCGCGGCGCCTCCTTGTGCCCGAGGCCGACCAGCAGCTGCGGGATGTACGTGATCCACCACCAGACAAGGACCTCGCCCTTGAAGTCATCAAATCCTGCAGCGATCGTGCCGTTTGCGTCATCGAGGCTCAACAGCCACAGGATCCGCGCGATCAGCTTCCGAGACTTGTGGTTCTTGTAGCTCGACGCGGCCTGCAGGTAACTGGTGAGAGCCTGCTTGGCGGCCGCCAGGTCTGTCGGGTTTTCCTTGAACTTCCTGTCGTTGAAGTAGCCCCACTCTGCCCAGGCCTTTGCCGCCGTGATGTCAAAGTAGAGCGCCGTGCCGTACGCGCTGTCGGCCTCCTCCTTTTGCCCGAGCTTTTCGAGAAACATACCCTTCAGGGTGTAAAACTCGGCCTTCTGCGGTGCGCTGAAGTAATTGAGATTCGTATTGTTGATGACTTCCAGCCCGTTCGTCAGCTCATCTGGGTTCTGATAGTGGCACCTAGCTTGCTCTCTCAGCTTGAGGAACGCTTCTTGGATCTCGATGTTGGGAAGCGTGTAGATGCGGCTTAGTTGACTGATGCAGACATCTGGCAGGGCGTGCTTCCTGGCGACGTGCGCAAAGCGGTTGATGATCCATGCCGTCTCGTGGTACCCGCGGTATGCAAACGACACACCTCCGGCGTTCTGCGGCTGTGGAGGCACCAGCTGCAGATACGTTCCGTTGATGAGCCCAAAGATGTGCTGCCGCCACGTAACTAGATCCTGCCACGCGACAATGTCATCCCATGTGTTTGGAAGTCTATCCCGCCAGGACCCAAGAAGCAGCTTGAGCTCGCCGGATTTGACATCGAGATTGCCGGCGTTCGTCCCGGTAAGGCTCTGACAGATGACGCTAGCATCGTGGAGTTCAACGAGTTGCTGGAAGTTCTGGAGGACGGGAACGTGGGCCGACGTGAGTCGTTTCGGTAACTGGTGCCACTTCCTAATGGACAGCTGGATGGCTTCGTCGACCACTCGATTAAAGTCCTGCATGGTCTCCTGCTTGTTGTGCAACTTCAGAAGAGACATGAAGGCCTGGAAGAACGACCTCCTCGGCGTCGGCGCGTCCATGACGCCCTTGATGAGGGTGTCCAGCTGGTCGCGGTTCTCTTGGTTCTGCCAATACTCGGGATTCCGCCACGCGCACTCCAGAAGCAGGTCCTGGAAGTTTTCGTGCTTGGCGTAATCTTGGAGAACTTCCCACTGCTGGAGCTTCTGCGCGCAGAGCACCCAATGGTCCTCCCAGAGCATGTACTCCGACTCGTAGAACGGGATGACGCCGGTCCTGGCCTTGATTTGAGCCGTCTCGTACATCCGCTGAGCCTTTTCCCACATGCCGTGTTGCTCATAAGACAGAGCCGCGTTCGTCTCAACGAACTGACAGCGGCGGCGCCATGTTCCGTAGAACAAGTCGTCCTCACCAAGGGAAGCATAGAGGTCGATCAAGGCGTCGAGATTGCTCTCCCGCACCGTCGCCGAGTCGATCTCGGGCTTGAGAGCCGAGTTCTCCAATTGATAAAGCGCCGTGTACCAGGCATCATACGTCTTGGCTTCGAACTTGAGGACGTGCGGCGGAATCTTGCAGTGCGGCCACGTCTTCACCGCGCCGGTCAGGAGTGACTGGACCACATTGGGCCGCTTGTCCATCTGGCGCGAGTGGTAATCCTTGGTGAGCAGTGCTACCAAGCCGCGTTCGAGATCAGCTCTGTCCTCTTTGGCTGTGGCCGACCAAAACATGGGGAAGAGGGCGACCCAGAGCTCATGGGCAAAGGTGGAGTCAACATGCTGCAGCTGAGTCAGGGGCTCAAGAACGTCGCGCGCCCTGACATCGCCAAGCTCGGCGACAAAACGCCGATGGTTCGCCATGAAAGTTTCGTACTTGTCGTCGCTAATGGTGGCCGGCTCGCGGCTGTCCTTGGAGTAGCCACCCAAGAGCTGGGAGAGCTGCAAGGTCCGGAAATCTTCATGGTGAAGCTGGATGGCGGGGTTTGTGTCCACGCCGCCCAAGAGGAGATGAGATGCTTGCGCCAACCAGTACGAGTCTGCCAAGGTATCCCAATTCTGTGAAAGGAGGACGTAGGCCAGCCGGGCGCTTGCAGTCCTGGAATTGCACTTGTCGAAGATATTCATAAACTTGTTGCGCATCTCGACGTCTTGGGCTCTCGTGCCAATGAGGAACGCGTGCTCCATGCGGACTGTCAGTTCCGTCCGCGTGATCTTGGGGTCCTCATAAATGCGAAGAACAAGTTCAAGGAACTTCATCAGCATGGTCTGGTCCAGGCGGTGCTCGAATGTGATCATCTTATGTAGCACAGCCGTCTTCTCCTTTAGCGTCGGCCATGTACCTTCGGAACGGAAGACCCAGGCTTCAACCATCTCGAGGATCTTTTCACAGAGAGCCACATGCAAGGACTTCTCGACAATGGTTGCCAGGACGCTCAGGAAGGGACGCCTGTTGTCGCCAAGGATCTCCATGCGCATCGCCGTGACCTCGACCGCCTTGAGGATCAAACCGGTCTGGATTTCGAGGTCAAAGGCATTCATCTCGGTCGGTGCATTCGGGTCTTGCTGCGGCCGAATGCCACTGGCCTGGTGTGCCAATGCCGCGTAGTGAGAGACATGGTCCCGTGCCAGCTTTGACTGCAGCGACTTCATGATGGCGGGTATGTGCTGGTCAATGGTGGACGGCTTGCGACACCCGAGTGACCACAGGATGTTGATGCCGGATACGTAATTCGATGCAGCCATGCTCTCCGTGGCGATGCCCGAAAGGAACGCAACGACCTCCGAGGTTTGCGCTTCCGATTCCCCATCGGCATCCGCATCTTCCATGGGGACGTCCTCCGGAACGGCATCCAGGATGCGTTTGACGATCGGCTTGATGTCCCGGTCACCGTCAAACTTCTTGTCGGCCACGTGCAGGCAGTCTTGGACCTCGGGATTCTCCGACTTGAGGCACTTCTCGGTGATCTTTTGTATGTGCGTCATGTTCTTGAGGATCCACTCATCAGACTTGAAGTTGAGAATAATGCGGACCACCTGCAAGGTGTTGACGATATTGGTGATGAACTTGTCATCGTACTTGTCCGTGTCCGACGGATCGGCCGCGAGGAGGCTGGCGGCCTTCTCGCTGGCCAGAACCACGTCGGTGACATTGGGGAACAAGTCCACGTCCAGATCACCCCAGTATTGCGGCTGCAGAAGATTGTACAGCAGAGTCATCGCCTTTTTGCAGAGCTCGGTCGGCGGAGAGGGCAGCACCGGGGCGGTAGGATCGCGTGGCTTGGCTGAGGGAAGCTGGTACCGCTCATTGAGTTGCGCGATGAACTCAACCAGGTACTTAACCATCTTCTGGCGGCCCATGGGAGGAATTTGAAACTCGGCCTTCTCCGGCAGTCGCGCGGCCGACGGGGACGAGCCCTGCTGTTCCTCCAGCTTCCTCTTCTTGGTGTTGGGTGACTCGGAGATAGCGCGGAGGGGCTCGCCGATCTTGCCCTCCACACGCCGCTCCTCCCACTGCCAGATCAGCCACATCATGTTGAGTGCGAGCTTGCGGCTCTCGTTGGATGGATTGGGCGGCGATGCCACTTTGCGGAGGCACTGGATGATCAGCATGGCGAACTTGTCCCGAGTGTGGTAGAACAAATCCGGATGGCGGACGAGGAAGTGGAAGATGCACGTCATCTGCTGAACATTCTGGCTTTCCTCGGCGAGGATACGACGCGGCGCAACTGCCCAGACAGGGTTGCGCTCGGTCAGTGCCGTGTTACACCTCTTTGGCATGACCGGCGCCATCAGTTCTAGGGCTTGGGTGACGAGCGCTCGTCCCTCATTCTGGTTGGTCTTGAGGAGGGAGAAGTATATCTGCGTGACGATCTTGGCCGGAGTCTCGTAGCGCGCGATGAAATAGCCGATCACGACATATGCTGCATGTTTGTTGATGACATCGTCGAGCCGAATGTAGGTCCACCCAAACTTGATGAAATCCTTTCGAGCATCTTGCAGCATGGTGTGATGGTACTTGACAATCATGGCCGAAAGCTGAAGCACCTCCATGCGGGTGTGGTCGATCCGCGGGTGCAAGAGATCGTCCTGTGGATCAGGCAAGTTGACCTTCCAGATCTTGGTGTTGATCGAATCAATGACGGTCCTCTCAAGGAATCGCGGGCCCTTGTTATGCTCGCCGCGGTTCCAGTGCCGCATCACGTCCATTGCGACGATGGGGTTGACGATGTTGTGAAGCAGATACCATTTGGTCCGCTGTGTTGCGGTCCGCCCGGCGTAGATCTCAAGACAGCGGAGCACCGTCGTTCTCCAGAACTCGATTGAGTCGTTGCAGATGACGTGCTTGTAGATATGTGAGAGCAAGGCCGGCGTCTCGCGGAAATCATCCGCTGTGATGGACTCGATGAGTCCGAGGAGCGGATCCAGGTCCTTGGGGCTCCTTGCCAACGACTTGGAAAGGATGGCCATGAGCTGCTCAGATGCCTGGTCGGCAGGGAGCCTAAGGCCGGGCGCCAGAGTGTTCATCTTCAAGCTGCGCTCGAGCTCTTTCCCGACTTGCTTCAGCCACTCAATGTGTTCCTTGTTATCCAACCACGACAGAGCGTTCGGAAACTGGCAGAGTGCGTCCAACATGTTGATGGTGTTGATGATGGCATTGAATTTGGTCTCCTTGCCTTGGCTGATGATGTTGTTGCACGTCTTGATGATGAACTCGACGTTCGCTGCACCCCAGTCTCGTAGCACTTGGCTGTCCGGATGCCGCAGCACCTGGGACAGGAACCGTCCATATTTCAACTCTTCAAGTTTGCCCAGGGTGAAAGCCCAAACGTCGGATGGGTACTTGTTGAGATACTTGTACAGGGGCAGGCGGAACGGGCTGTGATGAGTCCGTCGCAGCTTCTCCTCGAGGTCTAGGACATTATCGATGACCCGTTCCTTGAACTGCTTGGCGGCCTCGGGCAGGAGATGGAAGATGTTGAAGACAGCGGCAATGACCTTCAACGAGTTGTGCTGCTCGAAGAAGGTGAACGAAACCTGTTGGAGAAAGCTGGGCTCGGCGATCTGCTTGACGTGCTCGAGAAGGCGCGCGCCTATCTCGACCTTGAAATAAGTCGTCAGCAGCCGCAGTAGCCGGCCGAGGTTGTCCAAGCTATGGACGGTCAAACGCTTAGCATCCTGGAGACTAGCAAGCACAGGCCGCAGGCCGGACTGCAGCAGATCCTTGGGCAGTTTGCTCGTGTGCTGCAGGACCGCCTTCAAAGCATCATTGGCCGCTTCGATAGTCGGCTGAGAGTCCGAGTACAGGCATTTGAAAAAGACGGCGACAACCTTGATCCTGGTGGGATTGTTGACACCGCTCCCAAACTCGTCAAAGGCCATCGCGCTGCTGAGGATCTTGATGCAAGATACGCGGAGATTCACGATGAAATCGTGTGTCCTGAACTCTAGCGTCTTACCGGCCAGAGACTCGTCGCTCGCGTCTGCAAGGGCCAGCGACTCCATCAACAGACGGTTCAGATTTTCATCAAAGGCAACAAAGTCGCGCTTCAAGGACATGTAGTATGTGACGGCATCGATAAAACCGATTTGAATGGCAAAAGGCAGAGCCCTCAGAGGTTTGGCGTAGATGGGTTGAAGCAGGTGTTTGCGGTGAGGCTCGAGGAGCTCCCAGACCTCGGCCCCAGCTGCCTTGCCAATCAGCTCAAGGGATCTCCTCGCCGTGTTTCGGACATGCCGGTTCATGTGCGACAGCTCTCCATTGAGCATCATGACAATCTGAGCGATCCGTGAGTGTTTCGGCGGAGGTTGTGGTGGCTGCGGCGCCGCCGAGGGGGGCGCAGGTAGACAGTCCACCTTTTTGATGTTTTTGGTGAGCCTTGTTAGGAGTATCTCGAGCGTGACCTGCGCCGACCTCCTCGTCTTCTCGGGGAGATCCTGAGGCATGTCCTTGATGACATAGGTGAGGGCACGGACGAACTCGATCTGCTTCGCCGCCACCCAGAGGTCGCCAAGCTCGACGTCGGTAAGCAGAGCCTTGATTCCCAGAGTCCCGCCCGTTTTGGTGAACCACTCCTCCTCGTAACAGCCGTGGCAGAAGGTGGAAGCCAGGCTGTTGAACAAGGGCAGGCGGGCAACGTGTGCAGGAGATCCAAATATGGTGACGGCCGAGTTGTACATTTCCTTGATTAGACGCTCAGCCGCGTCGCGGACATCCGGGCTCTCAGACGCCAGAGACTCGAGAATGGCGTCAGACAGGACCCTGTTTTCGACAAACAGAGGGCCTTCTCCTGCCTTTGTGCCGAAGGGGCTGGAGGCCCTTTTCATGTCGACGAGTGCCCGCCCCACCTCGATGATGGTGAAGTGGCGAGCCAGGTTCAGAAGCAACGCATCCACCTCGGCCTTGAAATCGGGGAGTGACTGAGCAAACATCAGGGCCTTGATCAGACGCTTGAGCAGATGTTCCTCGTCATTCTTCTTGGCTATGGACCGCTCCCGGTCCGAGATCTCAAAGTTGGATATATCGACCTCCTTGTTACGGGAGATGAGATCCTGGACCTGAAGGCGGAGAAGGCGGGGGAGATCATCCGGCAGGCTATCAAAGCCAACCCGCAATTTGACCTGGGCGATGATGAGGTTCAAGGCCTGCCTCTTGTAGTAAGGGTCGTATTGCTTTGACGGCCACTGCGAAGGCCCCTTTGCCGGTTTCGGCACCTCCATCAGTTTCTGGATGGCGAGCTCGATTCCAAGGTGTGCTGGGAAAGCCCTGTCGTGCTTTGACCCAATGAGTCGGACATCGAAGCTTGACCGATCATCGACGTATTCTTGGAAGGTGACCGGCAGAGCATCCGTCATGAACTTCCGATTTCGACCACCGAGCTTGCCGAGGATCCTGAGGGTAGTGTGTGCGTGGAAATGACTGTATGGGTGAGGCTTCAAATGGTCAAAGAGAGCCGTCATGAGCTCGTCAATAACGGGCGCCATGATGGGATCCAGATAATCGGCGGTAAGGTTGTCAACGCACAACTCGAGGGTCCGGAGCCCTTGGCCGACCAAGTCCGTGCCGGCACGCAATGCGACAACCAAAGGGCGCATGAGGAAGCTGAGATGTGGCAGGAGGTTACTGAGCCGGGCGGGTACCGTAAGGCAGAGCTCCACATAGAGATCCCGTTCGGCCGGCTTGCGAGCCGCCAGGAGCAGGTTGTTGAGAACGTCGAGGAGCATCTCCAGGAGCGGCAGAATCTGTTTGTAGAGGTGCTCAAACTTACCGCCACCGATACTTCTGAACAGAGACCTAAGCAGCAGGAAATAGTTCATCGGTTCCTCTGCCTTGGTCGACAGTTCGATCGACTTGGTCACAATGTCGACGACGTGCGGCAAGAGCACCTGCTCGTTCTGGGCTGCGAACAGGGTGACGGCCATGAAGGCCAGCTTGAAGAGCCGGAGAAGGATGGAGGACTTCTTGATGTCGGCAGAGCCCACATCCTCGATGCGTTCCATCAAGAAGCGCAGCAGCATGCCGCAGAAGCTGGGCGACGTCGCCTCGCTGGCAAGGAAAAACTGGGGTATATGGAGGAGGGCGGTATGCTCATGAATCATGTCGTAAAGTCGTGGAATCTCCTGCTGGAACACCTCGTGGAATGTGGCAGGGTCAATGCAGTGGAAGACGGTCGCAAACGTCTCGAGCAGCTCCTTCTCTTCCTTGCTGCTAGAAATCATGTAGAAGTTTGCCATGTACTCGACCGGAGAACTGTACGGCGATTCGGCCGCCGGTTTCTCTATCTCATAGTAGCGAAACACGTAGGCGCCCTCGCGGAACAGCTTGACGATGACCTTGACCTCCTCGGCCGTGAATCCGTAGGCAACATCGGTCCAGTGGGCGGGGGCGTTGGTCAGATCCACCGCGCCCGGTTGATTGCAGCTCTTCAGCTGGTAGAATGTGTTCTTCAGCCCGTTCATCAAATTCCGGAACAAAAACTTGTTGTCGACGACCGGATCTGCAGCGCGATCCCGGGGGTTGGATGCCTTGATCGGCATGGCATTGAAGATGTCGACCTCATCCCACTCCGGTGGGTGCTCTCTGTCGGGGAGATATGTCTCGGGGGCGTTCTCAATGGCCAGCTGGTCGTATTGCTTGGAGAGCTTGACCGCGTTCGGATACTGCCTGTTCATGGCGGCGAACTTGTCGCCGATGGCATTGAGAATCATGATGAGATAGTGCCGAGCATCGACCTTGTTTGGCATCCGCGCGATGAATTCGGCCATATTGAGGAGGAGCTTTGCACTCATTGTTTGGAAGCTGGTCCCCGGAAAGTTGTCCTGGAGATTCCGAGTGTAAACCTCAACCGTCTTCCGAATCTGCTCGGGTGTGAGACTCTCGCGGACATGGTGGATAAGGTCGGCCAGCATGCTGTACGCAAGGGGCCGCATGGTTTCGTGAACCGTCAGGCCGTCTCCGATCAGGGTCCTCTCGTCCAACAGGTCGTCGATCTTTGGCAGAAAAATCTTCCTAAAGTTGAAGTTGATGATGTGCCGGATCGCCACGAGCAACTCCTTGCGGGCTCCCGACTTCTCCCTGGGGCAGTCCTTCAAGAGGCGGACCGTGATCTCTGGGAGAGAGGGCAGAAAGTCTGTGAGTTGGCCAGAGTACTGTCGAAGCAGGTACGCCAAAAAGCTCATGGTCTTGACCTGGGCGGTGATCAAGTCACCAAAAGCAGCTCGGTTTTTGACGTTGGGGCTGACGCCCGTGTGGGTGGTGCCCCTTGCAGCGGCATCTTTATGCGCCTGGTCCTGGGCCCTGGCTTGGCAGAGCAGAGCCGACTTGATCAAGGGCACAAAGGCCTTCACATTCTGCGCAACAGTCGACCGATAGACCTGGAATATTGAGACAACGATGATTGGGCACTCGGCCAAGACCTTGAAGGACTGCATCCCCCTCGGCAAGGTGCGGTTCGCCTGCTGGCCAACGTCGACACTGAAGTCGGGAGGTCCTGTGGCGACCGGTGACACTGCCCTTGGAGATTGTTGATGTGGGAGAAAGGTAGTCTGTGTACTGCCCGGTGTAGACGGCGGCACAGGCACCCCGGTTGAAGCGGTGGTATTGTCCAGCTGCTCGCGGACGACCCTGTCCAGTTGCTCAAACAGCTCCTGGATCAAGGAGAGGAAGGCCTGGACCTTGGTTCCCATTAATTTGTGCTGGTGCCGCATGATGTCCGAAATGATCTTGACGCAGAGCACGGCGTTGTCCTCGTTGTCGGAGCGGACGAGCTGCATCAAGAGGTCCACAACCTCCTCGGCGTACGGCTCGAACGGGTCGGGGGGTGAAGGGGATGTGGGGAATCGGTGAAGGATCTCGAGCACGCAGTTTCGCAGCTTCTGCGTGTTGATCAAATCGGGCGTGGTTGTCTGGAAGACGCATGGCTGGCGGAGGATGTTGATGAATGTGGGCATTACTCGCTTGAGAAAGATCGGGTAGCCGGCGCCGGTGGTACAGTGGTCGAGACTGTCACGCAGCGCCGATGCCGCCTCGACCTTGAGCCGAGGCTCTAGAGAAAGCGCTGTGGTTAGTCCACGGAACGGGCCTGCAGCATCACAGTCGTGAATTGGATTGGGAGCGTGGGGGGGGGAGCACACCTGTCTCCGGGACACTCAGCTTCCTCACCACATCCTCAATAAGACCGCTCGCCATGGCTGCGACATTCACCCTTGCGGGTGGTAGGGCGACAGCTCAGATCGCCTCTGCCAATTCGATATCGCGGGGATTGCGGGGTCGGCGACGGCTCGGCGACGACGAGTTGAGAGAGGGGGTTCTACAGTTGTAGCTAGCTCGGGGCTGAGGTGCATCGAGCTGTTGACGCCGAGAGAGCTATTGCATCCGCACTCGTTGACTCGCATCAAGTTGCTTTAGGATATGTAGAGGCGGCGAAAGTATTAGAAGCTTGTTTCGTTATCGTAAAATATTGGGGGGGAGAAAGAGAGTTCAATTCTCTAGTGCCGACGAGGGGAATGGCAGGAACGTGAATGCCGGTTTCGAGGTGGACAAGGCTGCGCTCCGCGCTGCGCGTGGATCGAAAAATCCCAGGAATCGCGAACCTGGGGTGATGCTGCCGCGAAATCAAAGTGCGCTAGGCGTGCATCATTGTTGTTCCGGCAATTGCCCGGTGCAGGCACGTATCCGATTCGTCGCCCAGCTTAGGTCCATTTTATTGACACCCCCGGGCCCCGAGCGGGACTCCACTAAAAAGCTTATCTTATCAACCCCTTTTGAGGTACCTTATGTACCTTATGGCCGGCCCCGAGCATTTCTTGAGTGATGCCTGAACTCATCAACAATATTCAGTTGCTAGAACAGGAGCGTGGACGTCGGCCAACCAACCAAAAGAAGTTCAGCAAGCAGAGCAAACCACATATCAGACAGGAATTGGTTTGCAAAGGAATGTATGTTGTAAATTCTTGAAGGAATGACTGTCCTCAACCCATCCACCACTCTAATCTCTATCTCTTAAAAAAGAAGGAATGTCTAGCTTGAAAGCTGACCCGCCGTCTATCTGAAACATTGTCCGAACGAATGTCCTTGTCTGCTAAAGCGAATGTGTCCACAAAATTGCTGTGCCCATGAAAGCGAATGTATCTCCACCGATTGAATAACGAGAGAGCCAAACCCTGAATGATGCCGTGGGGAACCGACCATGCTGGTGTGTGTAACGAATGTATGCCTCGGATATGCGATATGTCCGGACTTTATCTTATGCGTTCTGCAGCGCAAAAGAAGAGGCTGCAGCCATTCGTTTAGGCGCGGAAGCTGGCGCGGCGACCACGGACGGCCGGCGGAGTGGCAGCAGCACCGCCGGGAGCAGCGCTGGCAGCGCCCCCACTCCCGCCGGCGCCAGCGCCAGCGGCGCCACCACACTCGCCCGTAGGAGGGGTCAAGGTGCCGGAGCTGAAGTTATCAACCGACTTGCCAGGGTTGGGGTACTCAATGTCGGTGCTGTCGGGGGTCGCGCAGCTTCCGCCCACGCTCGGAATGTTGGCAACGAACATGTCAGGCAGCGCAGCCAAGGCCGCCTCGCTGCCGCCGCTGCCGGTGATCTCGATGGGCGCGCAGCTCATGTAGAACTCGCGGTTGCCGATCTTGTTCACCCAGGACCAGGCGAGGGTGGCAGCGCCGCTGGGGACGTCCTCCGGGATCGTGAACTCATACCTGTCCGGGCCCTCCAGGGTATCAACCAAGGGCTCAAGGTTTGCTGTCGTGTTCCTGGCGGGGCAGCCACCTTGGATCGAGTGGATGACTTTGAAGGCGCTGCTCTTGGTGACCGCCTTGTCGTAGGTGAGTGAAACCTGGCAGGAGCCACCACCGTGGACGGCCGAGCCGGTGAAGGCCATCTCCTGCTTGGAGCCCTTCGCCATCTGGGTCGGAGCTCCGCCGGTCGTCTTCAAGTGGCACGGGTAGTTGGAGCCGTCAGCTTCAAGCGGGCTGTTGATGATGCCAGGGTAAGGGGCGGGGACCCTCAGGAGCATGTGGGCCTGAGCGATAGCGGCAAGGCCACCGGCGGCGATGAAGGTCTTGAGAGTGAACATCTTGACGGACGTAATGAACAGAATGTTTCAGAAAGAATGTTATGGGGCTAGTTCGATACTAGAGAATCCAAAAAAAGGAATGTGGGACAGACTCGGTCAACGAGGTACTGATTAAAAGGAGTGTGAAAGAGGTAATGCACCAGGCAATACAAGAAAATAAAACCTTAAAAGGAAGGACTGGAGTGGTTGATGAGTGAGTGTGAGGATGAGGAATCCAAAACCGAGAAGGCGGGCTCGACTGCTTCCTTATATCTCCCGATGGCGGTGGATGTCGGCCTCCATGGCGGGCGCAGACATTGGCCTGTCCCCACCACAAACGAGGTAGAGCGGCGTGGCGCTATTGGGGGAACATGGTATCAGACACCGACGCCTCCGGTGGACAGCAGCGAGACAAGATGCGCCGTACTGCGGCGCTGTAAGAGCCTGAGCGGGGAGCTCCCGTGGGCCGTTGGTGTTTTCGTCCGTCCGTCAAGCCAAGCCCTCATGTTGCGGCTGCGGGAGACATGCCGAAGCTTCTCGGAGTTTGAGGAAGAGACAATCTACCAGGCGCCAGACCCGAGAGCCGGCATGGCTTGCCGCAGTTCATAGTCCCGGCCACATTCGAATCTTGGTGCGACACTGGTTGAGGCTGGTCGAAACAATCCACCCAGTCTCTCAAGGGAGGACGCGAATCTACTGGGCCTGGTTGGCACCGGAATGCGGGCCGCCCTCACGCCTCGTCCTTAGACTTAGACAGTGAACGTCGTGGGAATCGGGCCCGGCCAACGACGACTGACTGAGCGTTTGATGACACAGGGGCGGCGCGGCAGCTGATACGAGAGGGCCATTTGGCATCAACGTCAGCCGAAACCCAGCACAGGGACTGTGCCGCGGTAGTTAGTCTATGTGGGCGCGCTCGTCGACGGATACCTGAAGGAGCGGACCTGGAGGCGCGAGCAGGCCCCGAGGCCGACGGCCGCGACAGGATCCAAACAGCAGCCCACGCACAGCGTGTAACAACGACTTGTAATGCGCCGTCATTTTTATTGTTAACGTTCTTGTTAGCGTTTCCTGTTCACGGTTAAAACTCGGCTGCTACCTCGCAGGCTCATGAGGTTTGTGGTTGAAGGGTTGAAGAAGATGGAAGCCGAAGTGAGATGTGGAGATGAAACAAACACAGATCCGCATGGAAGGTTCAATTGTCCAATCCTGGAACGGTTGGACTGCCGGAGCCTGGGTCTGCGTCATTTGCCAAGCCTCGACGGACGGCCCCATAATTCAACTGGGTCGTGTACAGATGTACATTGAACATAACAAAGTACCTACTGAATAGGAAGCTCTTCTTTAATTCGATGGTGGAACTTCTGAATGCAGTCAAGATCGTGTTTCGGTGTCTCAACTCCTGACAAGCTACTTGCTTACTCCTCCGCCGCCCGCCGTGCTTGCGCATGAAGCTGGCCAACGGCCAGGTCCAACCGAATCTCCGGTGCTTGTCAGACAAGCCAGGCGGCCGTTCCCAGCTCGCAACCCTAACCCACTCCATATTGCAGGCCAGCCCTACCGAAACACCCTTGCTCGGTTCCAAAAATAGGTACCTACAGTCAGAACGTTGATGACAGCAGAGACACCAGGCGGAGTTGCTGAAACAACAGAGCAACCGCAGCGAAACCCGACATTTAACCAACATTTAACTTCGCCAACCAACCCCGCAATTACCTAGTTGTGAAAATGCAAAACGAAAAGAAAAGCAGCTTAGACTCGAGAATCGTTTGAGACATGGGTAGGTTTCCATTTCCAGACAACAGTTGCGTTATTGTTCAGCAGAGTCTTTTCCTGGTGGTCCGTGTCAACACAACACACAACATTAAACGACGAGCCGATCAAGGGTATAAGTTCTTTTGGTTGAGATATTTCCAACGCCTCCTGTGGATCCTTACTGCGTTCAGGACTCAACCTACTTTCCGTCCTCCGCCCTCGTTCTCGCCTAGCTGCGGTGGCCGGGTTGGAAAGAAACAAGGTTGGCCAGTCTTGACTTTCTTGTATTTTGGGCGATTTAGTACGACGGGACGAACAGAAACGGGTGGTAGGGTTAGGGTTGTATGGCCGCTGACTCGGAGTACATGAAGCCCAACCTGCCCACCAAACGCCGCCGCAATCTCCCTGGACTCCCATTAGGACAGGCCTGGCGCAGCGTCCCTTTGTCTATTTATTACATAGCGGACCTAACAGAGGTAAGATCCCGTCGTTGGGAATTGATTGATTGTGACTGTCCAGTAGAGCTAAATCATAATCGCTGTTTCGTGTTTTCTGTTTCTTTTCTTCTGACTGACGAGCAATGATTTCTGTGACATGTGATTTTAGTCAATATTCGTAGATTAGGGGAAGGTTGAGGATCGGTGGGATATCGTGCCCCCCCCGGCTGGTGGAGTGGGCGGTGAGGGCTGCTTTTTTGCCTGCCTCGCTTGATGGGTTGGAGGGGTCCGGGGAGGTGTGTGTTGAGAATGCGTATGTTTCGCCGCAAGAGGGGGATTGAGACGGAGGTGCCGGTTTGGGTGCAGGTGGGCGGGATGGATATTTTGAGGTGGGTCGAGGTGCAGAGGCAGATGGGGACACGGTTGAGGGTGTATGAGATTCCGAATGCGCCGCATGATACCTGGTATGTTTATGGCGGGCGAGGGGTTGGGCTTTGTCAGGGAGGCGAGGGAAGCCGCCGAGGACGCGATGCGCTTCTTGGATGGGCTGGAGTAGGGTTGTGTTTGGGTTTCTGTTTGGAGCACAGTGTGGAGTTAAATTTCCAACTGGTTTGATTCTAGTTGCTTGCTGTCTCAATTCTACCAACACTAGTAGTTGCAATCTGCAGTCACGCAACATGAACTAATAATGAAGGTACCTGTCAATGCATGCAACCTCCCAGTAATGGCACAGGTGCTGCTCGTCTAGTCTATCACACTCAGCGCTGCATCAAGACTCGCCAGCCACCTTTGCCGGGTCGTTTGGGTCACAGTCTAGGGTGAAGTCAGCAACCGTTACCCTAGATGGCGTCGTCAAGGAAGAAAGAATACAACTCACCCTCAAACACATAGCCAGCACGCGTCCAGTTTTGCATCTTGTCGCGGCGGAACACTTCCAGATCCCTAGACAAGCCGGAGTCCGTGTTAGCCCTGCTGTGGCTAGCCCCTTTTGGAAAGAATCAAACGCAAACGAGTCGGAAGCACGTACCACTCTTCCTCTTCGAGCTCCCGCTTGTCTAGGTAAACATAGACCTCAGCAGTCCTCTCCTCGCCCTCGACGTTGCCTTCGCCCTTGAGATTGCCAACCTTGTCGAGCAGCTTGACAGTGACGGTTCTGCGCTCGTACTGGGTGCCCTCAAAGTAGTCCAGCTTGGCCATGTTGGCGTTGGTGAGCCCCGTGGTGAAGCTGCCAAAGACCTGGTGGTCCTTGTCCTCAATGATCCCCGGGTAGTCGGCGTACCTGACGCGGCGCCGGCAGTAGCCGTGGAGGATGGCTGGCTGGAACGTGTGGAGCTTGGAAATGGCCTCGGGCACGTCCTTGGTCCCGTAGCAGACCGAGTGGAAGACGTCGGGCACCATCTGCGGGGGGTTCATTAGCATCATCATGGCTGTGCTGGGCTGGAGAGTAAGGTATCTATCTCATACCAGCGTGCCTAGTATTCGCTCGGGGTCAGCTTGACTCCGCTATGAGTACCTAGAGACTAGGTTGTGGATGGGTGTTCAGCTCACCGTAAAAGAAGGCGCAATGCGTGCCTTCATCGCTCTTGACCGTGTTTTGAGCGGCCATATCGTCGGTAGCAGTGGGTTAATTCCAGATTGAGAACGAAGCGGGGAACTCTTTGTTGGGAGAACGGGGAACCGAGACTGGAGAGGTTCAAGACGTCGCCTTGTGCCGCTATTTGTAGGCTGTCTGAGTCAGAGAATGTTTGATGCCTAATAAATAGTGGCAAAGTTTGAGTGCTGTGACTCGTTGCCTAGGGACGCGTGGTTTGTGGTTTGTTGGTCCAGGGGTGCGCCAACTGCCAAGCGGCCGCAGTGGATGATGTTGTTACTGTTAGTGCTGGATTGGGCTGGCCTCTGGGGGACCCGCAGTTGTCTCTCTTGTCTTTGAGCATTGGAAACGGGTGAGTGGTGATTCAAAGACCTGCATATGACATAACCCCTGAAAACCTGCTATTTTCTAAAGCTCATCCCCCCCTCGCATATAATCGTGCTTAAGTGGTAGTAGCCCCGACGACTCCACAACACGAAATCCTCTTCACCATTTTCTAGCAGCCGCTCGATAACGACAGTCGGCTCAAACAATTCCCGTTCCAGAAAATCACCAACACCGCAATGCCTACTGTCATCAAGCCAGACTTCCCCAGCTCTAGTGGTATAGTGGCGCTGTTTGGATGGTTGACGGCATTTTGTTGATGGGATTCTGATGGCAAGAGGGTGAAGAAATACAATGACCAAGGGCCTTCTCGACAGTATAGTCTGGGGGGTCGGATGGATATCAGAGCTCAACGCTGGACGGTGTCGAGTTTCCAGTTATTGAAAGATCGAGAGTCCCTACGGCCGTTGTGAGAGTCTCAGTGATGCTGTACCAGGATGGGCTAGAGGACAGGAGAGCGATGCTGTTACTAGCTGGGTTAGTGGGGATGCAGGTGGTCAATAAAAACGGTGGATGTTGTCACTTCCAACGAGTTTGCCAAATGGATTTTGGAACACAGGGAATGCCAGCCAGGTTCCCGACGAGGTCTAGCAGGAAATATCGCCCAGTCCGGAATTCCAAAATCGTCGGCGAGCACTTCTTTCTTCTATATCAAAGAAATCATAGAGAATCAAACGTCAAGTGCAAACCAATAGCATTAGAACTACTAAACAATTCCGGGCGTGAAAGAGGAAGCTATGTGCCTTCCTTTTACAACAAGCACCCTGCAGACTACTAAGTACCTGGTAGTAGCAACAGGGGTAGTTTAACTTGAACTGTCTCTGTTTCATATACGGCTTTCCTCAGCTTCTAGGTCGATATACATGCTCCTTTACAAGGCCCAAAATCCCTGTTCTTAAGCTCGCTTTCCGTTTACCCATGTATCTGATGATTATGACCTCTGTTTCTTTGACGATGGTGCCCGTGGTGTTGATGGTGCACTGGTACATACATGTGGGCCAAAGTCATATTAACAGTGGGCCAGGGCGTATCTTCTGTGAGTTAAAACAAGGTCAGGGTACGGAAAACAGGGTCTCCATTTTAACCCAGCACAACAAGGTCTCCTTCTTCTCCAACAGCTGTCTCCACTTCCGTCTTAATCAGATTGACGATTTGCAAACGCCCGTTCATCGGCCTTGCTCGCTCACAACTCACCCGGGTTTGATATAATTGTCTCGTTGGCCCCACTCCAAACATCTCTTCACACAAACCCCAGGCCCCTGAAAATGTCAGAAGCCCTGGTCGACGAAATCGAGGCCATCAAGTCCATCTACGGCGACAACACGCTCACCCACTCGACACAAGAACAGGACCCCACCGTCTTCATCCTCACTCTCCCCGGGGAAACGGCTTCCTTGCGGCTACAGTTCCCCCAAACTTACCCGGATGTCCCGCCCAGTGTTCTCGGCACGCACAGCGCAGCCGGTAAACGTGGCGCTGCGGCCCGCGACCTGGCCCTCTTTCGGGATGCAGTGAGCGAGGTGTACGAGCCGGGGCAGGTCTGCCTGTTCGACGCAATCGAGAAAGTCCAAGAGCTTCTGGATGCCGTAAAAGAAGATGAAGACGGCGAAGACGGCGAAGACGGCGAAGAGCACCATGGTGATGTTCCCAGCGAACCCACAACCACAGCCACCACCCCCTCAACCGAACCCAGCGCGAGTGTCCTCGGCCCCCCGCCCCCCTGGACCCTCTCCATCCCCTTTGTAGAAGCCCGATCCACCTTTGTCGCCCGCTGCGCGCCCGTCAGCGCCCCCTCCCAAGCCGCCGGTTTCCTCGCCCACCTGCTCGCCTCGGACAAGCGCGTGCGGACGGCGACGCACAACATCACGGCCTGGCGCATCCGCGGTCCCAACGGCACCAGCTTCCAGGACTGTGACGACGACGGGGAGACGGCCGCCGGCGGGCGGCTGTTGCATCTCATGCAGCTTATGGACCTGTGGGACACCATGGTCGTCGTGACGAGGTGGTACGGCGGGCAGAAGCTGGGGCCGAGGCGGTTCGCGCTGATCAACCAGACGGCGAGGGACGCCTTTGTCAGGGCGGGGTTGGTGAGGGAGGAGGCTGGGGCGACGGTGAAGAAGAAAGGGGGGGGAAAGTGATTGCCTTGCAGAGAAGAGGGGAATGAATGTGTGGTGATTTATACTACAGACATGTTTTGCCTCCAACGCTCAGGGTACCATCTCGCTTTCCCTCGCCGATCTCTCTCTCCACAACAAACTCCCTTTTTGGAGGACCCAACCTTCCGGACAGCCTCAACCCCCCTCTTCTTCGACTCCCAGGCTTCACTCAACCCCCGGCCCCAACAACGGCCCCAAAACGCCCAACGCCAACCCAGCCTGCTCCCTCGGCAGAATAACCGCCCCAGCCCTCGCCGTAGACAAATACGACAACTCCCCCTGCCCCTGGCCTTGCCCCTGGCCCTGCTGCACCGCCCCCGTCCCCGTCCCCATCCCCATCCCCATCTCCCGCACCAACCTGCCCGCGACGCCCGACACTATCCCGGCGGCCTCAAACGGCAGATCAGCCAGGTCCAAAAAGATGGGCACCAGCGCCCCCGCGCCATCGTCACCTTCCTCGATGGGGCCCTGAACCGAAAAACAAAACCAACGTTGTTAATAACCATTCTGTGTGTGGGGAGTGGACTGCTGCGACACAAAAAGGGAAAGAAAAGAAAGAAAAAGGTGAAACATACCAGCAACGACGCGCCAAATAACCCCAGCAACGCCCGGTCTAGCAGCAGACTCGGCGGGTCGTCGTGCGCGAGCGTGAAGCTGAGGAACCGTGGCTGGGAGGCTAGGGCGGTGACGAGGCTGGTGTAGAGTCTGGTGTCGATTGTGTCGATCCAGTTGGGTTTGGAGTGGGGGGAGCTGTTGCTGTTGCTGTGGTTGTTGCTGTTGTGGTGGTGGTGGTGTGAGCGGGCGGAGAAAGGGGGTTGGTTGTGGATGCGGGTGCCGGTGCATTGGACCAGGGTCAGGGTTGGGTCGACGTGGGGGACTACGTTGCGCTTTTTGAGGAGGTCGAAGGTGCGTTGTTGGAGGTCGTCCACGCTTGACGGCGGGGGTGGGGATGGGTAGGAAAGGGTGCTGCCGGTTTGGCTGGGTGTTTTGTTGTGGCCGATGCCGAAGCCGTGCCCGTGATGGTGGTGGCTTGTTGCTGTCGGCGAGGGGTTGGTCGACGACACGAGACGGGACTGGTCGTCCTCGGAGAAGACGAACCCCTTGCCGAGCAGGGTCTGGACGACCGCCTGCTGGTCTTTGGTCGGCACGAGGATGAAGTCCGAGTCTGAGGAAGCGTGTGTTAGTCATGTCGCTCGTACCGTCTGGCCAGTCTGAGGTCTGGAGAGGGCCACTCTTCCGGACGCCATTGACTGATCCAGACAATGTTTTTGAGGCCGCCAGTCACAAGGAGGACATACAATATGTCGTGATGAAGAAGATCGGGATATTAGCCAGAGCCAACGGCGACGTCAAATCCGCAACCCGCGACCCGGCGTCCATGCCCGTTCCATACACGCTGAGCGCGGCGTACGTGTCCTTGGAGATGGCGACCGTCTTGGCCTCGTCCCCAGACAAGCGCCTGATGGCGGGCGCAAACACGGACTCTGCCCACGCCGAGTTGCAGACGATGGAGCACTCGATGGGCGTGACGCTTATGTTGAGGAAGCCATGGCTGTGGCTTTCGATGGTCAAGCCCTCTGCGGCACTCTGGCTGGGGTCTTGGCTGGGCGGGAGGAGGACCTTCAGGATCGGCTGCAGGAGGTTGGGATAGAGGTCCAGGGGGATGTGGATCAGGCTTAGGGTGCCGTCCTGCGGGCGGGGGTATTGTTAGCGACGGAGACGCATACCACCAGCATAAGACGCAAAATCGGTGTCGTGGCCGAGTTCGACGTTGGAAATGTCGTGCTCAGACGAATTTCTTTGTGGACAGTGCCTCGGAGGGGAGGGACAAACTTACTAGGAACGACACCTGCGCGTTCATAGCTGCGACTATGTCCCTGCGGTCGTGAGGATTGTCTCGTGAGCAATCACAATGCTCCCGTCACCCCACTCCCGAGTTGTTTATGTGCTAACGAGGGTTGGAGGCTGGAGGGTGCGGGTACGATGTGTTGGGGTTTAGGTCGGCTCCCGCCTGCCCTTCTTTGTTCCCCTCGTAAGATGGTAGAGAGGTTTCAGGAAAAAAGAAATCCGAAGCTAGAGGAAAAGATGCAAGGGAAAAAGCTTCAATGAGTCGCAGCAGTTCTGTTGACTTCCGGGAAACAGCGGAGCTGTAATCTATGAACGGAGGTGGCTCCGCCCAACTCCCACAACAACAACCTAACAATAACAGGGTACTTGTATCTGGAGGCACCCGATACCAGGTAGACTTGGTCGGGAAGGAACAACGATAGCAGCTAAGAAGTAATTGGAAAACTTGGGATCACAATGTGGTCGAGGGGCGTGCAGCAGAGGTGGTGCTTCTCCCCTGTCTCCTTTGTGAGGCTGAATCAATGATGTGAGAGATGAGAGGATAGCAAGCCAAACAACTTGGTGAACCGAACACGCTGTTGTCATGTGTAAGCCCCTTCCCGGTTCAGCGGGTGGTTGGCAATGGTGCAATTCTCGCTGATCAAGAGGATGTTGTCGTTTTCGAGAAGATGTTGTCGTTTTCGAGAAGACATTGAACGTTCAAGGTCGAACGTTCAAGGTCGAACGTTCAAGGTCGTAAGTGAAAGATTATGGCACAGAGAGGCAGGGCAGGATAAGGTATCTGGAAGTATAGGTATACTAGAGTAGAGGGGATGTGTAAAGTGATAGATAAGAGCTCTGTGTCATGGGCCCTCAGCGGAAGCAGCTCCACAGATAGGGGACAGTCTTGTGGAGAGATCGGATCGCTGAACCTTAATGGAGCAACTTCACCATCCTTGTTGGTATGGGCGGAGAACAAACCAAGTGTAGGCCCGCCACTTGGGTACCTGAGCTTTGCGTGGAGTGAATGGACGGCAGTCCTCCCGTGACCTTGCAGGAGAAGCATGAACGAGGCGTGCGCGGATGTCGAGGCACCGAGCTAGAGCCTTCTAGGATTAGCTTGCAGCTTGTCTGCAGACGGCAGGCCGGGGACGTGGGGGTGTAGCAGTAACCAAAGCAGAACGATGCCTCGGCTACTCTCCCGACTTCTGCACGATGATATGTCTTGAAAACCAACAATAAATATAGGTGTCAACGACACAAGGAGACATGCAGTTGCTGAAGAACGAGGCAAGCACTGAAGCATCAGGCAAACTCCATGGATGGTGGTTCCCAGTGGACGGTTCCCCAAAGCAGCACCCCGCATTTGGCCAACCCTTCCCCAAGCACCAGCCGTGGACCGAACAGATCCCGGGCTGAAACCCTGATCGCTGGCAAGTCTAGAGCAACGAGGAGCAGGAGGTTGAGAAAAGGTTGCGGAATGCGCCAACGACTCCAATACAACGGAACGACACGCCGGCTTGTGTATCTGACAGATAGGGGGCGGTAGACAGACGCCCATAAATGCAACAAACCATTCTCGAGGCTTAATGGCGCACAGATGAGGAACATTGGAAAGTATATCCTTGGCCACTGCAGCTCGGGGTTGCGGCAAGACTCGAGGGGGCGTCGCCGGCATGGTGTTGGCGTAACGTATAGCAACCGAAATGGCGTGGCGGGCTCTGGTTGATCCGATGTTGTATCTGTCGGTGCATTGCGTCCCATCTCGTTGCCGTGAATTGATGGGTCATCCCCGACATGGTGTTTACAGGAATGCCTGGGTTGGTCGCACATGCTCGGCCGAGGACGGCCGTTGCGGAGGGCCGGATATGGTGGAGGGGTGCTGTTGTGGAAGCTGAGCGTTCTTCCCACCACTGAGAATAGGATTCGCCGCCACGATCCGACTGCAACCGAGGCGTTGTGCAACTTCCGACAGCGTCCAGTCCCAGACTACTGCCTTATTTCTTGATGCCGACGACAACCAGATTCCGGGGGCTCTCGCGGTAGTCAAAAACCGTCTCAACCCAGCAGTCTCGGACCATGTCAGAGTGCTCACGGAGGAACAGCCAACGGTCTGTCACGATGAGTGACTCGACGACGCAGGCGCTGAAGGCCATCAAGGTCCAAATAGCGCTCAGCTCTCGCTTCCGATGTCGGAATGTCTCCTCGTACTGGGCAATCTCCTCATCCGTGATGCTACCCATCTTCTCCTTGATGGTCTGACTGTATTGGCCAAAATCGGAATTGGTGGTCAACTTCGCTATCGCTCCCTGCACGTACGCTTTGAAGGAGGTATAGCACTGCTTGCGCAGCGATCCGATGATGACGGGGTTGGTGCTCGAGTTGAAGGGACTCTCCGTGTCCGTCTCTTGGCCATGATAGACTCTTGAGATGACGCCCTTGTCGAGGAAGATTTTCTGCAGGACGGCGCGGTAAAAGTGGCGGGTAAAGAAGGCATCGCTATCCTCGTCGGTCCAGTTCTGCGGCGCCTGGCACGCCATCATGCGGGCAGTGATGTTGAGCCGAATGCCGTCGCCGCCATATGTGGAAACCCGCTCACTCATGGGAAAGCCTTGGGGGTCCCGTCTCTCCGACTCCCGCGCGACCCGCGCGTTGATGGGCTGCAGATTTGGCCGACTCAAGGGCGGTTCGTGCGTCGGAGGGCCCAGCTTCTCGGTGAGCAGGTTGTAGCAGCAGCCGACAATGGCAACAGCCCGGATACACGGATTCAGAATCATGGAACGGATGCCGTAATGTGACAGGTTTCCACACGAGTGGATCGAGATGGCCATCATGCGGAGGTCTTCCTGCCGGACGCCATCCTCCTGGCCACGCAGCTGAGAGAGCACGTCTGTCAAGTCGGCATGCTCAAGGCGGCCGACCACGTACTCGATAGTGCCCTTTCCTTCCTCGACGGCATATGTGGCCTGCAGCTCTTTTCTAGATCTGAGGTCAATCGTGGTGATGTCTTGATCGGGTATGCCGAGCTCCTTTGCCGCACGCTTCAGAGCCGCCTCGTCGTGATGTTGTGACGGATCCACAGCGTCCCGGATTCGCTGATAGAGCTTTTTGTTGCGCACACGCTTCTCTCTCTCGGCCAGCCCTGACAGGATATCAAGGTCCTTGGCACCGGCCATGTTGGCCTCCTTGCTCTCCACGGCAACAATATGCCTGTTGTAGGGCGGGCTTGCAAGTGCCCGCCCGAGATAGTTTTGACCACTCCCAAAGTCCACAAAGTGGGTGAACTCGTTGCCCGAGACAGAGGCGGCGTCTTCAGCCAGCCTGTCGATGTATCCAGCGAAGTGCGTGACTTCGTGGAGCTTTTTGGTCTTCATCCCGAGCGCCACTTGCCTCGGGAGAACCGGCAGTTTTGGCCTGCTTGGGCGAAAAGACCGATGCAGAGAAAACCTTCTGATGTCCTTCACATACTCAACCAACGACTCGGGGGGGGCGCCGCCCGACTCTGAGGAGGAAAGCGAAGCCAGGTCATCCCGCATCAGGAAATCCAGAAGCGCCATCGTCTTTGTGCGCACAAGATAATCCTGCCATTCTTTTGGAACGGCCGACACAAACAGGCCGGGCTCGGTGGTGAAGAAATCGAGAATGTGGACGCCGCCGCAGAGAAACCGAAACAGGTCCGAGTTGGCCGCGAAGTGCAGCAGGCTGTCCACGTACTCGTCTGTGGACGAGAACTCGTCCGAGTGCGGGAGTGGCCTCTCCGGCCTCGTCTCAAAATCGCTCATGATTTTTTGGCGGCATTTGTGTGTTGAGTCTTGAAGAGGAGTTTTGGGTAGTAATTAGAATTCCATTTTAGGGAACTAAGCAGTGCTGGGCTGTCGGCTGCTGCCGGGCGGCGCCACCTGGCAGCCATCTTGTCGGATTTTTATCGGTCGGCAGCATCCGCTTGGTCCCGAATCTCGAATCTCGAATCTCGAATCTCGACCCGCTGTCGCGACATTGGTCTTGGATAAGTTATCAACCTGTGCTCCGACGGAACCCTTGGCTGAGGGTGTTTCGCTGCAACCGACAAGATGGTACAGGCCCTCTCACAGTCCGGGTTTGAATTCATGCTGACCCCAACTCCAGGTGTTCATCTTCGGCGTCAACTTCAACGAGCAGAAGCTCGTCAAGGTGCGCCGGCTCGGTTCCTCACTCTCTCTTTCCTCCTGCCCGTCCGCTCACCTCCTCCTAGAAAGCGCTCGAGTCCTTCTACTCCCTCGGCCCGCAAATATCGACACGCATTCTCGCCAAGTACTGCATCCACCCCCGCGCGAAGATGGGCACCCTGCCGCCCAAAACCCTCACAGCCCTGACGGCCGAGCTGTCCACAATGACCATCGAAAGTGACGCGCGGAGGTTACTTCAGGACAACATCAAGCGGTTACGTGACATGGGCACATACCGCGGTAGGCGGCACGCCATGGGTCTGCCGGTTCGTGGCCAGCGGACAAGGAACCAAACCGAGACGGTCAAGAAGCTCAACAGGGTCGAACGGCGGGGTTAAAGGGAAGGAATTGGTTAGGGCGATGGTTCAGAGTGCGGGCTTGGTCGAGCTACTCGAGGCTGTGGTCGGCTATGCCCGGCTCGTGGAGATGATATACTAGGTTCTCGGGCGTATTTAGACGGGGGGACGATAAGGTGGTCCCCGATCGGTCGACGGCGCACCGGTGTGTGTTTCTACCTATGTACAATACAGACTATACATACAGGGCAAGAAAAAGCCTTTGGTCAACACTTTCCAGCAAGCCGCCGGCCTCCCTCACTCAGAGCTCCTTCTCCAGGATCCGAGACTCTTCCGGGAAGAGCCCAGTCAACTCATCCTCGAGTACCGGCTCGCCAGCCTTTTGCATCTCCTCGGCAACAGCCTCCACATCGCCCCAAACCCGAAGCAGATTTCCCCCAACCACCTTGGCGGCATCGTGATCGCTCACGCCCTGTCTCAGCAACTCGGCGACCAAATCCGGAAACTTGGACACATCGTCCAACCCCTCGGGCGTGTGTTCAATGCCGTCAAAATCGCTCCCCAGTCCAACATGGTCAAATCCAATCCTCTCCCCAATATACAAGATATGCCTCGCCACCTGCTGCAGCGTCGAATTCTGCGGCACAAACTCCGGCAACCCATCCTCCCTGTCGGGCGCCGCAACACACGACACAAAATCGGGCGCAAAATTCACCATGACCAGCCCCCGCTTCCCCTGGACCGCATCCAACACCTCATCCGGCACGTTCCTCGGGTGCGGACACACGGCATACGCGCTCGAATGGCTAAAAATCACGGGCGCCCTGCTCCCCTCCCACTCACCACCCCCTTCCCCTTTTCCTTTTCCTTTTCCTTTTCCTTTTCCTTTAGCCGCCCCGAGCACATCCAGCATGGTATCGACACTGGTATGCGCCAGGTCGACAATCATGCCCAGCCGGTTCATCTCGCGCACCAGCTGCCTCCCGGCGGGGCTGACGCCGCCCCAGACGGGGTAGTCGGCCCTGCGAAGCGGGTGCTCCCACAGGGCGGCGTCGGCGAAGCGGTTGCCGCAGTTGTGCGTCAGCGTCGCGTAGCGCACGCCCAGCGCGTGGAACTGGCGGAGCGTGGCGGCCGAGTTGCCGATCTGGTGCAGGCCCTCGATGCCCAGCGGGGAGATTAGGTTGTGGTGGTGGTGGAAGTTGTGCAGGGCTTCTTTGCTGGTTAGGGTGGGCGGGGAGAAGATGGAGGGGTGGGCTTGGCGGAGGCGGGCGAGGAGGTCGATTTGTTGGAGGGTTTGTTGGACGGCTAGACGGAGATGGTTAGGTTGGGAAGGGTTTGGAGGGGAGGGACATGGAAGGCGAACTGACTGTAATGGTAGTTTTGGTCGGAATAGTCGGTTCCGTTTTCTGGGCACGGCCAGAAGACGCTCCAGAAAGCACCGCCGTTCATACCGGCTTTGAGGCGGGGGAGGTCGACGTGGCCGCGCAGGCCGCCCTCAGCGAAGGGTTTGCTGAAGGATTCATTGTAGATACGGTTATTGAAGTATGCCCTGAGATAGATTGCGAGGTCGTTGTGTCCGTCTGTTGGTGAAATCAGCACGAGGTCATCATCTGGGATCAGATCAGCGAGGGAGGTTACCGATTAAGGGGGTGTGGTGCAAGATGTGCTTGACTCGTTCTTCAACGGTTTTGGGTTTGGTTGGGCGGAACTTGAGACCAAGACAAGACGAGTGGCCAGGGAGGTGAACGGCAAAGGTGAACAATAACAATGACAGTATCACATATGCCCCGGCCTTTGCGGTTCGGGAGGTTCGGGAGCTTCTGGAGGTTCCGGCTTCCGGGCCGGCCCAGGGCAGCTCCGTTGCTGTCTTCATCAGGCCGGTAATGTGATTCTTGATGCCCGCAGTAGCTTTATCAAGTGATGTTTAATCTTTCGAGAGAGCATGTAATATGTGCTTTGCCGAATGCTCCGTTTTTTGTTACTCTGGTTGAGGTCGATGGGCGATGAATGTTGTGAGAGCGGGCCGACGACAAGCGTGTCAATCATGCCCGTTACTGGTCGATGAGAAATACTACGAAGTACGGCCCGGAGACGGGACCTCCGAGACCTCCATCCGAGCTCCTTCGGATCGGGCTATTAATCCTTCAAAATGGGCTTCTTGCCATCAAGCCCTCTCGAGACGGGCGTCCATCTGTTTTGAGGAGGCACTGCTCATTCTCAATTGCTTAAGCCAACTTTCTATCTTCAGTATAGAATACTGTCTGTAGATTCCTCGCAACACTTGCCCTCTTCGTCCACTGTTAGCGGGGACCCCTGCAGTACCATATTTATGTGTGTATTCCAATAGTTTCTGTTAGCACACTTAACACTCTCTTGTACGTATCTCCCCGGTGCAAACGTGAGATGCGATTCGTCGCCCGGGAAGTAACCACGGCCGAATCTTTCAACCGCTTCAGCTATAGTCTCGCGATGTTGAGAACTCAAGTCTATGGGACGAAAGCTGGACGGACGATGGGGTTCCGTATTCTCTCCTTCGTATCCAAGACTTCAACTTGCAATTTTGATGTAACGGCCGACCCGCCAAACCCCGTATCGTTACGTCATGTTTCACATCAAATCACTGTGCACAAGCAGGGTTGACTTGCTGAATCAATGGCTCCTTTGGACATGTTCTAGTCATCGGTAGGCAGCTGAGTACCTACTCGCAGTTTCATTTTGTACTTTCTGCCCTGCGATCGTCCTGCAGTTTGATCCTGCGTCTTGAGTGTTTCAAGTGTCGGTGTGCCACTGTGCCTGGCTCTCGGCCTGGACCCACGTTGCGTTAGGTGGTCCTGGGCCATTTCCAACCTGGATGTCCAGGGTGGACCCTGCCGCCCTGCAGGGGCCTGAGGGGCTGAAAGCTGCTGGAGCTGGGCCCAACAGGATGTCACTGCCAACCGCAGGCTGTGCGGCGTGTGCGTCGTCCAATGAGACAGTGGAGCCGGCTGGGCATCTGCATCTTGGGGTCGGGTGCCTTGGGACGGATGCATGTTCTTGCCATCCTCAACTGCAGAACTCTTCTTTGCGCCGTTTGCTCCTCGTTTTGGGCGACACAATCGCTGTTTGTTCGCTGAGCTGTCATCTTTGCGCCTCTTCGAAACCTTTGATCCCAGCACATCCAGTGCTGTCCGATCAGGCCTCCATCCTACCCACCAGCCGAGCCAAAATTTAAAGTCAGACTCAGCCTCAATCGTGTCGACGCAAACTCTGGCCTCCCCTGCAGCGGCCAGATTTGGACGGAGCTGTGCAACGGCAGGCTTGCAGAATATCACCATCGACACTCGGACAACCTCCAACTCGGTTCGCGATCCGCCGGCTGAAGACCTGAAGATAGCCACCCGAGGGCGCAAGCGGCACTCCTAGCAAACATGCCAGGTTTCGCAGATTCGTTCTGGTCGAACGACTATGCCGCAGGTGAGCTCACGCTTCAGACGTGAAAACGCCTGCACCTTTCTCGCCGCTAACTGAATATAAGGACTCGGCGTCCTGTTTGGCAAGCTACAGCAAGGCGTCGCCGAGAACCGCCAACTCCTGACCGTCGCCCGAATGCGCGCCGAGGCCGAGGAGGTCTACGGTCAGCGGCTATCCGACATTGCCCCTGCGGTCGACAAGGTCCAAGGCGGGTTCGGTCGCGACGATGGCGCGAGTGTGCGGAAGGCTTATGACGGAGTGCGGTCCGAGATGGAGGATGCATCCAAAACCCACAAAAAGATTGCGCAAAACATCCGCGACCTCGTGGTGAACCCCTTCACCCGCTGGTGCGACGCCCACGAAGCCCGGATACAGGAATCTCATGTGGAGCTGCAGACGCGGATCAAGGCCCACGACAAGCAGGCCGAGGTCTCCAGGAAGCTCAGGAGCAACTACTTCAACAAGTGCCGTCTTGTCGAAGACATCGAGGAGGAGAACAAGCTCGCGTTCCAAGACCCCGAGACCAGCCCACAACAGCTGGCGAATATTCCCGAGATCAAGGTGGAGCAGGAGCCTGCAGAAGAGGAGGAACCCCTCGAGATCGGCGACCAGATATACACCCCAGAACAGGTCAAGAAGATCCTCGCGCACATAATCGCGACAGTCAAAATGGGCGAGACCAAGGTCCCAATCCTTGGCACATACCAAAATACCTCTGCCGGCACAGATATCGTCGACTACATTCAGCAGCACATGGGAAGCACCAGCGTGAGCTACGCCGAGAGAATTGGCCAAGACCTTGTCAGCCATGGTTTCCTGCGCTTGGTCGGCAACGTTGGCAACACTTTCGCCAACAGCTCCAAGCTGTTCTACCAGTGGCGACCCAATGCCTTCGAGATGGCTGGGGTCCCGGAGAAGAAGACGTTGGGGAGGACTTTTTCGATACCCGTGACCGGGTCCGACGGTGCCGACTCTCCGGTGGTCAACACTGTGACCGAGTACCTCGCCAAGTGGGACGTCCTGAACACTTCGCGACCGAACGAAACCCCCGCGGAGCGCATGCGCCGCGAGGCGCGGGAATCGGATGAGCGATACAAGGCCGGTGTCCAGAAGCTTGACGAGATGCGTTGCGAGCTGGAGGAGGCCATTTACCTGCATCTCAAGTTCCTCGAGCGCTGCGAGCTGGACCGGCTCAAGGCCATCAAGACGGTCATTCTGGACTTCTCAGGGACCATCAGCAATGTGATTCCCAGTCTGCAGTCCACCGTCGACAATATGATGCTGTATCAGGAGACGGTGCAGCCACTCGGGGACCTGCGCTATCTCCTGGAGAACTACCGGACTGGCAGCTTCACTCCAAAGGTGGTGGTCTATGAGAACTATTACAACAAGGTCGACGAGCAGACGTTTGGCGTCGACCTCGAGGCCCGCGCCAGGGCTGACCGGAAGCGCGTTCCCGTCGTCATCACCACGCTCCTCACCTACCTCGATCACCACTACCCTGATCTCGAGGGCGACGAAGCCCGGAGGGGAGTGTGGCTGCATGAGGTCCCGCTTTCTCAGACCCACAAGTTGAGGGCTAGAGTCAACAACGGGAAACCGCCTGCGCTTGAAACGTTTGCTGAGTTCGATATACCCACCGTCGCAAGTCTGCTGAAGCTTTACCTCCTTGAGCTGCCCGGTACGTTTTGCTTGGAAATCTTTTTCACAGTTTGAATGCTTACTAACGAGAATTAGATTCCCTTGTCTCGTCGCACGTCTATGAAATCATCCGGAGCATCTACACTACGTCGTCAGCGGAGGGTGGCGATGCCGCCCGAGTCCCCGTCCTGCAGCAGACGCTTTCCCAGCTACGGCTCACCAATATCGCGTCACTGGATGCCTGCATGAATCATTTCACTCGATTGATTGACCTTACCTCGGCCGACGAGGAGTATGTCGCCAAGCTGGCGACCATCCTCGCACCTTGCGTCCTACGCCCGCGTAACGAGACGTCGCTCACTATGGAGGAGAAACACGCCTACCGTCTGGTGCGCGACCTCTTCACGCACAAGGACTCCATCTTCAACGAGCTAAAGCGCATGTCCACCATGAACTCCACTGGCTCTATCAAAGGCCCCCAGAACCGGCCACGGGCCATCTCCACCGACGAGAGCAACCGCAAGGCACACATGGAGGAACGCAACCGGGCCCTCCTGGAAAAGGCCGGCGGTAGCCGAAGCAGGGCGACCTCCCCGGCACCCAGCCCGCGGGCCTCTCATCGCCGCGACAGGAGTGTCGGCGGGCCCGAGACCCGATTCCCCATCTCAACAAACCTCGCCAGCCCCACCAGCGAGCACCGAAAGCGCCAGAGCATGGGCCCCAACCTCCCCAAGAGAACGAGCCTCGAGGTCCCAGCCGAGTCGGATGCCAACATGGGCCTGAGCCACCCGTCCGACGGCAATTTCATCATGAATGGAATCGGGGCCATGACGGCGGCGTCCGCGGCCGCAGCAGCAGCAGCGTCAGCAGCGTCAGCATCAGCATCAGCATCATCGCCAGCGTCAGCGGCAGACCCGCAGCTGGCCAAGGTGGAGCAGGAGAGCAAGATTGAGAAGCGGAACAGCTTGGGCCGGAGTGGCGCCCGCTTCTCGACTGGGCGCCGTGTGACGCCGGCTTCTGCTGCGGCGGCGGCGGCAGCCAGAACGTCGACCCCGCCGCCCCACCATAAGCATACTAGCAGTGGGGGGTCGCAGGAGCAGCACGGTGTCACGCTTGTGGATGCGCCGATGGACTATTAGTGATGGCTCCGTTGGGATGACGAACGGGAAAATGGGCGTTGCGAGAGTTGCTGTTTGTTGGCTGGGTGGGGTTTGAAGAAGATGAGAGGACAAAGGAGGACATGATATCATGATGGCGGCGGGACAGGCGGAGCGAGTGAGTTGGGGTTCTAACTATGTATCTGTGCTACGCTTGTACGAGTCCGGCCAAGGAGGTGGGAGGGAGCCTTGCTTATGTGCTTTTGTTTCGAGTTCTAAGGTTTGTTTTACTGGCTTCTTCTACTTGGGGACTTCTTTCTGGTTCGCTGTGCCTGTGAGGCCTGTTCCCCGGGAGAGTGGTGGTCCTTTTTGTGTGCACCACCTGGACATGTCTGGAGGAAGGCACAGCGAGCGATTGGGTGTGTTTGTTCGGTTGAATGCAAGGTGGTAGGCAAAGTTGGGGATATGTGGTGTTGGCGGAGTGGTTTAATTGACGCGATGACTGAGTGGATGTTGCTTTTTCTATCCATGTTTGTAGTTCGTGACTCTTGCCGCCAGATTCACTCCACCCAAGCCTAGCCACTGCTGGAACCGAATTCCGCCGCTCTCATCGGCAGACTTCAAAGCGAGTTTGTTAATACTCGATAAGGTAGGTCTGAAGTGTGATTGATGGGGCAAGGGGATAAGCGGAGTCCTGCTGCCTCTAGCCCCTATCTTTTTTGACTGAGCCCAAATGGTTCCTTCCCACTGGGCTTTCGCACCTCACCTTCCGGCAATGATTTCCCCCTTTTGCCCTGCAAAATTCCGGTGGTTCTTTCTCTCAATTTGGGCTTGCCAGATGCAGTGAACAGTTTGTTGCCGTATTCCACGAAAATAAAGAAAGGACGACAGACATCTCGCGTTCGCCGCGGGGGGCTGCCGATTGAGTCACCCCGCGGTTGTGGTTGGTTCGTCCTCACCTGCAAACTGCCAAACATGTTTGTCCTCAACCTTACTTTCTTTGTCTTGATCCGTCCTCAACTGCGGCAAGTGCATGAGACTCGCTCCATTTCGCCACATGTGTCGATCGATCCTCTCCGCTATAAATGGGACGACATCCTCTTCGGGCTTCCAAGGATTGTCCGGTAGAAGTCGCCATCTTCATCAACGCTCGCCAGGACAGCAATACACAAACCCTTACTTGATCAAGTCCTGAGATCCCCATCTCATCTCACCTCAGTTTCTTTTTTTGCACATCGCACCATGGCGTCCACCGACGTCCTCTCCCAAACACTCTCGTCCATCACGGCCATCAAGCTTGACCAGCTCCAAAAGCAGAAGGAGGCGTACGAGAGCAAGAAGCGCAGCCTGTGCGAGGATGTCGTCTCCGAGGTCGACACGGCCAAGCGCGCCAAGAAGCTGCTCAAGGGCTCCGAGGAGCTCCAGTCGGTCGGCCTGAAGCGGAACCCGGCCCTCTCGGAGCTGAGCAACTTCTTTGACCAAGCCGAGTACGACCCCTCGGTCACCGAGTCCCTCCTCAAGGAGTACGAGGCCGAGATCCACAGCCACTTGCGCGCCCAGACGAACAAGTACGAGCTCGCGTCGCTCTACGGCAAGCTGGTCGAGGAGTGGATCGCATCGGGCAACCCAGAGGCGGCGGCGGCCCCGCAGGATGGATCTGGTTTCGTTGTGGTCGGGCGAGAAGAAATGCACCAGCAGCGCGCCACTTGGGAGGAGTACGTCTTCAAGGCCAAGGAAATCGACGGCAAGGCGATCAAGGCATACTTGGACGACGTGTTTTCTTCCAAGGAGGCCAAGTTCGGCCTAGAGGCACTCAAGGACGATCTGAAAAAATTCCAGAAGGATTGGAAATCGAAGTGCCACTTCAACGAGAGCACTTTGGGAACGGTCATCAGGGCCATGTTGAGGAGCGACATCCTGACGGAGGAGCGGCGCACCACTTTGCGGGACTTCCTCGGGAATAGGGTGGTTCTCTTGGAGATTGCCGATGTGCTCAACATGCGCATGTCGGCCATATCCTCGTGGACCTGGGGCTCCCCACTCGTCGTCGAGCAGCGCCGGAACCTCAACGGCAGGTATCGATTCTACACCGATGAGGACCTGTTGCATTCCGTGTTTGTGTACTACGTTGGCTTGAGGTGGGCGACCCAGCTCCGCCGGAGCTTGTATCACTTCACCACTACCGACGGCGTCTGGAAACCCGACACCAAGCCCATCTCCAAGGCGGATGCCCGCCGCCGCCGCTTCTTTCTCAACAAGCGTGGTTCGCTTCACGCGAGATCGGTCCAGAAAGACCGCGACACTCACTTCGACGAAATCATGCTCGACCAGCTGCCCGATTCATTCGTCCAGTGTAGGGACCCTTACAACGGTCTCGGTGATGAGGATGGAGACAGCAAAAAAAGCCCAGTTGACGTGGTCCAGGAACTGCTGCGGCGCCTCCAGACCGAAATCCTGATGCAGACCAAGTTCGGGAGGGAAATCACCGTCATCCGCTCAGACTTCAAATGGTTCGGCCCGTCGCTCCCCCACTCCACCATCTTTGCCGTCCTCGAGTTCTTTGGCGTGGATGCCGAGTGGACAGACTTCTTCAAGCGCGTTCTGGAGGCGTCCATCATGTTCAAGAACGACGCGCCGGGCACCCCGACTCAAATCCGCAAGCGTGGAACACTCATTGGGCACCCAATTGCCGATGTTTTTGGAGAATCCATCCTGTTCTGTCTCGATTATGCCGTCAACCAAAAGGCCTCTGGGACGCGGCTGTACCGCCTCCATGACGATATGTGGCTCTGGGGGAGCTCGGCGATCTGTGTCGAGGCTTGGGCCGTCATCACAGCCTTCACCGACACCATGGGGCTCGAGCTCAATGTCGACAAGACGGGGAGTGCGCGAATCGCCAAGGACGGCCAGGTGTCTTCGGTTACAGAGTCATCAGGGGGAGGCATGTTGCTGCCCAGCGGCGATGTGAAATGGGGTTTCCTGAAACTGGACCCTGCCACCGGCCGCTTTGTGATCATGCAGGACGAGGTGGACAAGCACATCGAAGAGCTGCGCCTCCAGCTCTCAGCCTGCCGCAGCGTCCTCGATTACGTACAGGCGTGGAACATCTACGGCAACCGCTTCTTCTCCAACAACTTTGGCAAGCCGGCCCACTGCTACTCCCGCGCCCACATCGACAGCATGCTGGCCACCTTCCGGCGCATTCAGGAGAAGCTTTTCCCCGACCACGCCGGTGGCGTCGGCGGCCATCTGAAGCACATGCTCGCCTCGCGCTTCAACCTCTCCCCGTCCGATATCCCCGACGGCTACGTGTATTGGCCTTCGTCCATGGGTGGGCTAGGCCTGCAGAATCCATTCGTCTCCCTGTTCCTCTCCCGCCGCCACGTGTCTAAGAACCCAGAGAAGCTCATCGACCTGTACTTGGAGCACGAAGAATTCGCGTACCGGCGAGCCAAGGCCCGGTTTGAGGAGAGCAACCCCGATGATGACGACGACGATGACGACAACGACAACGACGGCGACAATGGCGACAAGGATGAGGAGGGTTCCAAAGAAATCTACGCAGGAAGCTGGCGTGACGCGCCCGAGTTCGAGGACCTCAGCAGGGAGCCCTTCATGTCACTCGAGGAATACACGCGGTACCGCGAGCGCACCGAGCCGGACCTCGGCCACGCGTACGGCGAGCTGATGCGCGCGGCCGACACGCGCGCCGTGGTCTGCGGCGGCGAGGTCAGGGCGGCGCTGTCGCTCGGCGGTGGCAGCAACAGCAGCAGCAGCGAGCGCGTGTGGGAGGAGCTGAGCGATTACGACAAGTGGGTGGTGCAGCTGTACCACAAGGAGATGATTGCGCGGTTTGGCGGGCTGGATGTGGTGGATCGGGGGTTGTTGCCGACGGGGTTGATGACCATGTTGAGGGATAGTCGGTTTCAGTGGCAGGGTTAGGTACATGTATGTACCTGGTAGGTGAGGTCTGTTACTGTATTATTATTGTAACTATTATGGTTTGGTTGTGAGATAGTATCTTACTGGCTAGTGCTGTAACGGTGTAGTCGGGGAAGAGTGGGATGAAATCAAGTCATGATAGCCTTTCAGTCCCAGGTGAGGTGTGAAAAAAGTTGGTCTGGTCGAAGATGGGCTTCCATATGGGATTCGAAAGGGTCGGTCTGGGGAGGATAGCTTGGTAGTAGTAGTAGGCCCCGTCCTCAACACTCAACAGGCAACAATCGGTGCGTTTTACCAAATCATTCGCAGGAACAGACAGCTCTCGCAGGCGAGAAGACAGGAGGGCAAAGAGTTCCCAACACTCGAAGCTAGGTAGGGATGGCACAACACACTTAGTCGCTCGCACAAGTCTCGGATGAGGGTGATTTATATTGGGCTTGGGTAGGCATCCGCTAAGCTACTAGCTGCCTGCTCCCCAGCGAGGACATGTTGAGCCCCATGCTCTCTGGCTTGTATCCCCTCATCTTTTCTGTCGGCTGCGCAATCCTCTTTCATTCCTCGTCCAGCAGGTGCCGCCGTTGGTACTTCGGTCTTGGGAAGCCTACGGGATGACGGCCGGTACATACATACGTTAGCGCCAGCACGGGAGAACACCATGAATGGCAGGTGGGGGGGCATACCTCCTCGCAACGTCAATTGTCGGTTGTGAGTAGTAGTATCTACATTCCAAAGCCTCAAAGACTCGCAGTGTGCCTGCGGTGGTGGCGGTGGGCCTGGCTCTGGAGGAACGGCCATCGTCGGTGGCTTAGAGGTTGTCGCGCGGGTTGTTGCGCGTGTTACGCTCTGCAAAATAGTAGTAACCAAGAGGTGATTAGCCTACGTTGCCCAAGAGGAGGAAATTGGTGCATACTTACTGCTGCTCACAGCGGCCATGGCCACTTCGCGACCTCCCGTAAACTAAACGGCGAAGCCGGCGGCGAGACAGGCGGCGACGGTGGCGACGAAAACACCAGCGACCAGAGCCACGTTCTGGCCAGTGGCGCCCTCAACCAGCTCTCGGGCCGTGTTGAGCGTCTCGATGCTGGCCGAATGCTCTATCTTGACCTCGGTCAACCCGAAGCCCATCAACCACTTTCGAAAAACCAGGCCGAAGCCCTGGTCAGCAGCAGCTTTGTCGGGAAGAGCGTCTGGGAATCGGTTAGAAATGCGCCCAAGAACAGAGGTAGAAATGCGCCAGGTCGCGAGTAGCGACACGGAGCGAAGCGAGTGATGAAATGTGAGCGATAAATACTTACGTTTCATCGCTGTCGCGATAATTTCCGTAGCCATTTCGTCTTCTCCAGAATGCGGAATTATCATCCGGACTGTGGTTGTGGTGGTGTCCTTCCACGGAGGCAAGAGGCGTCCAAGAAAACTGGTCATCTTGGCGGAAGATAATGGACTCTACTCTCCGACGGCTGTTCTGATGATGATTGCTGGGTGCCTCGGGGATGATGGCCGTCGTTGTGGTGAAGGGTGTGGTGGTCATGTTCGCCGGCGGGCAGTCGCGGAAACAAAAAAGTGTTGCGGGGAGAAATCTAGAAAGTTAACCTCGCCCACATAAGATAAAAGGAAGATTGTGTACAGTATTAGCAACACGTCAGTCATACCGTGCCGAAGGATGGATTTTGCTTTCAGTCGCCAGAGGGCTATCTCTCTCTCTTCATAGGACGTATCCTTCAATGGTTTCACTGGCTCAACCACCGCAAGCACACAGTCCAACACATCGACATCTACGGCATCACTTCAGGCCAAGCCTTGGAATAATCCGACAGCGGCTTGATCACGCCCTCGTACACCGACTCGCGGAACCTGACGTCCCCAAAGTCGGGCCTCGGGCCAAACGAACAGTCCAGGCACCTCCGGACGGCATCCGCAACATTGGCCCCGCTCTCCCCGAGCACCTTCTTAGCCCACCTCCTCGCCGTGCAGACGTCGGTCTGGTCGTTTGGCTTGTTGTCGTTGCCAAAGTACTCGTTCCGGAACCGGCACTCCTCAATGTTGTGCCCAAAGATCAGCTCCAGGATCATGACTCCGACCGTGAAGAGGCAGGCCCGGGCGTCCTCCTCTTGTGAGGGTTTCCCGCCGAGGTTGGGGGCAGCCGCTTGGGGTCTGTCGAAATCATTGGTATCTGAGGCGTTCCCGGCAGTGGAGGATGGTGTGGGATGAAATCCGCGAGAGAAAAAAGGGCTGGTGCTGCGGAGGGATTGTGACTGCTGGTCAAGGTCCAGCAAAAAGGAGAAGTCTGTTTTGGACCATCTTTCTGAGAGCCACGGGGATGTGTGTGCCTGGAGCAGCGCCGAGGCAATGTGTGTGGCCATCTCGAATCGGCGTTGCCGCGAGATGTCAATCGAAGCGCGGTGGTAAGCTGCAAGTACCTCAGGAAGGGGGGTTAGTTGTAGCTTGCTTGACGCACTCGCGGGAAGATCCTGGGGCAATTTGTGAAGCCGGAAGTGGCGGTTCACATTCTCTTGAAGAACCCCCGATCTCGGTTCGCCAGTGGCCAAAAAGAGACAGAGGTCGGCGACGGCTGGAGGATTTGACTCGTCCGAGGGCTGAGCGGCGATACCATTGATGCCGCTGAGGGGGGCCAGGGGAGTTCCAGAGACAAGTGCGTCAAATTTGACACTCTTCTCCGGGCGAAGAGGAGACGAGGCCCCTTTCTTCTCAGGAGATGCCTTCAAAGTAGAGGCCAAGGGAGTTGCAGGGACAGGTGTGTCGAATTTGACACTTTTCTCCAAACGAATAGGTGACGGGATTCCTTTCTTTTCGGGTGGTGCCTTGAGAGCCGATCGCATGGACTGAAGGGTTCGGGTTAGGGTGCTTTTGAAGTTCTGGTCCCTCGACACCGTGTCCTGTTGAATCATGGTCTGCTGGGCGTTGGCTAGGATGGATAACTGCTGGACATGGCTGATGTCGGTAGTAGATACTACTGCTATTGTCGCCTCGGTTGGCACAATCTGGACCTGCTGCAACGTCGGTCCAGGACTATCTGGGCTGCTCAAGATGAACATCACGTCGAGGCTGACGGAAACCGCCACGGCGCCGAGGTTCAGATGAGCCTCGTGGTTTCCGGGTTGACAGCTGCGATTGCATCTCCACTGCCGCTTGAGAGCGTCGTACACGCCACAGGCGTGTTGGCGGACCTTCTCGAACATACCGACTGGCTCCGAGCCCTTCCGCTTCTCGGCAATGGGAATGATGCGCTCGCTGTAGCCAAGGATCTCCTCCAGCTCCTGGTTACAGGCTGCCAGCTTGCGGATTTTCTTGTGCTTGCCCTTGGAGAAGCTAATCCGCATGCGCTTGAAGTGCCAGTCCCAGGGCTTCTGTTGCCATGGGCCTATCCGCAAGCCCTACCATTGAGTTAGTCCGCGAGTTGCATTAATGGACGACGATATACGAGAAAGGCATCGATATACACTACTATGCAATGAAGAAGTGCCTAATACTAGTAGCAATAATACCTACTTTCCCATTATCGATTTGAAGCAGTGCCTTCAGATCGTCCACCACTTCGTGCATCCTGGACAAGATACGGAGGAACCTGTCGTGTTCGCTCGCCAGTCGTTGCTTCAACGGACCCTCGAGAGTGCCGTCGCGCCAGCGACAGTCTGTTGGGTCGTGGACCAGACGGGCGAGGTCGTCCGTGTCGGCAATGATGGGATCGAGCAGTCGAATCAGCGTCGCATTGTACCGCATCATCTGATGGCGAATGTCGTCGACGAAGGCGATGAAATGGGTGCGGAAGTTCCACCACTCCTCGAGAGGCTCAAAGCCTTCCCGGTAGTGCTCGAGGCACTTAAGGAGGATGGGGAACCCGCCCAGGACGACGCCAACAACTTCAAAACCAGACATGGAGCCGAGGTAGATTTGGTAAAAGAAACCTTGTTACGTTGGGGAGACAGTTCCACAAAGAACTGACTTCCAAGCAATTCTTGAGGAGCACTTTCCGGTTTGTTGGTGAGCGCTCCCAACAAAGGGCAATTTATGCAAGTACGGTCCTTCCTTGGATGCTACTGGCCGAAAGACAACCGAAGACGCGGGGACGCGGGGTAAGCTCTCTTGCTCTTGCTCTCTTGCTCTCACTACTGCAAAGAAGTAGGTGAGATATTATCTTACTTCCAATTCTCAAGTTGACAGAAGAAACTCACCGGGGAATTACCTACCAACCCTGGAGGATGCCTACCTACGCACACTCTCCCCTCGACGTTTGACGATAACGGCTTCTTGCTTCTTGGATAATAACGCCTCGAGTTGGCCTAGCCTAGGGAGCTTTTTGATTCTCCGAGATGGGTAGCGAAGCCATTGTCGAGAAGGCAACAAACACTCTGTCAAAGCACCCTCGGCAGCCTCCCTGTCGCCTTCAAGGGCCATGGCTGCGACGTGAATGATCGACTGAGCCTTCGAGATGTCGAGCAGCTGGCCGAGCGGTTTGACCAATGGGCCGGCAATCTTGGAGCTCTGCAGCCATCCACATCGAGGTCTTCGCTTGAACATCGACTGCGCAAGGACCCGATTGTGAGGGACGGCGTTGTCAAGCTGCTCGATAACCTCCTCGAATCCCTTCAATTGGCATCAGACATCGCCACTGGGCGGCGCGGTAACAGAACCGCAGAGTTATTTGGCATCGGCTCGGATGCAGACCTCGCCGAGTACGATGTGTCGTCGAGTGACTCTGAATCCGGCTCGGCGGCGTCGTCCACCTCGAGATCCGCAGACGCCCTCGGGACGATGAGCAGCATTTCAGAAATTGACGAACTGATGTCTGCCATCAGGTTGAGCATTAACAACCTCTTCATGGCGTCAATTTTTATCCGAAAGCACGCCCCGAAGGACAAGCGGCAACGTGCGTCGGCCACAAAACCCTTTGACAACCAGGCCGATGTCGTGTATATTAAGGACCGGTACCCCTTGGTTGCCGTGAAGAACGAGGCCTTTGCAGCTCGCCTGGGCGAAGCAAATGCGCGGCGTCGCCAGTATTTCAAGTACTGCTGGGATCACAATGATCGGCTGGCTATGTCAGTCCGGGAAGATGATGGCGCTCGGAAGCAAGACCCCCAGGCTGCCCCTCAGCTCGCAGGCCCCGGAGTGAACCCCACGAGGTCGATCTTGTCGGGTCGAACAAAGCCAAGCATCTTGGCTGATACCGAAGCGACCGAGTTCGCAGCTGGTCTTCTCGAGGGTATGCAGCTGTCTGACCATCTTGAAGCAACGTCTGCCCGATCGGTAGTGTCGTTTGCTACAACAGTCGCCGAACTTTCTGACGACAACCTTGCCTTTCCACCCTTGCCATCCGAAGCTGAATACAACTCCACGTTTCTGTGTCCGTACTGCTTCTCGGTCATAACCCTGAAAAGGAAGAATAAAGAGTACCAGTGGAGGTCCGTCGCTGCCTCGTGTGATTTACCCATGATCAGGCAAAGTTAACTAACGTATGATAGGAAACACGTCCTTGATGATCTCGAACCCTACATCTGTACGTTTCCAGGATGCGGCATTGAGACATATCAGTCACAACGCGCTTGGTTCGAGCACGAGTTGTTGGCCCATCGAAGCCGTTGGAGGTGCACCAAGTGTGCCGAGTTCTTCGAATCCCCCCAGGCCCTGGAGCAACATGTCGCTGCCCGTCATAGTCAAGAAATTGCGGGAAAGCAGACGGCAACAATTATCGATATGTCAAGAAGACCGCCTGAATTTATCCAGCCCAGCGAATGTCCTTTCTGCGATGGCACATGGGCATCGGCCGAACCGGATGCCCTGTCCGAGAACGGAGCTGCCGTTGTTGTCGTGGATATCGACCAGTTCCGAAGACACGTTGGCCACCATCTTCAACAAATCGCCCTTTTCTCTCTCCCGCGGCTGAACCGCGAGCAGGAAATGGACTCGAACGATGCTGGAATCGTCCCCGACCGCGACGATATGCCAGTGGCCTACAAGTGGATACGTGATGACTGTGACAGCCGTGGCTGGCGGATCGTCGCGGGCAAGAGGACCACGTTTATTGCCCTCGCGTGGTTCATGGCCCGGTATCGATTGTTATTGGAGGATACGACCTGGGTTCCAAATAACGGAAGCCTGTTCGACGTGGATCCGGACAACGTGCCCGCCCCGTTCAAGAGAGTTCACGACAAGTGGAGCGTCACCTATGAAAGGCTGCCTTCAACCGATCTCAGAATCGACCCACTGCTTGTAGTAGAGCTCAACAAACACAACTTGGTCCACGATGTACGATTCGACCTCGCCGGCAAGTTTGTTGCGACGGCATGTCGGGGGTCCATTCACGTATTCGATGTCAAGACCGGTGCACAACATCGCGAGCTTAAGCTGCGCAATAGTGATATGACACGTTACCTCACTATTTGGTTCGATCCAGATGGCAAGCGCCTAGTATCCGGGGATGAACAGGCCAGGCTCATAGTAGGTGAAGTTTTCCCCTGCGCTCCCATCCGTAGTGCGTACTGACTTCGATTAGATGTGGAATGTCGAGAATGGAGCACTCCTCTATACGTTTGAGGGTCACTCTAAACCAGTACGGTCGGTATGTTGGGCTTCAGACGGCCAAACCATTGCTTCTGGCTCCCATGACCACACGGTGCGGTTATGGGACGCTGTCGCTGCAAAGTGCCGCTTCGTCTTGTATGCCGGTTCGGCAGTAAACATGGTTGCTATCTGCAAGGCGCAACCTACTGTTGAGGGGATCACCTATGAAGGGATCGTCGCCGGAGGCAGTGTGAATGGGTATGTCAAACTGTGGGACATCCGTACTGGCTCCCTCGTGAAGTGCTTGGATAACCCGGATGGTGGTGAGTACGGCGTGTATGGCGTGGCATTCTCATACAATAGAACTTGGAACGACACTCTCCTCGTCGCTGGTTTCGAGAATCAGGTCAAAACGTGGTGGCTCGGCAGGGATCTCAAACGCACCCACGACGGCCACAGGGTAAATTCCAAACCCATGTTTCTCCCGCCGGCAAAGCTAACGTTAAGAAACACAACCAGGGAATCTTTCACGGCGTCACCTTCCTTCCTACCACCCCCTTTTTTGTTTCTGCATCTCGCGATGGTTGCGTTGCCATCTGGGACTATAATCGTGGTAAGCCAAGCGCGCTGTTGAGACTCAACTACTCCGGCCAGACCATCTCTGCCGTTGCTGAGGCTCCAGGGGGGAGCGTGTTTGCGATTGCTACCTCTGAGGGAACGGTTCGGCTTTGGTCTTTGCATCACCGGTCTACGGGCATTTATTAGCGTAAAACGTCAGGCCCGCACTGCTGCCCGACTTCGGGAGCCGGGCGAGGCGAGGCCGTCGGGGTTGGTTGAATGGACGGGGCGCAGGGCCCGAGATGATTGATGCCAAGCCCGGTTCCACAGCGGCACTCGGCCTGCCTGTTGCTATTTTTGAATCTGATGCGAAGCTGCCTGCCGCACCCCGTCCGTTGTCGGGCCAGCATTCAAAAAGAGATGAGCGTCAACACGGCAAACAGGACACGCACACCCGACACAACGAGTGGTTTGCTCCTTCGACAGAGGCCGAGATTTTCAAAACTACCTAAAGTTAAAGTTATGCCTACCCACCTCCCCAGGTTCCCGACGGCAGTCAGGTAGGATGGATGCGGGCCGGCAGTCGCAATGCCGCCCGCATGGCCCGAGATTACAGGTCGCAATCCAAAACAAACGTCAGCCTTCCTTCGATTGAGGTGCTTCATGTCTTGCTTGGCTGCCGCACCCGACTCTGCTTTATTTTGCTTGGGAGTCAACAAGGCCAACACAACAGATTGAAAACTCGCGGCTTTTGTTTTCTTTTCTCCCACTGCATCTTCTAGCCTTTGATTTCAGACGGTGAAATCACTTGGGACGAACGGCTGCAGCGCGGCCACATGCACATGGTCCACAGAGACCCACCAAAAATGTAGGGTCCATGGCATGATTGGCTGACACAGCCCTCGTCGCCGCTTCTGGAGGCGTCATTACTGTGGCTCTGCACTGTGCAAACCCCCCGCCAAGAACAGGGCTGCTCGTCGCCTGGGCAAAGCACAGCGGCTGTGTTGGGATCCATTTTCCCAATTCGTGGAAACTTGCGAAGCTGAACTTGTTTTGGGATTTTGAACCGCCCGTCTCTGCTTCGTCTCTTTTCCGACTCAACAACAGTGATTCTGTGCTTGTTAGCCTCCGTCGCGACTGCCTTGTTGTGTGTTTTTGTCTCTTTGCGCCTGTCTCGCCAAGTTTGAAGCGTTGAAGCGCTTCTTCCACCACCTAGCGTTGCCCGAGCGGCTGCCAAGTCAACATTGACTGACCCGACAACCACCCTCGCCAGACTCATCGTTTCCCAAGACAGGAGACATTCTTCACCGAGAACAGTCGGACAGGATGTGGGAGGACCTCGAACTCGACCCCGAACGGATCCCAACGTTCAAGTTGGTTTTCCACTCTCTCCAGATATTATTCGCCTTCGTGTTATGGTGTCTCGAGATTGCCGTTTTCCGCGCAGACGACTCCAAGATCGTGGGGAACAATGGCTGGACCTTTGGAGTGGTACGGATCCCCTTTACTCGCCTTGTTTTGAGGCAACAAACACGAGCGCTGACTTGGATCGCTTCCCTAGTTTTTCCTCTCCATACCCGCCTGGATCTTCTTGATCATGGCCCCCCGGTTCCCACGCACCCGAAAGCTCGCCGAGCCGCACGCCATGCTGGTAGTTGACGTAGTCTTCACCGTCATCTGGCTCTCGGCCTTTGCAACCCAGGCCGCCTACAACACGGCCAACCTCTGCGGTAAAGCCTGCAGCCTCAGCAAGGCCATCGTCGCGCTAGGCATCTTTGTCTTGTACGTGTTTGAGACAAACCCCCACCTACCCCCCCCTTGTTGGCAGACCCCACTAACAAGTCCCCCCGACAACAGCATCTTCTTCGCCGTAACAACCTTTTTTAGCATTTGGACCCTCAAATACTACCAATGGAACAACCGCCTGCCCGGCTACGACCGCACCCAGCTCAACAATCAAAACATCGACCCTGACAAGGCCGCCTTCTCGATGGCGCCGCACGACGAGGAGGCCTACGCGCCCGTCAACATGGCCGATCACGACCACGATGACCGCCTCGGCGGATCGCAGTACGGCAGCCACGTCGGTGGGCGCTCCGACTACTCGGACCCGTACACGGGCAGCCAGGTCGGCGGCGGCGGCCTTGGCGGCCTTGGCGGCAGCACCGTCAGCGGCTACAATGACAACCCGTTCCGGCCGCAGGACGGGAACCCGTTTGATAACGATACCGAGTACCACTCCGGGAGCGTGTCGACCGCCGGCGGCCGGTATGCGCAACCGACGGCCACGGAGGCGCATATCGACGCGAGTTTTCCCCAAGCCAACTACGACCGGATTGAGCGGCTGTGAGAGCAGAGCGGGGAGAGAGGTAGGTGTGTCAACATGGGAGTCCAAGGGATGGATGAAGGGGGGGGCCCACAACACAACTTGTATGGCATAGGGGGGGGAGGGGGACACTGTTCTGGGATGGTATATTAGTTGGCGCATTTTTTGCTTCCTCGCTTGGTCGGGGCATATATGGAATAGCGCTGGTTTGGCTTAGCTTTGGTGTTGCTGGCGTCATAGAGGGTAAATCATCAAGAGATACCATGAACATGCAAGATTTGTTTCAATTTCTCATGCTTTTTTGGGATTCTGCCCCTGCCCTGGAAACGCAAGCCAAGTAAAGTTTATATAGATCTAGGCATTTGTTTACCTCTCTACCCCTCGGACAACGCCAGACGCCGGACATGATACTAAAAACCATGGACACCCACCCTTTTTACAGACCCCCACCTTTTGCCCTTCCCTCCCTCATCCTCGTAAGCAAGCAGGCAGCTGGGACTTGGGTAGTTAGCACCCTATCGGCCCCCAACCCCCCTTAGCACCCACTCCTTCCAAAAGACCGTTTTGCACAGACAGACAAGGTAACCCCCACCCACCACCACCACCACTTCTTCACGCCGCCACCAACAACCCGGCCTTCTTCAACCGCCGCCTGATATCCGCCGCGGTCTGCTGCATGGGATTCAGCTTGCCATCCCTCGCCATGGCCGCCGCGTCGTCCCCGTGCCGCGCCACTAGCCGCCGCAGCCACTCCACCTCGCGGCCGCTCTGGTGCCGCACCGTCTTCTCTGTCGGCCGGCTCGCCTCGCGCTCCAGCGCCCGCAGCACCTCGGGCCGCCCTTCACCGCCGTCGTCCTCCCGGATCCCGGACCACTCGTCGTAGCGTTTTTGTTGCTCCTGCTCACGCTGTTGTTGTTGTTGTTCTTCAGTGTCGTCGTCCAGGTCGTTGAGCCGGTCGTGGAGCGGATTGGCGTCGCGCAGGACGCGCGTGATGCGTCCCGCGGCGTCGCGCTCGACCTTGACTTCGCGGACGAGCAGGAGGCCTTGGTCGCCCGACTGGGCCGCCAGCGGGTCGGTGGCCGTGTTGAGCGTCGACTTGTTGGACGGCGCCGTGCCGCCCGTGGTCTTGCCCAGCTTGGCGACGATGCCGAAGCGCGTGTAGTTTTGGGAGAGGGTTTCCTTCTTGTTCCTGGAGGGAGGGTGGGGTTAGTATTTGTTTGCTTTGCTTTGCTTTGGCTGGGGTGGTGGAGGGATGGGATGGGAGAAGAAGACGAACCAGTTCTGGGCGATGATGCTGTTGCCCAGCGGGTTCAGCGCCTTCTTGTGCCGGTTGGGCATTGTCACTTTGGCGCGCGACGAGCGCCGCTTGCGCTTTTGGAGTTCGCGACCCATTGTGTGTGGTGGGAGTCAGGGGTTCTTTTGGTGTTTGGTGTTGGGTGTTTTCGGCGACGGCAACCTCAAACTGGCTGCAATCACGAACTGCGATTCCAAAATTTCCCAGACATTGAACGATAAGATGGGTTGAGTGGGGTGATAAGCTTATCAGCCATCAAACGCTGACAGCTGTGAGCAGCTGCACTCTGCCTGGGTTACCACGACGTTTGTGGATTCTTGGATTCTTGCAATTGAATTTTCCCGAGTCTTCATCATCATCACATTCCTTTCAGCCACTCGCTGACTGGCTATTCCAACACCTGGGGCCCAGGCTCATGATCCACGGCCATACAATGCTTCATGTTTGAGCATCCTGATTCCATCTCTCCTCACCCATCACATGCACCCCGCACGGCTTTCGTCCTTGGCATCGGAGCTTGGTCTCGGGGCTTGGCCTCGGAGCTTGGCCTCGATGGTGTCGAGTGTCTTGTCAATCACATGGTGGTGTTTATACCGCAGCTGGGAGCTCGCTCAACAAGGCACACACCGAGCCATCACCTTTATTACTCAGCAAAGCTGGCATGACTCTGATGACACTGACTCGGACATTGGAAACCCCGTATCATTATCAAAGCCCATCTGCTGGGCTAGTATCTCCAACCAAGAAGGGTGCATCCCTCTCAACACCTTGAACGCTGTCAAACCGTAAACAAGGTCCTCCCTGCCCCCACGCTCACCGGTCAACGACTCGACGGTGCAAATAACCAATCTCCAACGTAACCCTATTTTCTTCCCGCGCAAGATAACCCATACTAGTCGTAGCCGAAGCCGACGCAAACCACGCCATCCCTTCCCAACCCAAGCGATATCACTCCCCGCGTTTCCCAAGCAGCAATACACTTGATTTCCTTCCTTCCTGAGTCTAGCTCAGGAATGATCGGCTCATGAAGGCGAGCAAACCCTCAAATTACAGTCCTTGCCCCATGCCCCCCTTTTTTTGCGTTTGCGCATTTGCCAACCTCCCAAACCTACTTCCCCCTCCCGAACAACACATCTCACCACACCCCCAGGCCGCGCATACCCGTGCGTAAATAAGTTGGGCCCTAGCAAGATGAGGGACAAGGGAAAAGGAGGGGCGCAACATCTTGGTTCTCCGCAAAAGAGGGTGTGCGACATGCATGCACTGCCTCGGGAGAATCACCTTCTAGAAGCCGTCTAGAAGGTTTGTTCGTCTGACCGTTTTCGTTCGTCGGACACGCTGTCGATCAAAAAATCGATAGTCTGAATGACAGCAGCGGCGTCCCGGTCCCCACCGCCTCTCTTTTCAACGCTTTCTCTCTCTCTCCACACCCTTCCATGACACAAGTCCCGCTTCTTCCTCGCTCTCCTCCTCTTCCTCCCTTCGCTCTCGCTTGTCTTATCTGCCGTGCGCCCCCCCTCCTCCCTCCCACCCCCCACCCGCCTGGCCAGGGCAACAGGGAAGCCGATAAACTATCGGGAAAACGCGCTTCGGGAAGCTCGTCATGCGTGTGTGATGATGAATGGGAAATGGGGACAGGGGCGCCTCATGTCCGATGGGCTTCCCCATGCGAGTCATTCCCTCCTTGGCTAGACTCCCCGGATCGCTTGGGTAACGGTGCCTGACGGACGTGGGTACCAGGCCGGTACATCTGCTACATGATGGAGAGGAAAACCAGGGAACTGGCTGTGCTTGTGGGTCCCACTTCATCCCCGATAGACACATTAGTTATGCAGGGCCTGGACCGATGAATGCTATCTTTGCCTTGGGGTATCCAGTCCGTTCGATGATGATCGCGGCGAACATGGAAGGCACTGGCACAATATGTGAAGGGATGAACCGTAACAGGGGACGATTTTTCCATGTCCCCAAGAAACCTGCCTGCCTGCCTAGGTACCTAAATACAAACTATAGACTATGATGAGCGTAGTAGATACCTACCTCCGCGCCCAATATGCGCCGTCCCAGAACCTACCTATCCAGGGTATGCAATACATGGTACACGAGGGAAAAAAGAAAAGACGGCCGTCAAACAGCTCTGCCATGATATGAACAACGAGAAGAAGCAACGAGAGAGAGAGAGAGAGCCCCGCTCCGCATAGACAAGAGAAAAAACCCAGAGCACCAGTTAATGCAATGCCATCACCAACCTTTACAAAACAACCCCCCCATGTGCAACCCACTACCATCACCAAAATCAAAACATAATCCACTCAACCTCCACCCCAGGCCCGCCAATACACCTAGCCCAGTTAAACGGCCCACCCTTCCCATTCCCAACCATGCGGGCGTGGTGGTGTTGTTGTTGTTGTTGTTGTTGGTGTTGTTGTTGGTGTTGATGTTGATGTTGATGATGCTGATGATGATGATTGCGCAAGACATCCTCCCTCCACCCGCCCTCGCCCGCCCACAGCCGCTCCAGCACGTCGAGCGCCGCCAGGTTATTCATGTAGCCGCTGCGCGCCATAATCTCGCGGCACTTGGAGCGGACGATGTTCTGCTGCAGCTCGTTGACACACTCGCTGCCGGCAACGAACAGCGGCCAGAGCAAAAACTTTTCGGCCGCGCTGCCCGCCTCGAGGCTGGTGGCGTAGTAGACGACCTGGCTGACCAGGTTGCGGAAGTTGTTGTGGTTGCTCGGCACGTTGGGGCTGGCGAGCCGCTCCGTGTACAGCAGCGCCGCGTAGCGGAAGGCCTCGCTTAGCGAGCCCAGGTCGCGCACCTGTCCGCCCGTCGGCTGCTGTGGTGGTGGTGCGGAGAATAAGGAGGAGGTGCTGGTGGACATGGGGCCGGGCGAGGAGGGGGTGGTGGTGGTGTGCTGTGATGAAGACGGTGGGGCCGTGAGCGAGGCGCGCACGCGGGCGGCGTCGAATTCCCAGGTTTGGAGCGCCTGCCGCGCTTCTTTCCATTCGCGCCAGAACATGCTGCGCGGGTCGTCGTAGGCCGTGGGCGAGTGGAGGTGTGTTGTTGTTGTTGTTGTTGTTGTGTTGAGCATGTCGTCGTCTTCGAGATGGTTGGTCGTGCTGAAGCCATTGCCGTCGAATCGGACGCTGCTGTTTATGGGGTGCGGTAGCCCTCCGAATATACTGTGGTGGTGTTGGTGGTGGTCCGAACCGCCGAGGGGGGATTCTGATCGCGGGGCCGAGATGCGTGGTAGCGGAGAGGAGGGGATGACGTGTTGCACGGGGCGGTGTTGAGAGAGCAGGTTCAGTCGGCCGAGCTTGCTGACCGTCTTGAAGAGTTCGCGATCGCAGCCGACGAGGTTCTCGGCCCCGGGCGGTAATAATTGTGCGTCCGGCGAGACGCCGTAAAAGGAGGCGGTAAGTTGTGGCTCCCGGTCGTTGACGCTCGCGGATATGGCGTCGAAATATGTAAACAACGCCTCCATCCACGCTGAATCTCGTGATGCCGGATACGGCGACATCCGTCGGAGGCCTAAAATCTTTCTCACTCCCGCAAACTGCGTTTGAAACTTGGCCACGCCCGACTCGGCCATCCGGTAGTGACACAACAACAAAATGGTGGCGAGGACAGAGTCGTGCATCGACTTTTCCGCGTCGTTCAGTTGCTCGTTCAGCAGCCGGACGGCCAGGTTCCGGTGCTGGTATTCCTCGGCGAGTGACTGGTCGCTAGGTTGCACGTCGGATCCGCTGTCGATCGGGCTCATGTCTAACCGCCTCTCTCCCATGTCCCTGCCTTGGTGGCCAAGGCTAAGCCTCCTCTTCATCCTCAGATTGCATGCCGCGAGCGCGCAGATGGCGTGTTGTAAACTCCTGCTGCTGGTGCCGAGCCGAAGGATGTGTTCCCTAAACGGGTTGTTGGGGCCGTCGATAAATACCATGCTAGGGCACATGGATTTCTCATAGTAGTCCATGAAAAACGGCATCTTGGTGATGAGATCCGGGCTCACCTGCAGCACTGGTGAGGGTGATTGCGAGGGAAACGACCCCGGCCACGGTGCTGGATTTCTGTCAGGGATGCTCTGCGACACGGACTCGTCGTCCGCACTCGAAGAGGACCAGAAAGGGCCGTGCGACTGGACACTTGAGCCGTATGTGTCCATCTCTGGGGTGCCGGACACTAGAGCCATGGGGGTTAAAAGCCTGTTGCACGAAGGTTGTAGGAAGGGTGTGTAACTCACCCAAGACGTCGCAGTCATGCGGCATTTTGCGACTCAGCTGCGCTTCCAGGCTATCCACGTGGGACAGATGAGAGTGAAGGCTCGAGGCGGGTTCTGAAGGTGCGTAACCGAGGCTGGGACATGGGCCGGGTGCCCGCGTATGCTCAATCATCATGGCGGCTACCGGGCTCTGGGGGACGGGCGAAGCGTGGCTGGGAAAGTTTTCATAGACCATCGGGCTGTGGATGAAGGAGGGCATTTCTTCCCTCGGAAACGAGTGGCCAAGGGGGGACATGTAGTCCATATCGCTCATCGGGTCAATCGGAGTCTGCATCATCTCCCGCTGCATCATGTCTCCAGGGGACGTGACGGGAATGTGCAGGGGCCGTGGTGAAAATCTCGAGTTACCGTTCGTCGTCATGTTGGATGAGAACGGGATATGGGTCCAACCTGGTGGCGCCGTCTCGGTCGGGGACAGGTGCGACATGTCGTAGGAGTGAAAGGAGGTCGTCGTCACTGATATGGACGGGTTCCGTCTGTGGCCCATTTCCAGCTTCACGTTCGCCTCCACCTCGTCCCTGACAGACCGGTCATCCTGCTCCGCTGGCCATTGCGCTGTCGAGGCGACAGAGCCGGTCCGGGCTCGTACTGTCGTCGGCGACTTCACCGACTTGCCCGGGTTCACAGGCGGCGCCTTTGCAATGGGGAGCGACAAGCCGCGCAGTTTGCCCCGACTCGCCACGCCGACGCCCCAGGTTAGTTGCGTCTTGTAGCCCGAGCACTCGTTGCCGATTTCCAAGCATTGCGAGCAGTAAGGCCGTCTCCTGTCGCACTTCACATTCCGCTTGGCGCAGGTGAAGCAGTCGTCGGCAGCGCCGCCGGCGGGGGCTCTTCTCCTACGCTTCCTGGCCGAGGCAGCATCCTTCGCCGTCGAGGTCGCCGGTGTGTTGATCGGGGCCGTCATGGTGCGAAGACACTCGAGAACGGGCCGTTAATGGGGATTCCTTCGTCCAACTTCGGTTCTGCACGAGTCCAGCGTCGTTGGGAGGCAAGTTCCGGGGCGACGGGGCGACAGAGTAAATGCTATCCAAGACACGGTGTGGGCTCCAATGGATAGCAGTTAACTGGCTTGGGTAAATAAGGTAGGTCGGTAGGTAGGCGGTAATATGCAAAGATT
>MU856877.1:0-98866 GCA_033296705.1 Chaetomidium leptoderma | reverse complement strand
GGAGCGACAATGGAGCCTGAGTGCAGAGGGGAAAGCTCAGCAATATGGGGTCAGGCAGTGTTCGCGGGCGGCACAGGGCTTGTTTTAATCAACACGGGCGGTTTCCCACTGACGAGCAGCGACAAGCACTTGCATGCGCCCCCCTTTTTCATGGACAAGGTACACCGAGGTACCTTTGAGCGGTACCCCCCAACAAGCGCGAAGGGCTCTGGGGGTGGAGGCGGTCCTGGAGTGGTGCAACGGCTCCGAGTTGGGGCGCCGACAGGGGGATGAAGAAGGCTGCTGTCAAGGCCCACACCCCGTCCATCGACGCAACCCCTGGCCGCTCGACCAGGGCGATGGCGGCGGATGGCGCCAGGGTGGGACCGCCGACTGGGAACAAGTTGCTACAATAGAGCACACACGGGACGAGATACCACGGAAAATATGCGATGGACGATGGATGGCAAGAAGCGATATCTGCAATCTGCCTGCAGTCGGGGCCAAAGCCGCGGAGGTGCCAACCGCGAGTCTCGAGCATGGCATTCATGAGTGAGGCGGCGGCCGGCGCCGAAGATTCGGGCTCGGTTAGCCTAAAAGATGAGAGCCTCGAATCGCGGGGCATGGGGTTCCTTGTGGAAAAAAAAACCGGACCCGAACCGGTGCAGGGTTTGGAAAGCAGCCGGGCACGAGTTTCGAAGTCGAAGGCTCGGAGAAGACGGTCCTCTTGTCACAAGAAGCGGGGACCACCTGCCGAGGGCACGCGAGGCGCAAAAAATGATGGGAAATGGCAGGCTCGTCGGTTTGCAGGTTCCTGCCTGCTCCCTCCAGCAGCGTGGAACCTGGGGAAAATGATCGGCGCGCTCATTGGGCCATTTCAACTGTGGGTGGGCGACGAGAGTTTGCAACTTTTCTCTCCCATTTCTCCAAAAGAACCTGAATCCCCAATCCATGCCAGTTTTTGTCCAGTTTTGCACATGCTGCATCGACAGAACGCCAGGATCGATCCATATCTAGCAAAGTAAACAATGCAACACAGGACTCGGTCTCGTCTCGACAATCACGGCCGGGCAGCTCCGTCCCTTATCATCCCGCGCGCGGTTTCGGCATGGATAGCGCCCAAATCGGAGGTGAGGCAGGCGTGCAGCGGCCCACACAGTGGTCTCCAATCCCGGGTTGACGGCGCAGAAGTTACCACTCGGTTATCAGACGAACGTGACCCTTGCAGACATCGGGACATGGTTTCCCCAGCATCCCCATCGTCCTTGAAAACACTGCAGCCCCCGTCCCTCGTCGTTCATGGCCTGAATCAGCAATTTCGAGAACGGCCGGGCAGTCTAGTCACGACGACTCGCTCGTGCCATGTGAGACATTTCGAAAGCATGTGGTTATTCTCTGTCCGCTCCGCTCTTAGGGAGTTGAGGGTTGATGCCGCGATGCCGAAGTGGGGGCTCCTTGGATTACACACGGCTTTTACGCTGACACAGCATGTTGCGTTTATAGTTTCCCTGCCGTCCAACGGCCGGCAGCAGTGTGCAATGTACCCGGGCTGGATTGGATCTTAGTTGCTGGGTCGGAAACCAGCGACGGCATGCAAGACCGGTGTTGGCTGCCGGCCGTTGCAAACCGAAAATGAACGACGCCGATCGACGAAGAAGCCCAAAAGACGCCGCTGTGTCCTGACGTCTTGAAACAATAACCAATCAGCCGCCACTAAGGGCCCCGACGCAGGCTTTCACTGACCTTCTAGACGAGAGGGCCCCAAAGGTTGCTTATGACGCTCGTCGATGAGTACGTGGTGAAGAACGCCACGGGTGAGCCCGTAGCGGCGACGCACTCTCGCCGAGGATTCCGCAGCCCACCGATGCCGGTGTTTCTGACTTCGAGGGCAACAAGGAGCCGGGGCCCTGGACCACCCGGCCGGAGGCGAGCTTACTGTGTAGTTTCTTGAACCATTTAGAAACACAGGCCTCTCTGTCCTGTTCTTCGCCTCGTCATGCCGCAGATCTGTACATTATTGTACCTGTTAACTCTGCCGCCACAACTCGGGACCACGCCGGCACCCGCACGGGGGCGGATTCCTTGGTTCACGAAGGACGCCACAATCCGCCGCTGACGAAGGGAAACCCTCCCGGCCGATCAACTATGGTTTCGAAATCTCGAACAAACCTCGGTGGGGGGCCGTTTTTTCCACTCTGGGGTATATCCATGCCGAGGAGCCGCCTCATCCTTAATCAAACATGGCGGCCTGGGCAAGTATCTGGACTTTACGGCGCCTGGTGATTTGCGGATACTGGGCTCAACATTTCTCTTATTCGACATTACTATTACTACGGCGGTTAGCTTGCGGAGCACAACTCGACTTTGCACAGTCCCCTCTCCGAACTTCTTCCGAGCTTGTCTCCGAAGGGGAACCCCGTGTTCCCCACAGACAGCCAAACGTCGCTTTCGGCTTTCACGTGCTTCGTTGAAGACGAAGGCTCGTGCGAGGTTGCCCGCTGGCAGATCGACGCCGCAAGAGCTTTCAGCTGGGAGTTGGGGTGTGAAGCCCTGAGGGACAGGCGACGAATCACGGTTGGCACATGTCTCTCTCCCGCCAATTGCTGCTGAGCCCAGTGAGCTGATCGACGTTTGAGACGGGTTCCATATCCCAGCCCACCAGCAAATCGGCCATCGACCTTCGTCCGCTCATGCTCTGGTTGGCACTTCCTTCAGGTCCTTGGATTCCATTTCGAGTCTTCGACAGCCACTGACTGCCCCCCGACCCGTCGTTGCCGGTTGCTGCCCCTCACTTTTAGCCCTGCAACCGGCGCTAATACTAGTTCGAGCAGTGACCGAAGGACGGCTGCGCCTGTCATTGGCTGCACGCGACACCCGAGTCCGCGGTCCCTTCTGTTAGCCAGTGGGATGCCGGGGATGCGGATGCAAGCCCAGAGATGTGGCTGAAGGAAACGGCCCTTTTTTCGACGCCGCCTCACGGCACCGCGTCTTGGCTTCCGCTAAACTCACGTTAGGGCAGGGCATTTGAGACTTGGCTTTGGGCGAGCGTCTCCCGACGTTGCAAGACAAATTTGTGAGCCTCGGTCACTATAATTACAACCGGCCGGCCTCATCTCGTCAGCTCGTGCTCAGCTGAAGCCACAAGCCACATATCAGAAGGAGTTATTCATCGTTACGGTCCTGGATAATCACCCGCCGGCCGACAATGCTCCAGGTCCTTCGGAGATTTTCGCGGAACAAGAAGCGTCGTCGACTTTTGGGGTCCGATCGGGTGCATCGCATCGCATCACACGGAACACACTGCATCATGCAGCACAGAGCTTGCGCCATCAGCCCGCCCTCTCTTCCAGTCAGTTTGAGGGCATTCCAAATTAATTGTCCCCTTTCCCAGCATCCACGAGGTCCCCCCATTCCTTCCAGACTCGCTGGGGGCAGCCAGCAGGTGAGGGAATCCATTGAGCGCTTCAATCAGCACTACCGTCGCCCAGCATTCGCCATTGACCAAGAGGGGGCCGCCTGTGCCCTCTTATCGCTCGTGCCAACATTTGTTGGCCGGCGACCTGCGAGTGCGCTGTGTGATTGCTTAGCTCCGAGTTTTTTCGACACGGCTGTCTCCGACCGTTGGAGACGGATGGAACGTTGCAATCGCTGGCCGCGCCTTGCCGCGTGCGGCAAGGTCGCGATTCTTGTTCATCGTGCAGGGCAGGGTCTCCCCGCGTCTTGGCTCGCCCCTAGGCCGTTTCTGTCACCGAGGAACCTGTCCAGGAGACACGGCTGGGCGTTGCTGCAGTCGCATACTTCGCCAGGCTCGGGCGACAGGGGCATTATCATCCTTGCATTTGCCTTGTCTCCCACGTGAAACTCCCTTCGGACGACATCAGAAGTGTCATTCATTGCCTTGGGCTTTGGTTCATCAAAGCCGATAATGGACGACAGCAGGAGAGGGACTCGGCCGCCGCAGAGTTATCCCCTGATCTTCACAACTTGTCAAGCTGTAAGAACTGAAAACGCTCCTCCAATCATTGGCAGTGTCAGTGCCGCATACCCGCCAGAAGTTCTCTCCCTCCGAGTCTCCGAACCATCATTCGCTCGACCCTCAGCGCAAGGCCGCGATTCCTCGCAGCAGATCATGTCGATCTCTCGCGAACAGGTCGATCGCCGAAAGCCTGAGAGGGCGGATACACGCGGGGGCAAGTTCCGTCATACCGGTTCCTCGGAACCAATCTCGAATCCTGCAAAGTTCGAATGTCTCAAGATGTACTCCCCATCCCGTTGCATAGCCCAGTCCTTGTTTGTCCAACCCCTATCATCTCCCCCGAATCCGTGTAAACTTAGCCACGCGTGCGGCATGGCCGGTTGTCGAGATTCTCGAACCTGGGCTGAGACAGCAGACTCACTCCGAACAAAACAAGCCTTGCTTGGCAAATATGTTTTAATTGAGCCTGGGTCGGTGGGAGGGGGGGGGGGGGGGGGGGGGGGGGGTATAGTTACCTTTCTGCGGCTCAAGAACGTGCTGCCATCCCACGCGCTCAGCGAACGCTCGTCTGACCTCGTCTCTGCATATCTCTGTATCTCTCTCTCTCTCTTTTGTACGCCTATGTATGTGACTTGGCTATGAATAGTAGCATCTGATGAAGAGCCAGCCAGCCAGCCCTACGCAACTCGCACAAAACTGGTCGTGGTTTAATATCAACCCGTGTCTTAGCCCACCCCTTTCGCTCTTGTGCTCTTCCATAAACCACACAAAAGGGGGAGAAAAAGAAGAAGAAGAAGGGCCATGGCCCTCGAGATTTTCCCATGTGTGTGTGTGACCGCATGGGCCTCACGCGGCGAATGAGGTGACCGTACGCTCGCTCGCTCGGCATACCGAGGCTCGAGGACATGCCCTCCCACGCCGCCCTCGGGAGGTTGTATATTGCTTTGCTGACGCTGTGGAGGACGCTGCATGCTGCATGGTGGTGGACGCTCCCCAGGCATTTTGAACGCCTTTGACCCCCCACCTAGCGAGGTCTTGGTTGGTGTGGAGGAGGAATGGAATGGGAGGTGCTTTCATATAACATCTTAGCTGGCCTGGCATAGCAGTTGCTAGTTTGGGCGTCTCTGCGTGGGATTTGGAGGCTAGTGGTGGTGATGAGAGGAAAACACTTGCCTATTGAGATATGGCACTGTATCCTGATTGGGGAGATGAAGGGGTCGGGTCGTTTTGGGACTTGGCCGAGGTCTGCACCACGCGTCGCGTCGCCCCCCATTACTCCCTTCTAATTCGACTTTTGGTAGGGTGTTGTCACCACTGAGACGGCCTCCAGGGGACGTGGAAGGGATGCGTAGGGACTGCGGGTGGGATGAACCTAGGCCACATCTCCCTCCCTCACCCCGCGCACCGCCAAAGTCTCTTTGGGACGCACGACCGGTGAGCATGGGACCGGCCCCTCAAGCAGACTGGGTACTGAGGTCTCATGATTCAATGCTAGCCTGGGGTTCTGTGTAGTACAAGAAGTAAGAGGGCCTTGCAACATCCCGTGCTATGCTACACTGCACGGTCAGTCTAGGGCGCCGGGAACGCGGATTCCGATGCGTGGCACTTTTTCGTTCTGTAACCCAACAACTTTGTTTCCATGTTGGCGCTTTCCAGTGGTCATAGGGAGGAGTCAGACGAGTCAACCTAAGTCACTCTGTCCCCTGTACCTTCCTGCTGAGAGCATAGGCATGTATGGAAGACACAAGAACGAGCAAGGCAGTCCTTGCCTCGTGATCTTCAGATGAGCCATCATATTATACCCAGGATAAGGGGCTTAAACGGTGTCGTCACTCGTATTCCCAAGCCGCCAAGAAAGAATTTCTTCTCGGACAGGTCTAACTGAGATGTTACACTTGAGATCAGGGCTCCGAGAACACTGGTCGTTGTACGAGCCCACCCTATCGATTCAATTTTACGGACCGAATCTGAGATGTGACGCCTCGGCCTTTTGGCTGGCTGGGTAGAGCGGCGTTGGCGTTGGTTAGTTGGGGAAAGCCTCATTGCGGTGAAAAGGTAGGTAGGCACTGGTACTTGATGTGTTTACTCACGAAGTGAGCGAAGGAGGAAACATTGTCTTTCGTCTTGTTATTTTCTTCTAGGGTTTCTCCGCTATAGTACGTAAAAGTAGGGAGTGCTGCTGGCTACTCCCTGGCACTCACATATGTTGCTCCTCAGGGGATGCCGCAGTTATTTTATGACTTTGCTGTTAGCCACTGGCCTTCCCGGGAAAAGGTGTAATGCTTATAAATGATACCCTAACTAGGACCAACTGCTGTTGTTGTTTAACCTGTCTTTGTGCAATTGCGACAGGAGGTTTTTGAGTAGTCACGGTGTTGCCAAGTTCCATACGTTAGAAGGTACCCTGTTGGTGATATAGATGGTCTGGGCAAGGCACGCCGTAAACAAACGTCGACTTGGAAGAGCCGGTGATGCGGCAAAGAGAGAGGTTTAAATGTGACTTCTGAGAGCAAGTTGATAAACACTCATATGTGTATATGCAATGAAACACAACGAGTGAGCGATTGCATTTCATTGAGTCAATATTAGATACCCATAGTTGGGATTTAGAGATCATGTGTATACTTTCTGGTAATTAGAACACGGACTCTTGGAGAGAGTAATTCCCTAAATGGCTTGCCGAGGGACGATAGACTCTGCCGTGGCGGAGATGGGAAAGCACGAGGTAGCCTGCATCTTCGAGTGCTAACGGAGGAGGGAAGAGGCATCAACGGGTATATATTACCAAGCAAAACAGACCCTGGGGAGTAAGAGTCGAATTCTTGTAGCGACTTTACAGCTTTTTTGAGAAATACGCAACATGTCAGCTCGTCAAGAGCTATGAAATGGGTCTAAGATATACTGCTCTGATAATGGCAAATCGAGCGAAATAACAACAGAATGGGGGTTCGTGGCACATTGGAGTAAACACTCACCGACCCCCCGTCGCTAGTTGAATCGAGGTAGCTGGTAAGAAAGCTTCCATGTTTGAGTTCACCAGCATAGGTCAATATCAGGCGAGAGAGAGATGAGGCTCAAGAAACAACACTCGGGATGAGACATACTTCTCCAGCTGCGTGTTCGACCATCTCACTCTCTGTCCTGTTGCGTTTAGGTCAAATTGACGGGACAGTTCTGCTATGCCCTCGAAGGCAAGTCATATCAAGAGTTTTTTTTGAAACGGCAACGGACAGGTTGTTGCCATCGCGCTATCTCTAGCAGTTCCTGGATTTGACTTTACGTTCTTGTGTTGAGACTTCCGCGAACGTCCAAGCTACATAATCACCCTCAATGCGCCACCTCCAGCACACCGACTGGCAAACGACCATCGATACATCCGAATCCATCGCAACGGCCCCCTGGCAGACTAGGAACACAATCAGGAGAGCCGGGTATAAACATGCATTCCCTCCAAAACCGGTACAACCATTACACACACGCCCTTACTTGGCCAACTCCTCCAAAATAGTCGCCTCCAGCGACTCCGGCTTCGTAGTCGAGGCCCAGCGACCCTTCACCTTCCCATCCTTTCCGACCAAGAACTTCTCAAAGTTCCACTTGACGCGCTTCAGGCCGAGCAGGCCGGGCTTCTCGTCCTTGAGCCACTGGAACAGGGGGCTCGCGTGGTCGCCGTTGACGTCGACCTTGGCCATGATGGGGAACGACACGCCGTAGTTGAGCTGGCAGAACTCCTGGATCTCCTCGTCGGAGCCGGGCTCCTGTCCGCCGAACTGGTTGCAGGGGAAGCCGAGGATGACAAAGTCGTCGGGGTGCTTCTCGAGCACCGTCTTCCACAGCTTCTCGAGCCCCGCGTACTGGGGGGTGAAACCGCACTTGGAGGCCGTGTTGACGACCAGGACGACCTTGCCCTTGTAGTCGGCAAAGGGGACCTCGGTGCCCGTTTCTTGCGGGGGGTTAGCGGGCGGTCCCTTTTTTTGTACAATTACAGTATCCAGTGGATGGAAATAGTACGTACTATCAGCAGGCTTGAAGTCGTAGAAGGTGGTTGCGGAGGCCATGGCTGCGAATGATCTGTAGAGAGGCAGGTGGTGTTGCTTCTTCAACCGTGTGACAACTGATTTGGGTGTGAGGCGCTGCAAGGCTGCCGAGGAAAAGCGATGCGGGCCAAATGACGCGGTTGCTGTTGATAGCCTTGCTCTTGATGGGCGAATGTGAGAAACGCGGGCTGTGATCGGGCGAGAGATATTCATGGGCAAGAAGAGAAGGGAAATATTGGGACAGGGAGACGGCGCATTAAAGAAGGGAGCCCGGTTCAGGGAAGTGGAAGCTCCTGATTCTAGGCCGAGTTCACGCAACCCCGGGGCATTTCCATTGGCTGATTTCTGTGGCACACGGAGAGATCAAGCAACAGGAGCGTTTCGCTCCTTCACTGTTTTTATAATTAATGCTCGAGGTTTGTTCAATGTCCCTTGCACTGCCCTGTGTGTGCGTGGGTGGCAACTTCCCCGTTACTTACGACGAAACTCGCCCCAATCAGTCATACCTCGGGCCACTCTCTCATTCCTCCCACTTCCTTCCCACTTCAAGCCAGACGAGAGCCGTTGGATCTCGATCTCGAATGATGCCCATCGGATTGTGCCAAGACTGGCCGAGGCAGGTCGCTGCAGGGACCGTTTGGCGAGCCCCACCAGCTCGGATTTGCCCCTCATCACCCAATCTTCTTTCTGAGCTGTTTTTGGCTTGCTATGCGCAAACAAGGCAGCAATACAGAGTGCATTCAAAGTTACTTCCGAGGTTCCTTTATTTAACGGTATCAATATTGGCACAGTAAACCTCGGATAAGGAGGTTGCTCAGTGAAGCTACCCCACCACGTGGAACCGCCCTCGAGCTGCCGTGACTGCCCCGCTAAACAAGCTTGGACCACCAGTATGACCTCAGCGGCAAGGCGGGCTGTTGCTGCTGTTGGGGATTTGGAGTTGTCGAGCTTCAACAGAAAGGAAGTTCCTTGAATTTTTCTCTACGGATAAGAGCGAGATACACAGTACAACTGCCGAGTAAACAGCCCATGTGGCTTCTGGAGGAGTCCCTGAAACAACATCGCTCATTTTAAACTTGCATTTGGCTCTGCAGGCGCAAGAATAGCCGTTGACGCAGTCGCTACCGCCAGTCGCAGTCGCGGTCGCAGTCAGGCGGCAAGGATGGATGCGCAACAAAGGAGGAACATCGTCATCGTTGGTATGTCATGCTTGTCAACCAACCCTGTCAAGTACATCAAAGCTTATGCAAGTCTGCCCCCCCAGGCGGCGGTGTGATCGGATGCACAACGGCCTACTACATAACTCGCCATCCCAGCTTCAATCCCGCCCTGCACACCGTCACCCTCCTCGAAGCGACCGCGATTGCGTCGGGTGCGTCGGGCAAGGCCGGCGGGCTTCTAGCGCTATGGGCCTATCCGGCCTGCCTCGTACCTCTATCGTACCGTCTACACAGGGAGCTGGCCGTCGAACACAACGGCGCAGAGCGATGGGGGTACCGCCGACTCGGATGTGGGAGCCTGGCCGCGATAGTGAAGACGAGCGACATCAAGCAGCCGACATCTAAACCACCATCACCATCGGCGAATAATGGAACCAACGGCGAGCTTCCCATACAAAGCACCGTCCCAGACGAAAAGACCAAAGACTGGGAGAAACTCCCCAAGCAAGATGAGAAAGCAGCCAGTCTGCTACAGGACTCCCCGTTACCGCACGATCTAGACTGGATCGATGGTAGATTAATCCACCACTACGAAGAGATGGGCTCGCCCGGGTCTAGTGAAACCGCCCAGGTTCACCCCTTTCACTTTACCAACGCCATGGCCGACCTCGCACGGGAAAAGGGAGTGGACATCCGGTTACGCGCAAAAGTTACCCAGATACACGACATAAGGAGAGATGTCATACAGAGCGTCGAGTATGAAGACCGGGATACGGGGGAGACACGCACCATCGACGACGTGACAGACGTTGTGGTCGCGGCGGGGCCTTGGACGGGGAAACTGGTCCCACGGACCAGAGTGGATGGTCTGCGCGCCCACAGCGTCGTCTTCGAAGCCGACGTCAGCCCCTACGCCGTATTCACCGACATCCAACTTCCAACCGACTACATCCCCGAGCACCGCGCCAGCCAGGGCCAGAAACGACTACACAGGGGGAATGTCGACCCCGAGATCTACGCCCGCCCCTTTGGGGAGGTTTACGCATGCGGTAGGCTCATTCTCTGCTTTCCCCATCTCTACACCCACCCAAACATGTCAACTAACAAACATACCTCTTTTGCTTTCGTATAAAAAGGCGACCCGGACAAAACCACCCCCTTACCCGACACGGCGGACCAGGTGGCCGTGGACCAATCGCAATGCGACGACCTGATAGCCTACATCAACACCATCTCCCCGACGCTCGCCGCGGCGCCCGTCAAGGCCCGCCAGGCCTGCTACCTGCCGCAGCACATACGTTTCGGCAGCCAGCGCGGCCCGCTGGTCGGCCCCTCCTTCACGCCGGGCCTGTGGGTTGCCGCCGGCCATACCTGCTGGGGGATACAGAACGGCCCCGGGACGGGCTATCTCATGGCGGGCATGCTCTTTGGGGAGAAGGCGGATGGGGAGGTGGGGAAGTTGGATCCGAGGAAGTTTAAGGTTTGAGGGTTGGGGATTGGGGATTGGGGATTTATGTACTTTGTTTTTGGGGAGGGCAATCTGTTTGGGTCTCTCAGAGAAGAAATGGTGGTTAGAAAGCGCAGCGTTTTAGCTTTGGAGCGGTTCTCGTGGACCTGGAGGTTACTGGAATTTGGCATTTGTCCCAGACAACAAACGTCCTGGTGAGGAAGTCCGACGGCTTCAGATGATGGTCGTTGCATTCGTTCCCAACCATAGGGCAAACTGAGCACTGGATCTTTGAGCACTTTACAAATGCTGATGCTCAGATTGGGATCATGCGTTTAGCTGCAAGAACTGCCGTGATTTTGGCATGCTCTGAGTAGTATCTCAAAATTCCATTCCCATGTCCAGGCCATTAGTTCGATTTACCCCTGTCAGATGTCCTCATCCCTCCGCGGTATCGTAAGTTATCCTGTAGACTTCTACCGGCAACAAGGCGGCCGGTAGACTTTAGTGATCCACACCCCCCTTTTCCACGCTTGTCCAAATATACAACACCCCCCCCCAACACCCAACAACAACAACACCCTCACTGCCCCCCCGTGCCCCCCCGTGCCCCCCTATAACGACTTCTCCAACTCCATAACCTCCCTAACCCCCTCCTCAATCCCCGCCACCCTCGCCTTATCCAGCCGCGTCAGCGGCCGGCGCGGATAGCCGCCATAGCCAAAGTAGCTCTGGATCGCCTGCTTGGTGCCGGCGATGGCGGCCTTGGTGAGCACCCAGTCGCCGCGGGCGAGGATCTTTTGCAGGCGCGCGGCCTCGTCGATTTCCCCTTGGGCATACAGGTCCCACACGCGCACGCACACCTTGGGCATGACGTTGGCGCCGCCCGCGATGATGCCGCTGCCGCCGCTGGCGAGCGTCTGCACGGTGAAGTCGCACATGCCGCCAAAGGCCATGTAGTCGTCGCCGCCGTTGCCTGGTGAGGAGGACGACGGAGGGGGGGGGGAGGTGGACGAAAGGGGGGACTTGGCGTTGGTGGCGAGGGCTACCCGTGTCAGCTTGCCTGTGTTGCCGCAGGTGAACTTGGTGCCGACGATGTTGGGGTGGGCGGCGAGGCGGATGAGGAGGTCCGAGTCCATGTCGATGCCCGCCACGGCGCCCGGGTAGTTGTAGAGGATCAGGGGCAGGGGGCTGGCGTCGGCGACGGCGACAAAGTAGTCGTGGATGGCCTGCTCGTCCATCTGGAGGCGGAAGTAGGATGGCGGGAGCAGGAGCGCGTAGTCGGCGCCCGAGTCCTTGGCTAGCTTGCACAGCTCAATGGTGCCCCGCACGCTGCCCTCGGTGGCACCGATGATGATGGGCGTCTCAGTGAAGCCCGCGGCGTCGAGGGCCTCTCGTGTCGCTTGCGTGACGGCCAGCTTCTCTTCTCGTGTGCAGTGGATGGCTTCGCCGTTGGAGCCCATGGTGACGAGGCCCACGAGGCCGTCCCGCACGAGACGCTCGGCGTGCTTCTTGATGGTGGGGATGTCGAGGTCTTCGGTTTCGGGGTCGAAGAAGGTCATGGTGGGCGCGTAGATGCCGCAGGGGAGCGGCCGCCGGGTCGCCGGGCTACCATTGGCGGTGCCGTTGGCGACAGTCATGATGGTCTTGTGAAGAGGAACGCGGGAAGGGGTGTGGCTGGGTGCTATGAGAGGATACGAGGTAGTGATACAAGGTGAACTCAAGGCACGTGGGAGAGGACGACAATAGAGGATTGAGGAGGATGTGACGGTGAAAGTGGAAAGACGAGTGCTTATGAAGGAAATGGGGGGTCTCGACGCGAAGAGGCGTTCCATGACCTAAGCTCAACAAGGGGCGGTGGGGTGCCGGGATGTGGATGGATAGTAGGTAGGTAGTACTTGTAACTATGTCTGTTCTCTCGCCTGCGTGGGGCCCTAATGAGATACCGGAGCAACCTGGGGTAGTGGAGGCCGGTCTGCGGGTCTCTTTGGGCGAGACCTGACCGACAGCTCACACCAGAGGCAGACCAGGCTGAAACTACGCGTAAAATGTGGCAAGGGATGGAAGCTCAGGTCAGACAAACACCGGAGGAACCACCGGAGCTCACGTGGGATGGTGGTGGGTTCGGCAAGTGACCTTTTCGGTAGCTATATCGGAGTAATATAGAAGGGCGATTGGATCAAGAAATAACGCACCCACCACGTACATACCACTGAGAACAGCGGGATGATCGTCCAGACTCGGTAGAACGGCAGAAGAAGCGGCGGATAATTTCATGATGTAGCCCGGCAGCCGGGTCCAGCCAAGTAGGCCTTGGTTGATCATTGAGACACCGGGATGGCAGAACCAAAAAGAACGGAACCAGAGCCTTTGGGGTAGGAAAGAATTCCGTGATCACCGGGGAGCACCCTACTCACGGCCAGAGGGCACGAGGACGCAGACAGAATCCCGGTGCCGGTCGAGGTTGATCTGCGGGTGCTCCACCTGACTGGCTCGGGATTCAAGCCGCGGAGCTGGTGTAAGTGGGCATTTTTGCTGCCACGTTTTCGGGTAACCCGTGGGAGAGAGTGGCCCTTTGGTCAGATCATGGGTCGCCGTGTCTGGTTGGAAAGAGGCAGCCGACGGTCTGGAAGCAGGCAAGGGGTACACAAGCGCATTAGCCTGCGTGCCGCCGAAGTCATTCATAGCCCACTGAGTGAAGCCTGGCCGCACCGAGATTGGGTTGGTTGGCCTTGTCGTCGGACGGAGGAGCGGGATGGCGGCAGAATGGCGGGGTAGCGTGGGACAGCGCGGACAGCAGGTCGATGGGATGGGAATCGGGCAATTCACTCCACATGGATGCCGGCAATAAACCTGCAGGAAGCCGTGTGTGTGGGCGGAGATGACGGACGAACGCAAACTCGGCTCGGGTTGGCAGTAAAGCGAAGGGCGAAACTGTGAACCCACGATCCTGTGAAAGCGTTTTGTTGAACCCCCTCGCGAGTTGGCGTCTGATGGGGTAATCGATGTCTTCCCCGCATTTGTTTTGTACGGGATGGATCTCGACGACCCTTCGGCTGATGTTGTGAAGTCAAGACAAGCGACGTTCAGCATGGATCTCGTGTGCTCGGGGTGTGACGGAAAATCAATTTCCTCCAATCGGGTCGGGCGCTAACTACCTGTAAGCAACGGTTCCTTTCTTGATTCTTCCCCTGGGTGCGGCAGCGAGTGGCGTTGGAGTCAGTTGAGAGTTTGAGACCCTCCCTTTCGATCGGTAAGTTCGCCGGCGTGGATCAAGACAACTAGTAGAGGAAAATACTCGGAGCATTGTGCCTGTGAGAGACTGGAATCTCAACGAGGTTCAAAGAAAGAACCAATGGCCCCAGTTGGTGGAAAACTGGAGTGTGGCTTCATCGAGACGCGGGAAGCTTAACTAATGCGGGGAAGCAACGTGGGGGCGGGTCCAGTCAGGTGGAGCCCACCTTGGCGTCCCCCCTTCCCCAATGGCGCCCCACAATCCACCAGTGACAGACAGGCCTTCCCCCGAACATCGAAACTTGAACATTCAACATCTCCAACTCCCGGTCTCCTCCGATTTGGGGAGGCCCGCGCGATTAAGATGGCGGATACTTCCCTGTTTCCTGGAGCATTCCACAAATGACAGCGCTGAGGGAATGGCTGGTGACAAGATTCTCGTGGCGAGACGTCGGGTTTTGCACCTGGCGGAGAGTGTTTCACTTCCCCAATGTCCCAATTGGCCCCTCTTTTCCCTCTGTACCCCTCACCGTGAATTCTTCCGGGGACGGGCCAAGCAGCGGTTCCTGGTGTTGTGTCGGGTGTGTCTGGGATGGGGCAGAATGGATTGACACTCGAGGTGAAATCCCGGCGACTCATCGGGCTGGGGCCTGCAATAATTAGGCCGGTTTCCCTTTCCAGTCTCCCTTCTACTGCTGTGTACCTAGTTTGCATCTCTCGACGACATTTCACTCGCATACACACAATTCGTCACAATGCAGCCCCTCAATGTATTGATGGTAAGTTACAAGCCCAATGCTGTCTGCGGACGCTGGCTGACATGATAAAGGTCGGTACCGGGGAGTACACCACCGGCTTCGTCGGTAGTGGTGCTTCTGGTTCAGACAAGAAAGTCGGAGTTGTAGGCTTAACCTTGTTCGACCTTCGACGGAGAGGCAAGGTGGGCAAGCTTGGGATGGTCGGCGTCAATGGGACAAAATACCCAGCAATCCGTAAGCTACATACATGATTGTGGTGAACCGGTACCTCACTCATGCTGTGACTGACGTCTTGCCTAGGGGAGCATCTCCATCAAAACATCACACTGGCCTACAACAACTTGGACACGGCGTTTGAATCGTACCCTGCCGATGACACGAAGGACCCCGACGCGTACAAGGGGGCTATTGACGCTCTCTCGCCCGGCGATGCTATCACCATCTTCACCCCTGACACCACACATTACCCCATCGCCCTCTACGCCATCGAGCGGGGCATTCACGTCATGATCACGAAGCCAGCCGTGAAGCTGCTCGAGCACCACCTTGCCCTCCTCGAGGCGGCCGAGAAACACGGCGTCTACGTGTACATTGAGCACCACAAGCGCTTCGATCCTGCGTACTGGGACGCAAAGGCCCGGGCCCTGAAGCTCGGTGATTTCAACTACTTCTACAGCTACATGTCGCAGCCCAAGTTCCAGCTCGAGACCTTCAAGGCGTGGGCGGGAATCGACTCGGATATCTCGTATTACCTCAACAGCCACCACGTCGACATCTGCGACTCGATGGTTTCCCAGCTGGGCTACGTGCCAGTCAAGGTATCGGCTTCGGCGTCCAAGGGCGTTGCGGTAAGCATGGGGTGCCACGAATCCACAGAGGACACCATCTCGCTGCTCGTGCACTGGGCGAAGAAGGACGACCCATCCAAGCAGGCGACCGGTGTGTACACTGCCTCGTGGACGGCACCGCACAAGGCTGGGGTGCACTCCAATCAGTACTTCCATTACCTCGCCAAGGACGGCGAGATCACCATCAACCAGGCCAAGCGCGGCTACGACGTTGCCGAGGATGCGGCCGGACAGCTGGTGTGGTACAACCCCTTTTACATGCGGTACGCACCAGATGAGGACGGCAACTTCAACGGCCAGAGTGGATATGGCTATGTCTCGTTTGAGAAGTTTGTGGACGGCTGCCGATCCGTCAACGCCCGTGACCTAAAGCCTGCGGACCTGGATGCCAAGGGGCTTCCGACGTTGAGGAACACGATCGCGACGACGGCCATCCTCGAGGCTGGACGGCGCAGTATTGACGAGAATAGGGAGGTCCGGATTGAGTGCAAGGACGGGGCTTGGAAGTTGATCTGAGTGCCTCCTCGCTGAGCATATGCAGTATTTCTCTCAGAGAGTTCATTCGGAATTTTGACGGTAATGATGGCTCAAAATAGATCACGCACACACTTCTCTGACTTCGAAAGCCCTTCCAAAAGATTTGCATTTTCTTTCGAGATTCAGGGATCCAGCTCAACCTTAACTATAAAACCTTGCGCATACCCTTTATTCCTCCTGCCTTGCCAAATTCGAGTGCAGTTTGTGTTGCTTCATCAGCGAGACGCTGATCAAGGCAGCGACTGTCAAGGCCAAAGCGGTCAACCACACGCCCCTAAAGGCCTCCATAAACGACTGGATGACACCCTCGTACCAGCCCTCGGGCAAGCTCGCAATCTCGCCTAGATCATCGCGGATGCGCTCAATCTCGTCGGCCGCGCCCGGCAGGTCGCCGAACCGATCCCACAGCCGAGCCTTGAGGATGTTCTGGTAGACGGCAGACGCCACCGTGATGCCCAGGGTCGCACCGACCGCGCGGAAGGCGTACGTCGCCGACGTGATGACGGCCTGGTGCGTGTGGTCGACGGCGGCGATGCAGGCGAGGAGTGTGACTGTCAGCATGCCGGCGTAGCCCACACCGAGGAGCGCCATGGATACAAACGGAACCCAGTTTGGAGCCTCGTCGTCGAGCGTCGCCACGAGGAAGACGGCGACAGTGTAGATGGAGAGCACGGCAATGCCAAGGCCTACGTACTTGCCCGTCCTTTTCATGATGAGGCCGCATCCAATCGAGCTGACGGAGACGCCGAGAGAAGAGGTTAGGATGCGGAGACCGGCCTGGGTGGCTGTATGGCCGAGGACCTGGAGGTAGAGAGGGACATAGTACAGGATCATCATCATGACCATGGTGCTTTGTCTGTTGTCAGCCATTTTCTCGCGATTTTATAGAAAGGGAAAACATACCACAGAAAGTTGGTAATGCAAGCCGTGAGCACAGTCCGGTCGAGGAGCAAGCGGACGGGGATGATGGGCTGTTCGGCGCGGCTCTCCCACCACACCAAGGCAACCAGCATGGCAACACCCAGGGGAATGGTGGTCAAGACGAGGGGATCAGTCCACGGAACGAGGTTGCCGCCGGCATTCAACCCAAGAAGCAGCAGGACCAGAAACCCGACGGTCAAAAACGAGCCGGCAAAGTCGATGCGCGCAAGCAGCGACTTGTTGGAGACTTTGGGCGGGACATCAACGAGGTACCACACCAACAGCCCCGAGGCCATGATCACAGGGACCTGGATGAGGAAGGCCAACCTCCATCCCCACGGGGAGGTGTCGTTGATGAAGCCGCCCAGCACGCCTCCCAGCATCGCGCCTGATCTATGCCCCCATCAATCAATCATTAGCACAACCATCTCTGCCAAAAAAAAAGAAGAAGAAAAAAAGAAGAAGGAAGAAAAGAAAGAAGGAAAGAAAGAAGAAGAAGGAAGGAAAGAAGGAAGGAAAGAAAAAAGAAGAAGGAAGAAAAGAAAAAGAAGGAAGAAAAGAAAGAAAAAAAGAAAAAAAAGGAGTAACCAACCCATGCGCAATATTCCCCACCCCCTGCACAACCCCCCTCTTCTTCAACGGCACCAAATCCGACGCCAAAAACGTACTAATACTCATCAACCCCCCTCCCCCCACACCCGCCACCACCCTCCCCAGAATCATCGTCCCCTCCCCCCCGGCCAGACCACACACCAGATTCCCCAGCGCAAACATGGCATTGCTAAACACCAGTCCCGGACCCCGCCCAAAAATGTCCGTCAGCCGCCCCGACAGCGGCTGGAAGGTCGCGTTGGCGATTAGGTAGGCTGTCGCTAGCCATGATAACAAGCTCAGCGAGCGGAACTCGCTCGCGATGGGCGCTGAGAGCGTCGCCATTATCGAGCTGTCGACGGCGCCTAGGAAGACGCCGACGTAGGTTGCGGAGAGGGTCAGCCAGAGGCGGGCGGGGGAGAGGGGGGTGGTGGGGAGGGGGGTGGATTCGGTTTCGGGTTCTAGATCTGGTTCGGGTTCCGGTTCCGGTTCGGTGGTGGTGGTGATGGTGGTGTTTTGGGAGGGGGTTGATATGATGGGTTGGAGGAGGGGGGTGGTTTCGGTGGTGGTGGGGTTGTGTGCGTTTGAGTTGGAGGGTGAGTGTGAAGGTCTGGAGCAGCGCGGCGGCTCCGGGCCGGGGTTGTGAACTCCGGAGGTCATGTTTGGTGATTCGCGGGTGGGTTTTGGAAAAAAATAGCTTCGTTAGGAATGAGGGATTCCGGGGTTGCGCTAGAAACTCGACTCGACAGAGAGAAGAGACGTTGTGAGAAATGCCCAGGGAGAGGTGCCGCCGGAGATAAAAGAGATCGGCTTGCGTGTAATACGGAATATCGGTAGCTAGCGACATTCGGCTTTGTTGCATAGCGCCGCGCGGCCAGGGATCGTTATAAAGACTACCCTAACCCTGGTCTCTGGGGTAACCACCATGCTCCATCGAAACGTAACCCCTTAAATCGCCCCTTTTCCCTCCACACAAGTCGCCGTTGGGTGAAGTTACTTGTCTAGGCATAAGACTGTAATCAATGATGCTAGTTGGATATCTAAGAACCTCAAAGGTTTCTCGACTACTTCGTCCTGCTGAAACGACTCCACACATTCCAGTGATTACCCTACTACCCCCTCCAACTCTTATAACTATCCTCACCACCCCCTTCACAACTCACTTCATCACTTTCTCCATCACTCTCTCCATCATTCTCTCCATCACTCTCCCCATCACTCTCTCCATCACTCTCTCCACCACTCTCTCCACCACTCTCTCCATCAATTTATCCATCACTTTCTCCATCACTTTCTCCACCACTCTCTCCATCACTTTCTCCGCCACCTTCTCCATCCTTCTCTCCACCACCTTCCCGCTTTGGCCAACGGAACCGGTTACTCTCCTGCTCGACATCATCCGCCCCTATTTCGATGAGCCACTGCACCAGCTCTGTAAGTCCCCGTCGCTTCGCAAATTGCAACGGCGTCATCTCGAGTCCCAAATTAATATCTGCCCCCCTGACAATCAGCAGCCGTGCCAATTCCATCTTTTCAACCCCCTTATCTATCACCGCTTCTAGTGGTGTCATTTCGATACCCAGATTGGCATCGGCCCCCCAACAAAGAAGCAAGGTCATGATCTCCCCCGGCCTCTCACCTGATACCGCCGCCTCAAGCGGTGTCTTTTTGATACCCCGGTCGGGGTCCGCCCCTGCCTCGAGGAGCAGGTCCGCATTTTCTATACATCCCCCTACAGCTGCCGCTTCTAGCGGTGTCATTTCCCTGCCGCAGTTGACATCGGGGTCCATCTCCAATAGTAGCTTTAGCATATCGGGACGCCAATCATACGATGCCGCTGCTTCTAGGGGCGTGTAGTGTCTCCCCTCATTAACGTTAGCCCCTCTGTCGAGGAGGAGCTCTGCCATTTCCTCGTTGGCCGCGGATACTACACGCTCCAGCAGGTTCCCGTATCCTCCGGCCTTTTCTACATCGGCACCTTGGTCGAGGAGTAATGCAACGACATCAGCCATCCCACGGGTGCAAGCCGCTTCCAACGGCGTTTTCCTCTTGCCGAGGTTGATATCGGCGCCCCCGTCAATTAGCAGCTGCGCCACCGTTGCGTTTCTGGCACCTTCAAGAGGTAGCCGGTAATGGCTCCCCCGGTTCGGGTCGGCGCCACGGCCGAGGAGCAAGGCGACGACCCTGTCGTAGCCTCCAAAAGCGGCTGTTTCTAGGGGGGTCTGGCCGTGCCTGTCATGAGCCTCGATATTGGCGCCTCTGTCAAGAAGTAGTTGCACCATCTGGCCCCGCCCGTAGCGCGCTGCGATGGACAGAGGGCTCTGGCCGTGCTCGTCATGAGCCTCAATATTGGCGCCGTGGTCAAGGAGTGTTTCTACTACTTCGAAATGACTATTTTTGGACGCAACCTGAAGAGCAGTGCGATCGTGCGCGTAGTCCGTGTAGTCGATGTCAGCAACGTACTCTATCAGCAGCTGCACGGTGGTGGCATGGCCACACTCCGCAGCAGCTATAAAAGCTGATTCGTAGTAGCCCTCAGGGCGAGAAAGAGAAACCGAATCCCAGGCAAGTAGCCCTTGCACAATGGGATCAAGGCCAAATGCTGCCGCGGCAGAGAGTGGCGACTCATGTTCTCTAACGCTCCGAAAACCGACGCCCAGCCAGCCCCTAAACGCTTGATCATCCTGGAAGAGCTGTAGAGCAAGACGGTGTAAGCGAGGATTCGAGCTGCTCCCTTCATGATAGTGATCCGGCCAGTTGTATGCCGCATATTGAGCGAGGGGGTATTCGCTATCAAAATCCGAGGACGAGGACCTATCGGTACGCTCCTCGCACAGCTTGGGGTCCATCAAGTATGCCAGGCAGATGGAGGCGACCTCAGTATTGGCTTCCACGGGTCTCACGGTGAATTTTGTTGCCCCGGACGTACGGATCCGGTCTGATTCGAGGTATTCCTGCACCGAGTAATGCGCGATGCGCACTCTGACTTCGTAACTTCCGTTTCTTCTCGGATGTAGGTCCAACTCGATAAAACCTGGACAGATGTGACGAATGTCGTCTTCGTTCCTCAGTCTGCTGTCCTCATTGAACCTGGGGTTGTCTCCGAGTTTGACGGCAAGCCCGTCAATGAGCTCTTCTACCTTCAGGGGCCTCTTGGCCGTGCATAGAAGGACTAGAGCCCGCCTGGCGTCGTCTGCTGACTCTTCCTCAATGTTGGACAGCATGCGTTCGTATGTCTTGTCCAGCGTCTGTGGAAGTGACCGAAGACAGGCGTCAAGTCGAGTTTTGCTTCGGGGACAGGCCTCCAACGCGGCAAACTGGCACTCGACCCAGCGAAATCTAGTCGAGTTACTTGGTTAGCTCATGCGCGGCCCGTTCGACCACCGGGGGCAGGGCGACTCACACGCCCTTTGCGCCTTCAGTGAACGCTCGCTCAATCTGGTCATGGTGCTCCTCCCACTTCCAAAGTCTGTGGTTTGTCTTTAGATGGCCCGAGACAAAAGATGCAATGTCGGCATCGATCGACTCGTTCTTCATGGGCACGACTTGCTCGGCGGGAGGGTCCAGGTGCTCTCGGATGTCTTGCTCATCCCGACTCGTGACAAGAAGGTGCAGTCCGGGGCCTGGCCAGCCCCGCATGTCATTCAAGGCCTCGAGCACGTACTCCCGATGTTTGCCTCGAGGGCTTTCGTCCAATGCGTCCAAGATAATGTAGACATGGTCGAACTTGCTGACCAGCTGGTGAAGGCAATCCAACAGCGCCAGGTCAGGGGGCGTGCCGTTGCGGTAAGTCTGGTACAGTTGCGAGACGGTGTCCTGGCCCTTGAGTTGGGACGTGAGTTGCAGGAGCAGAGCACGGAGCATCGACGAGGCGTCCTGCTTCGCCTTGTCGTTGAATGTAAAGTAGAAAAATGCGATGCCGATGTTGGTGAAAGGGTTCGACATTCGGCGCAGCGTGTGCTGGATGATGGTTGAGGAGAGCACCGACTTGCCGCAGCCGGCGGACCCGTGGAGCCATAGAAACGAGTTGGCCGTCGTGAGCCATGTGTTGAACTTGGAGCCCCCGACAAACCAGAGGCCGGTGCCCGTGTGTTTCTTCTTGCAGGCCTCGTTGTAGTTGATCGAGGCATCGGGCGCCCTCAGCCAGTTCCGGATGTCGTCCGAGACCTGGCTGGCCTGGATCAGCTCAAGCAGCGCATTGGTGATTTGGACCTCATCCCGAACGATGCCAATATCCTGCTGCTGCAGGACTTGCAGAGCGAGCGTGAGGTTCGTACATATCTCGTCGATGTCCTCGTCGAGCTTCTGCAAGGTGCTCTGGCGGAATGGGTAGGCCAGCTGACGGCGCGTTGCACGTGCGGCACCCGCGAAACCAACTGAAGGCGTTCTGGTGAACTTTTCTGTCTCTTGTTGGAGCTCGTTGATGAGGTCCTCGCAGTTGCCGACGGAGACCCAGGGAAATGATTCCCACAATGGTGCCTACGTCAGCCATTTTGAGTTTGACGAATTTAGAAATACAGTAGTTCGGGTTCGGAGGCAAAGATGAAGAAACAACGGCAGGTCACCAACTACCTATAGTTATCTGGATCCAACCTACGAGCGAAAAGGGAATTGGGACCCACCTGCAGTGACTTTTGGTTAATTACAGTCCAATAAGTTACTAGTTTGTTTGTTTGTTAGCGCGGAACTTAGCCCCACCCAACCTTCCCTTTTTTTGGTAGTTTCTGTCAGGGCCTTAAGCCAACCAACTCCTTCAGATTTTCAGAGGCTTGACCCACCACATCCCATTCTCGATGGGGGCCCACCGATCCCGCGAGGGCAATTCTCATTCTCGCCTATCTTTCCAGCAGCCTAATGATTATTGGAGTTTCGTCTGAGATACACTAGAAGTCACACGCTAACGAACAAACCAGGGCTGAAGTGTAAAATCAAGCTGAAGCCTCCTGCAGCCTACAGACGAGTTACACGGGGGCACATGTAAACACATCAACATGTACGTATTGGAGAATCCTCATTGGTAGTGTATAGTACCCGCTGTGGCGCTCAGCTGATGACCCCTCGGGCAATACCCACGGGTTGAAGACTTGAAGGTATGAGGCAGTGCAGTTTCTGCCTTGCCTTGCCCCTTGCCGCAGCAGCAGCCGTCGACTAGAGCCTCGCACTGATTAATCCCACACACCCCATCACCAATCCACAAAGACCGGGAACACAACTTCTCAAACCCCTTTCCTCCACAATATCAAGGTGCCTCCCCCCCCTCTCCCTTAACAGGGGGCTGTACGTATGTTCACTTGTCCCTTCTTGTAGAGCCATGGAACAGAAGCAAAAACCTCTTCAATTTTCTGCTGGAGGAACAGGTAAGTCATTCAGACCATGCCTTCCATTTTTCCACTCGCCCGTTGCCCTTACAGAGCTCCCGCGAATTCGAATGTCCGTGAATGCCAAATCTTCCATCGATTTATTTGTACGCAAACCCTCATCAATGCCAAAACGCCATGCTATATCCAACACAAGAGTACCCTTCACCCCATTCCATACATAACAGCATGCTCACTCCTCATCGCTGCTCTCAACAATGAACCCGGCCCGAGCCCTCGGCCGAGCCCTCCCGGCTGCCTTGGCAACCGGCATATCATCATCCTCATCATTCCCATCCCCCTTGTCTACAGGCGTCTCGGCAGCTGCCTTGGCCGTCCGGCCAGGACTAGAAGACAAGGGCGTGTCGTTGGTAACAGCCCCGTCCCTGCTGCTGGACTGGGTGGACTCGATAGGATCCACGTCCATATCGTCGGCATCTCCGTCTTCGTCTTCCTCGTCGCTGCTGATATCAACCACTTGCTTCATCTTCTTCTGAGCTGGTTTCCTCCTCTTGCTCGGCCTGCTCGCTGATGTTTCGTCAGCCGAGGACGACCCGCTCTCACCATCCCCCGTCCCACCATCCTCATCCTCACTGCCCTCAGCAAGCGCAGCAGCATCAGACTTTCTCTTCCTCCCCTTCCTGGCCCGCTTCTCCCCCTCCCCTTCATCCCCCTCACCCCCCTCATCCGCCTCCTCCTCCTCCCCACCACCAACACCAAGCAACAACCCCTCCCAATCCGCACTCTCCACCCCCGAAGGCTTCCCACCACCACCACCACCACCAGTAGTCAACAACAACCCACCAAAACTAGCATCCTTAACCGCCTGCCTCTCCAACTCCCTCGCAAAAAACACCTTATCCTGCTCCCGATTCCCCTCCCAGTCCGAGTCGTCCTCGCGCAGGTCCACATACATTTCGCTCTTGACCTTGCGCGCCTTTTCCAGCTCCTTTTTGCGTCGCGCCCTGGCCCTGGCTTCGGCCTCCCCGTCTTCTTCTTCTCCTTCTTGTTCGCTCCCGTCACCATCTTTATTATTCCGACGACGGCGATGTAAGCGTTTTTTGTTTTTGGTTGGTGGTGGTTCGTCCTCTGCTGTGCGCTTGCGTGCCGTGGGCCCGCCGGCGGGGAAGAGCATGTCGTTTTCGGAGGCTTCCGAGTCGTCGTCGTTATTGTTGTTGTTGTTGTTGTCGTCGTCGTAGGCGGCGCGTTTGCGCGGGGCGGATTTGCGGCGGAATTGGTCCTCGGCTAGTTCGCCGTCTTCAAAGGTGGCTGGGGTGAACTCGGCTGAGTTGATGAGGGAGACGGTTTCTTTGAGGGCGTCGGCGGTGATGGTGCCCGGGATGATCCAGATGGAGTCTGGCGTCTCGTCGAGCGTTGGGGCGAGACGCTCCATGCCGACGAGTTTCATGAGGAGACGGAGATGGGGGTTTTTGAACATGGCTGCGCGGCGGGCGTCGTTGTCCGGGCTCATGGTAGCGTGGGGAGCAGCCTTCTCCGCGCTTCCTTCGGCTGGCTCGTCTGCTGCTTCACCGTCTAGCTTCTCCGCTGCCAGAGCCTTCTCCACATTCTCCCAGGCGCGCCGCTCGCTCTCGGCTTCCGACAGCTGCTTCTTGATCCACTCCAGATGGTCTGTCTGGTTCCTGTCGAGCAGGACACCAACAACAATAGCAATCTGCTGGTCGCGCTCCACTTCGCGCTTGAACTCGATCTCGGCTGCCGGCCTGGGGTTGCTGGAGATGGTCTGCTTCTCATAGCCATACTCGAGATAGTGAGCGGTGCTGTTGATCTTGGAGAAGAGCAGCTCGGCAAATAGAGCTGGCCGCTCGTCGAGCTTTCGCACACATCTCTTGATGATCTGCTTGGAGAGTTCCTCCCATTCCTTGTACATGGACGAGTTCTTGTCGAGGGGCTCAGGGCCCTTGATCATGTTGTAGAAGAGGTGGATGATATCCAGCCGGAACAGCATGACGCACATTTCTTGTTTGATGGCAACCCTGTAGAAATACCGGTGGGCTCGCTTCAGTTGGGAGTCATCAAGATCCCGGTAGTATTTGGCGAAGGCGACAAATGTGTCAACGACACCCTGGGGGATGAACCTGGTTGCGAAGCGCTTGAAGTCGAACTTTCTCTCCTGGCTGATCTTTTCTACTTGTCTCGCGTCATCTGCCGAGTCGTCTTCTTCAGCATCGGCTTGGTCTTCATCTCCACCCTGGTCCTCAGCAGGCTTGGCCGCCTTCTTCTTCCGCCGTGTCCTTTTACGAGAGCGGACTTGCAGGTCGGCGTTCTGTTTCGAGTATGCCTCGAGGATGCGAAGGAAGGTATGCGTGAGCTCGGTAGAGGCGTCAAGGTATTCAAACCCTTGGTCCTTGTAGCTCCGTACAATATTTGTGATCGCATCATGTGTTGTCTCCTCGTAGAAAAGCCGGCTGAGGATGTTGTTGGCGATTTCCTCGTTTTCCTCGTCGCCAGAATCCGACATTTCCTGGACAGTGAGGAGGATCTGGGTAAAGCAGCGCATGATGGTGGTCAACAATCGCCAGTCCTTATCGCCATAGGCCCGATCCAAGGCACGGTTCATGGTGATGAACATTTCCTGGTTGAGCACTTCTGCGACGAGGTTGAAGCTTCCCACATTATCCCCGGTCGAAGGTTGCCTCGAGTCCTTGTTCGCCTTCCTGCGCATCCGTTCTGCTTCCAGGAACCAAGCCACCAGGTAATAGAATTGGCCATGGTGGTAGTCGAGCACATGCGGCGCCTCCCGGTCAAGCGACTTCCGCACGTGTGAAAATAGTGGGTTGAAGCCAGAGTCGAGGAAATCGGACACAAAGGACTGAAGTTGCTGGCGGGCCCTCTCATCGAGGCTTACCGGGGGACCTAAATCCTTGGGTTCCATGTCCTCTTTCCTAGCCCGCCTTGGTGGCTTGAAGTTCTTGCTGCTATCCATTTTCCTCTCGCGGGTCGCAGCATCGAGCAGGGCGTCCTGGCCCGAGACGGTGGAAAGCTTGCCGCTTTCCCGCTTGACCCAAATCATGGTGCCAAAACGGCTGTGGCGTGTTGGGGCGTTTTTCCGGTACGATGTCAACATGGCGTCCTCTTTGTCCATCGCAGCCCTAAGCTTGTCGGCCTTGATCCTGTGCAGCTGGTTTTCGCTGACGAACAGGTTGCGCGAGTCGACTCGTTTGACGAGATGGAAGATGATCTCCATGACGACCACATCCTCGGTCCGAAAGTCCTCGCCCATGTTGGAAGCAATGGTGAGAAGAACGTGGAGGACGTCCTGGTAGGAAAACGCGTCTATGAGCGCCGACCGAGAGATCTGTGTCTCGTCACCGTCGTATTTGATGCCTGGAGGGGGTGCAATCACGGCGATGTTCCGCAAAAAGTACAAGACCAGCTTGATGATGCCCTGGTCGCGAGCCGACCGGTCGCCGTTGGGTAAGGCCATGGAGGGAAGGGCTACCCTGACAGCGGTGTTGAGGATAGGGATGGCGTCGAAATTTATGATGGCGCGCTTGTAGCCGAGCTGAGCGAGCTGCAGCACGGGCATGTGGCGATGGTGGTTGAGGGTCATGGTCTCGCGATCTTTCTCGATGGGCCAGGTGAGCGGGACCATGACCTCGAGACAGGCCAGGGCAATCCTCGCCTTGTACTTGCTGTTGTTGTCGTTTTGTGGCCATGTCGCCAGGATGTGTAGGAGATCGGAGCCGACAAGGTTCGCTTCGGCCAGGCACCGGGCGACGTCCATGCGGTTCGTCTTTTCGTCGTAGAAGCGGATCCATTTCTTGAGGTCGCGCAGCACCTCGAGGGCGTCGTCTCCGAGTTTGTAACCGTCGGTTTCGTCTATACTGTAGCCGCCGAGCTAGTGGCCAACGTCAGCACAACTCGGTCGCTCCAAGTCCAGGACAGTGTCGACCTACGGCAGACACCAGGCTGTTGATGTGCGCCCGCACTTCGGGGTGCACCGTGTCGTTGTTGGTCTCTGCGTCCTCCATCTTGGGCAGAGATTACGGAGTGCGCAGCTGACAGGAAAAGTCTGACATGTGAAGCCCAGTGTCGTGAAGCTCAAATTGGGCCGGGGTGTTGACTGTTGACTGTTGACTTGGACTTGGACTTGGACTTGGGAGTGGTGGGTTGAGCGTTTGCTTGGCACGAATGAAGCGCGCAAACGCGTCGAAATCAATCAATCACTCAATCAATCACTCAGCGCGACGCGTTCCACTCACAGCGCCCAATTCTACAGTGTATAGAACAGTGTAATATTGGTCCTTTCCCACAGAACACGAGCTTGCGGCACTGTATCAAGTCTTGGCGAAGGTCCGGCACATGCGAGACGTTATCCGTAGTGGCTATGGCCCCACTCCCTCAGCAGGGGACTGGGAATAATGACCGAGGTTAGCCGCTCTTGCCCTTGTTGATCGCGGACTTCCTCGAGAGCTTCTGCTCACTTTCACAACTCACAACTCACAATTCTCCCTCTCCGCAGATATGGCCGCTTCAATTATGTCGGCGAGGCAAGCGCTCCGGCTTTCGAGCCGTGTGAGGTATTTCAGCTCCACGGCTGCGCGGCCCGCCGCCGAAGTGAAGCGACTCGGGGTCATCGGCGCAGGGCAGATGGTAAGTAACCACTCTTTTTGCTCCAATTATCTACTACGGGCAGATTGTTGACAGCGTGTTTATTTAACCAGGGCCTTGGTATTGCGCTGGTAGCAGCCCAGAGGGCACAAGTGCCAGTAACGCTGGTTGACTCATCACAAGCCTCCCTGGACAAGGGACTGGCCTTTGCAGGTTGGTGAGAGCCGGTACTCGCCAGCAACCCGGAACTCACCAGCTAAACAACCCCCCCCTTACAGAGAAGCTCCTCGCCAAGGACGTCTCCAAGCAGCGCATCACCCAGGAGCAAGCCGACGCCGCCCGTGCCCTGCTCCAACCCACCACTTCGATCGACGATCTCTCGTCGGCCGACTTCGTCATCGAGGCCGTACCCGAGATCCCCCAGCTCAAGTTTGACATCTTCTCCAGGCTCGCCCAGGTCTGCCCCAAGCACGCCATCCTGGCCACCAACACCTCATCCATCTCCATCACCCGCATCGCCGCCTCCACCAGCCCCGGCAACCCAACCGACTTGTCCAACAGCTCGCGCGTCGTCTCCACCCACTTCATGAACCCCGTCCCCGTGCAAAAGGGCGTCGAGATCATCTCGGGCCTGCAGACCTCGGCCGAGACCCTCGAGACGGCGGTAGCCTTTTGCAAGCGCCTCGGCAAGGTCGCCTCCGTGTCGGCCGACACCCCCGGCTTCCTGGCCAACCGCATCCTGATGCCCTACATCAACGAGGCCGTCATCTGCCTCGAGACGGGCGTGGGCGACCGCGACTCGATCGACGCCATCATGAAGAACGGCACCAACGTGCCCATGGGCCCGCTGCAGCTCGCCGACTTCATCGGCCTGGACACGTGCCTGGCCATCATGAAGGTGCTGCACACCGAGACGGGCGACTCCAAGTACCGGCCGAGCGTGCTGCTGAGGAACATGGTCGATGCCGGATGGTTGGGGAAGAAGAGCGGGAAGGGCTTCTACGATTACTAGGTAAATAAATGTTCCAAGACCGGAGTTGTAGGATTAGAGTTTGCAGCGGTTTCGACCACGCACGCGGGAGGAACAAACACGACGACGGGACAGAAATGTAACCTCAACCGACCCTCGGACGCGCCGTGGCCACGGGTCTTGGGTCTTGGATCTTGGGTAGGATAGAAACTGACCATTGCGGTCCGACTATCCCGTAGCGTAGTATTACAACCCCAAGAGAGCCGTCAGCCGCAAATCTGAGCCGCAGCGGCAATGGCCAGAGCAGTTCAACCTCATCTCATGATCGAGTGCATCTATTTTGAATGGAAAAGGGGGGTTTCAAAACAACATTACCAGCTATGGGAATGGAACTACGTGATGTACACAAAAGGGGGCTGGTAATCGTTGCCCAGTCAAATTCCGACACGGCGGTTAACCGAGTAAACACATTTTCTCCCACACACACAGAGAGAGACACACAGCAAAACCTCATATCGCCCATATTACATCCCCGCAATCTCGGTCAATCTCTCCCCGCAAACCATCGGTAGTCGAGAAAATTAACGAGAATTGCGACATTTGTCGAGAACCGGGGAGAGAGCTTGCCCACTCGGCGATTTTACTCTAAATTTTGCGGTGCTAGCTTAAGGTAGGTAAGGTATTCGTCTGAAACTGTGTCGGTTCTGCTGAGAGAGAGTTGATAACCACGGCCGGCGGCTTGCTTTCATCGGCGTCACTGTGTGTGATGTGATGATGGAAGCCCGGCAGTTCGTTCTGCCATTTCTCCAGGGGCAAAGCAAGCAAGCCTTCGTTTGGTCTTCCCGTCCCGGACCGTGACTCCCCGTCGTGTGAGGAAAAATAAGGTCCGTCCGATGGATGGAAAAAATTTTGTTGACCTTGTGTGTAATGATGCGAACCAGGAGATGCTGTCCGGTCCATGTGTCCCCTGTGGGAGGGGACATAAGTGCTTTGTCAGGTCCTGGTCTGCTTGGAAAGCTATTCCTTTGTCTTCCGCCACGCACAGTTTCTCAATAACGTCCATGGGTTGCTGTAAACGAGTTGGCCCCCAAACCCCCCCAGGAACCTGCCGTCTTCTGCCGGCCCGAAGGTGTCGCTGCGCCCAGTATAGCAGGGAGGGCGGCCACGGGGGTCGACAAAGGTCGGGACACGACCACGGCCACGGCCTAGAAGGGGCGAGGAGAGAGAAAATTCGTCTCCGCGGCAGTCTGGCCTGGTTCAGCGGTCGAGTTGCCCCCCCCCTCTTCCCCCCATGCCTAACGCGGGAGCACGAACCGGCAATTTATCTTACATTACCCAGGGGCGTTGACGGGGCCTTGGACCACGGAAGGGCAGGAGTCCAGGCGTCGGCACGGGATCTCTTTCCAGCGAGGTATACTGGCTCTGAGCGCGCACGAAGTAAGTCTGAGACCGCTGTGGGAACGTGTCAGTCGCGAACTGTTGTGTTGAAGCTTGCTAACCGATGACGAAGATGTGACTGGAGGAAAACTATGATATAGGGGTATAACTGCCGGCCGATCAGGGGAGAACTTCTTGGTTGCATGTGTCTGGTACACACCGGATCAGATCAGAACCCCACGAACATGTTCGCAGCGCCTGACGAGAGGGCCGTGACGGTTCGGAAGTAGATCCGCGACTGATATGACCCGCATACGGAAGCAGCAGCTTGTTTCCTGAATCGGGAGGTCGCCCAAGCATCGTGGGCCGCCAGTCATCAGCTGACGGGAGGGAGTGAAGGGGGGGGCGAGGGGATTTCAGTATACACACCAGCCGGACGAGGGAGGGGGGCGTCCAAGTCAAGCCACACACCAGCCCGCTCTGCCGAAGACCCAGCAGCCCACCTCATCACAGACGTCCGAAAGCGGCAAAGGACGCACCTCGTTTTTGCGTGGAGAGAGGGTTATGCCATGCGGAGAACATGCAGGGCAGCAAGTGTTTCCTTCCCCAGCATGTCGCTCTCATTCGCCTGCTCTTCGCAGCTCCTAGTCTGCCACTCAGGAAGCCGGGGAAGCGAGACCACCAAATACTGGGCCGCTGCGGTCAAAGACCAAGGGGGTAATCCAGCAGTGGTGGAGCACTGGGGGCGTGACAGTGACAAAAGAAGGTGAGGTGCGCCAATGATGTCGCCAGCTGTGGAAGCACCGGCCAGCCAGTCGGCAGAACCCAGACAGCTAGAAAAACTCCAAACCGACGCTCTCTCATTGCTGACGAATAGCGGTATGCTATGGTTCGGGGCCTTTCGAGGTTTCTGTCGCGCCATTTATCCGCCGGGTTGTGGAGGCATGGCCAGTATACCGATGCCGCAGATTCTCCAAGAATAGAGCTTGATCCTCCGAGTCGGAAACCGAAGGCGGCTCGAATCACGGCGCTTGACTCGCGCATACTGGGGAGGGCCGCGAAACAAAACAAAGACCTGATCCGAGACCGGATGGCGAGAGAGGCCTCTCTCTCCAGACAGAGCATATCTCCCAGGTATAGACATGAATGGGGCCGAAAGAAACGTTGTAGCACCACCGTGAGTAAGACAGGCCAGCCTGAACCTGGCGCAGACCGTGAAGCGCGTCGCACGGATTATTCACGACCCTCTCAAGCGACGCCTTGCTGGTCATGATGGGGATGGTTGGTGGCTGTGGCCGGTCCTCGCAGTGCCTGCTACGTGATACTCGCGGAGGCGCGGGCCATTCGAGGGCATACAAGAGGACTACCGTCGCTGAAACTTGATCCGGGCAACGCGATTGTCTGTGGCACAACACAGTTCAGCAATGAACGGCGCAGCCATAAGACTAGGAAGTCACCTGTGACGAGGGACGGATATTTGTTCCGGACGACAAGGTCGAACGACTTAGCAGGGAGACACGACGGAGCATGAAGACGACCCGTTTTGGAATCCATATCCCATGCCATAGGCGCGTAGCCGGTTTCCTTGCTTGCACAGACTCGATGTTGCCAGACGCCTTGCGTCTGATTATCCGCATATTCTCTGTTGTGCTTCACGTCACGCAGTCTCGATCGCGCGCGTCGATGGAGTCATGACCCGGCCCGGGGCCAGCCAGGCGAGGCCAGGCGTGCTCCACCATGGAAGGGGATGCCGATGTGGTGCTGGAGAGTCTCCATGCCGGATCGAGGCCTTGCGTGGAGTCCCTCATATCACCGCACTTAGCATGTCTGTCTCCGCTGGACGGCAGGACGCACGTCCAGGCAAACCGCCATACCCTGAAAGGAAGGTGGAATGTGCTGGGAAGCGCCGAGATGTGTACCCATCTGCGCCGAGCGTTACACGGCAAGGGTGTTCACTGTTCACGACCGAAAGGCTAGACTGCACACTGTCTCTGCCCCCCCGGGAGCGGCGAAATCCTGCTCCCAGTCATGGGTGCCGAAAGTCCCCATGTACAGTATGAGCTCTGGCCTCGGTGGTCCTCCAATTGGCGAATCGACGTGTGATGCCGCCCAACCCGAACTCTCGCCATGCAATCCACACGGGCTGATATTAATATGATGCTCAGTGTGCTGAGGGGCGAGTCTCGTGGTGGAGAGAACTCAAACGCTATGCAATCTGGCGGGATCATGCACTTACGGTAGACAGACCCGCAGCCACCATACAACTCAAGAGAGCCGCCGAGGCCATGTGGGTTTAGCCGTCTGGCTGCGGGCGACCCATGCCACTGAAAGCCTCTGTCAACGAGAGAGAGACGGCACGGAAGCTCCAGGGGGGGAGCCATGGCTTCGTCGACGGCGCTGCACGCTCTGCAAGCCACCAGCCGCACCTGCACGATGTCGCACATTCCGGACCGGCTGGGTGATGTGGTTGGCCCCTGGGACTCGGGTAATGCCGCCGTATCCAAGATACGACTGCGGTCTGCCTGCTGACTGCCCGCGGGGGAACAACGACGAACTCGTCGATACACCGTCCATGTTTGGCTGCAAAAATACGAGGGCCTTTGAACCCACCGTATCGACAAACGGAGCTTCGGACTCGGGCGTGAGGGCGAACCTTCGTTTGCTCGACAGCGTGGGAGGGGGCCACCGCTCACTCAGGCCGGGCCGCTCGCATGGTTCGTTGACCGTGGTAAAATGCGGGAAAAGGCGATTTCATCAGCGAGAAGATCCAGGTCCTGTTCTGAATGCAAAAAAACAAGGCGACTGAGCTGACGAGTCCAGGGGTGTAAGGCAGCGCTTCTTCGCCCAGTCATAGGGAAGGGAGAACAAAAGTCTTTCGCCGCACTTGCAGGCGGAGCGGGCTGAGATCCCGCAGTTCGGAGACGAGAGGTTTCGAGGGACAGTGCTTGTCGGAGAGATGTGGTTGTGTGTCTCCCCCTATCCAGCCCGCACAGCCCATGCTTATACAGGGAGGTAGGCCACCCTTTGCCTCGTCTTGGGGCGTAAGGGCCGCTGTGGGAATGTTGTAATATCAGTTAATTGGGGAACCGACGGGTGCGTGCATGGCCAAGGGGATTGCCATCACCGGGACTCTTGGATCTAGTCCAACCCATTGCGCCTGTGCCCCCATCCGCGCAGCCCGGAAACCACGACGGTGGTGCAACAGTTCGTATTTGTGCAACTAGAGCGCCGTGTAACTGGTGCTCGCGGTTTCAGCCAAAACATTGGAGGGCTGTTTGCAAAGGCTTGGTCGAGCTGCTCTGCCGGGGATGGTGGTCCTCGCGCAAAAGAACAAGATGGATGTGCTGTGCTGGCTCTTCAGCCGTGTGGTTTCTCTGGTTTGTTTGTGCCTGAAGTCTGGGGGCGGCAGCGGCGGACATGCCTGGTCAAGCAGAAGATCGATTTCCAGGGCAAGAAGCCCCGAACAACAATAGCCTGTTCGCCAGACGTTCGCCAGACGTTGGCCGTCTCAGAGTACGATGAGTGGGAGAGGCACCCATTCAGCCTCGCGCCACGACCCAGCCTGAGCCCCGATAGAACCCCCCCCGACGTTGCACTGGCGAGCGGTTCTCTTTTGCAAGCAAACAACCAGAGCTCACGAGCCTCGGCTAGGCACGGCCATTCTTGGTGATGGCCGTCGGGACCGACACGACGGGACGTCGTTCGAAGCACCTCGGCCCTGTCAGTTCCGAGTCCTCAAACCAAGCCAGAATAGCGACAGCAGAATACCCGAGAGGCTCGTAAACGCGTTCCAGGACGCCCAAGCAGTGCCGGCGGACAGTCGAGGTCCGCATGCGAGCGCGTCGTCGTTGAAGGGTTTCACTCCCTAGACAGAGCAACGCAAACCTCAAACTCGGGTCGGGTCGGGTCGGTTATGTGTTTGTCCGGGCCGCCAGGCGTGTCCACGGTTGTGTCTTGGCCCTTGGGGAAGGCCATGGCCGGGACGAGACTCCAGTGGGTGCCAGACATTGCACTTGCATCGTCACCTCACACCAAAGCCGAGGTTTGCTGCATCTGCAAGGCACCCTCCCCCGGTGTCTGCCGAGACAGTGGAGGTAGTGAGGTTTGGTTGGTGTGCATTCGGTTGCAACTTCAGGTCCCGTAACCAAGTTGAAAATGGGTCGTCGTGGTGGTTGGTAGTTGTCATGGATGGTCGAATTTCCGGCCCAGGTTTCGAATCGCGGAGACTCGGATTTCTGCGCTTTCCGCGAGCACCACGCGCTTCACCAAAGACGTGGACGTGGAGTTGTTTGCGAGCGGTGAAACGGAACACGCATCCTCAGCTCCGGCCCTTGCAGCCCTGATCAACACGTACCAGGGACGCTTTAGGAATATCCCAGTGGGCGCGACCAGCGCAGGGTCAGATCTCAGTGGCTGTTCCACATAGGAATAGCGCCATTCGGCTGCCCGCCATCCGCCTTCCCGTCGCGCTATGCTGGAGTCGTGCATCCTTCCAGAATTCTGCGGGAAGCCAATCGGCAACTTTTTTAGTGTGATTTGCGCCGGCGCCCCATGACGAGTTCCTCACTCATCGATGCAGCTCCAACCGAATGCCATCTGTTTGACGTTTCGGCTACAAGTTCAAGACCGGCGCAGGCTGGACTCGAGAAAATGGCTGGAAGGCCCACGTCCGCGCTACCTAAGCTCGCTAAGGTAGGTAGATCCAGCTCGTTGCGTTAGGTTGGACCGGCCGGTCTCCGCGGTCGCGAGATCGCAGGTTCAGCAAACAAACACGGGTTGACGACGATGACTTCTGCTGTGACACACAGTGCGATGAGATGCAGACTTTAAGACAAGCTCCTGCCCCCTGCGATCCTTAATCTGGCGGTTAGCTGCAAGAAGGAAGTGGGCGCACATCACCCGGCGTGTGCCTATCCTGCGGAGTGGCGCGCTGCTGCCCCGGAGCATCCACTTCAACCCTATGCAAATTGGCTCCAAGCTGTCTGCCGTGGCCGAAGTGAGAGGTGGGTTGCAAGACGGGGCTTGAACTTGGTACTGAATAGGTAACGAGTTGGAAATGAGGAAAGAAGCCGGGCTCAAGTCCACTTCATGGCCAACAAAATCAAATACCAATGTTATTCTGTGCACCTGTCACTGTCACTTAGGTAAGGTACGTCAGGTAGTAGTGATCGCCCGCAGCTGGCGGCAATCAGGGTCCCCATTCCCTCAAGCGGAAACCTCCAAGTTGAGCTGTTCCTTCCGTCTCCCTAGCAGGGCAACTACTCCGTCATCGACGCCACAACCGCCTGGAGCTCTTTCCGTGTCCAATTTCACGATAATTCCACTGGCACTTGCGCTGCAAGTCGGGTGTCTAGCAGAAAGAGCGGCGGTCCTGTCATCTCAACGCTCAAATTCTCCTGGGGCTTTTACAACTAGGTCCCGACGCCAAGCTGCCCCGGCTGCCAAGAACCGACAAAAAAACCACAGATTACCTCCTTGGATGGTATCGTGTCTTGAACATACCAACTCGGCGATTGTTGTGCACCCTCATTTGCGAGCGAGCCAGATCCCCGAATTCGAGGGGAAAAATCAATCTCGACGTTGGGTTTGTCAACTGTGTCATCCAAAGCCACCGTGACACAACGTCCGCCGTCTGAGTCGTCCATACCGCAAACCACTAGGGCTCCGTATCGGCGTCGGACGTATTCTGTACCAACAGTCCCAAGAACGCGGCTCTTCTTTTTATTTGTTTTTACATGCAGCAACACAACGTCCACCCGCTAGTTTTCCGTCACGAACAACCCTTCATCAAATATCCCTCAACACTGCAGATGCGTCACCAGGGTATCTTGAATTCCCACACCACCAACACCCGGGTCCGAAGACACAAAACCCCCATGGCTCGGGAAACGGGAATTAAAGGTACACAGGCCCACATTCCTATGCCGGAAGGCAGTCCCAGACTCCCAGGAAAGCAAGCGAAAACGAGCAGCGGCGTCGCCGAGCACTCTGAGGCGGCAGCGGAACACGGTCTGGGGTCATGTTCTGTGCGCTGCCGTGGAAGACGCCTAGAAGGGCGCACGGTTGAGCGAGGTCTCGCACAAGCAAGCCGCTTTTCTACTTGTCACTTGTGGGCATCTTGCTGCCGCGCCGGCCGGGTGGTTGTTGTTCTGATCCCGTCCGGCACGCATGCGTCGTCGCCCCATGCCAGCACCCCCCCCCCCCAAGAGGGGCACCACCACCCCTGATGAAACGATGGGCGCCATCCCTGCTGGGAAGATGGCTCAAACGACGCACGGTCTCCGATCTCATCCATCTCGGCTACGCTAACCACACACCAAGGCGTGTGAGGGGAAAAGAATGTTGGAAGCTTCCACCGTTGGGAGCCACATTCGAGCTCCCCTGGCATCCCGGTCGAGCTCGTCGCGACACACGTCTCGCGCCCACCGCCCACTTCAATGCGACCCTTTCGACGCACGACACCTTGCCTCAGGCCCGCTTACCACAGGTCTGACAGTCGCACCAACCCCACCGAAATCCGTCTTCTCTGGGTGGTCGCACACCAAATCAGGCTGCGGCTTGTTCGGCGCCGCTTCCCACCTCTCCGACTGCCCATCGGCGCCCTGTTTTATCATGAGATGGCATGTCATCGCACCTCTTCCCCAGACGCCTCGCTCCCATGTCGCGCCGGCATTGGGTTTCGCGGGAAAGCACACGCAGGCAGGGAATGGTGCGACGGTGGTGCAGCCTGACTGATCAAATGCCGCGTCAGTGTCAAAGCCGCCCGCCGCCCGCCCACCACTGCCGCGACCCATCAAGGATTCAACGCTGCTGCTTGACAGGGACCCCGAAGCGCGTGTGTTGCTGCCGCCGTCCCCTGCCGAGAATTGAAAACGCTGAGAGCCGCCTCGCTGCACAGCCGTTGATGGATGGGAGGTGCCTCGCCCAAGAGCAGAGGCGCGCTTTTGCCCACTCGGCTCTTTTGACAAACACAACGCTCCTGGGGCTTGAGGTTTGAGCATTGCGAGAAATCGCTCGGTGCAGAGCTGCCTATCCCAGGCTAAATCCTGGGGCATTGAACGCGACCGTTCGGAGCTGAGGACATCCAACCCGTCTAACCTCCTTCCTAATCGGCATAGTACGCGCTTGCATCTACCGTCACCATCGCTGCTACACAACCTCACCACGACCACCTCAAAAGCCTCTAGCCTCTAGCCACTTCCTTGGTTCAGATGCCGGCAAAGAAAGAAAAGATCTGCCATCAGTGATCTTCCCTCATCCCTTGTCCTTTTCCGTCTACCTTGGCGAGGGTCCAACCTCAACCGAGCTCAGAAATTCGCTCTCCCCACCTTGAACACTACCGCCCCCAGCCAGAGTTGCCGGTTCGAGCAATCGCTGCCCCGATCTTACCAGTCAGCCCCGTTGGTTGGGAGCATCCGGCACTGTCAGCGTACCTGCCAGTTCCCCTGTCTTCTTGGTCCGATCTGCATCCACACCTTCTGAGCGCTGCCCCTCTCTTCACCAGGCACCGCACCCCCCCCCCTCGGCCCCTCCCTGACCTTGAAGATCGAGGCCCGCGATTGGCTCAGGCTCAACAAACGGTCATGCTCTCTTCCGTGGAGTCGACACAGAGCTAATGCGCACCAAGAGCCAATCAGCCACACCCGAATGCTCCAGCCGAGATGCCATGCCACCTCTCTCTGCATCTCTTCGAGCCTTTCTCGGCCTCTTGCTGAGGTTTCTGTGCATGCTGGCCCCAGAAGTTGCAACTGCATCTAAGCTGCAAGGTAAGGCAGCCAGCCCGATCGATCAGTATCTCTCAGTCGAGAGAGAGCCTGGGGCGCTCTCGGACGACCTCCACCTGCTGTTCCGTGGTTGAACAACTTTTGTCTCTCCTGCTTGGCTTGAGTATCGGATGTTTGCGTTGGCGCCATTGGCCCAACAAGCACTCGCCTACGGATCTCTGGTCCTGCTGCCATGTCTTCATGCACACATACGCGGTCCGGCCTCGCAGCTCTCTGCCCGAGTTCCAACACGCCTGCTGTGTACTGCTCCTCCCCTTCGTCATTTCTCTTTCAGCCACCTGCCCTCGCCGCTTGTTAGACGTCAGGCTTGGCGCGGACGTTTTCCCATCCGTTTCTCGAGCTCTGCTCTTTGCGTGGCAGAGGTGGCAGCGGTTGGTTCCATCAACGCCCTGGCACGGCATTAGCCATTCAGCCGAGATCTTGTCTGGTCCAGCTGTTTCTCACTCTAGCCTTGACCCCAGAGGCTTCCCCAGACGCAGCATGGTGTGTGGCTCAACCAGCCGCCCACCTTCTAGGAACCCGATATTGTTATAGCGGAGTCCATACCTGCGGCGTTCGTCTAATCGAGGCATCCGCCCCCCCCCCCAGACGCCATCCTGGACGAGCCGCCGTTATAACAGCCGTCGACTGTCAGGTACCAGGTACCCCGACGCCCCCGGCCAGTCCCACATCCATTGTTGCGGTTGCCCATGCATAACCCTGGCTTGTTTTCGAATGCGGCCTCGGCGCTCCTCCGTTGTAGGCTGGGTTTCTCCGCCGGTATTATAATCCCACCTCTACCCTACGTTAAGAACAGGGGACCAAGGGAACGGGCCTTAATACCACCAAGGACAGCCTTCAAGAGCACCACAACTCCCGGGTCTATTCCGTTCTCGAGGCGATCCACCAGCAGACCGGCCCCGCCCTGCATTGGTTGACACCCCTAGATTTCATACAAGATATCTTGCTGTCTCCGGGACCCCCAGGCCAAGGCCAACCATCCCCTCCTCCCTTGATCTACAACCTCTCTTCACCACCAGACAACCATGGTTGACAAGGACCGGGCTCAACACTGTTCGTAGATCACTGGACTGAAAAAACGAACCTCGCGATTACCCCCGTCCTGGCTGGAACGCACGGCGGCCTCGTCTGATCTTCGTTTTAACTGGTGGGAACTTGTCTTCTAGTACGACGCACCCACACACCATCCCGAGGAATTCGCCCTCGACCCGACGCCTTGTTTCTCCTCTCGCCACAGCTTTCGAGTTTGATCTCCGGAAAGGCCCTGGGAGGCCGGCGACAGACAAATCTTAGCCAACGCTCTCTCTCTCGCTTCCCCTGCGGGGATCTGCTGAGTAGAGTTCACCACCGGCCAGACTTGTTGCTCTGGAGGTAGCAGGCCCGCCTACCTGGTGTTGCCGCTGGTGATGTGCATCCGTGGCTTCTGATCCCTCGTCGTACACCAGCACCGACAGTCGTTCGCTCTCGCCGCCCGCTTGTCATTCGCTTTTTCGTCAGCCTCGTGGGCACTGGCTTGCGCAACTGGGGTGATCGCTACTCACCACCCCCCCTCCTTTACATCTGCCAGAGACGCCTTTATTCACGTCGACGACCGACAACCGATTCCAAATGCTTGTTACCAGGCACACCGCTACGGAGCAGAGTCCTTGGTCCATAAGCAAGTTCGAAAACGCCTTTCACAAGTCTGCGGAGAGATTACGCATGTCGAACAACTTCGACACGGTGACGCAGTCGGACTGGCAGGGTCAGTACTCGTTTCTCCCGCCCAGCGACAACACCATCTTCTCGCAACAGTACGAGCATGTGACAAGCTCGTCCGAGAACGCGGACTCGCAGGCGCGGCCGCGGACTGTGGCTGCACCGAGCGAGGCACCCAAGACAGAAACCTCGCCGCTGGGACATCGCCTCGACCCTTTGGGTCTGCGGCAGCCGAAGCAACCGTCGCCAATCCCGGAGCAGCCCGAGAACCAAGCGGACCAGTATCCTCCAAAGGTAGCCGAGTTGACGCACGAGGAGTCGTCAACTTCGACCGAGACACCAGCCTTATCCCTAGGATCGAACCCCCTGAGCTCAGTGTCCTCAGCGGGACAAGGATCCGAGACAGCCCCGAGCCACTCGGGAAACGAAGGGCAGGCTATTGTCAAGGAAGAGGACGAGGAGGTGGTAGATGATGACGAGATGATAGAAGGGGAAGCAGAGGGGGAAGCACAAGGCCAGCCCCAGACGGCGGCCGAGAGGACTGCGCAGCGGCGGAAGATGAAGCGCTTTAGGTAAGTGACTCGAGAGCTGTTTCTTATCGACTAAACTAGCAGCGGCTAATTCTATCTAGGCTCACACACCAGCAAACGAGATTCCTGATGAGCGAATTCGCAAAGCAGCCACACCCTGATGCCGCCCACCGCGAACGGCTCTCGCGAGAGATCCCTGGGCTTAGCCCCCGTCAAGTCCAAGTGTGGTTCCAGAACCGGTAAGTTCGATTTGATCCAAGGATATGACTAGGGCTTGGGGGAGGCGTGACAGCGAGCTGACTGGTATCTATTCAACCAGCCGCGCCAAGATCAAGCGCCTAACAGCAGACGATCGCGAGCGGATGATGAAGATGAGGGCGGTCCCAGAGGATTTTGACAGTTTGAGCGCACTCCACTCCCCATACGGAGCGGTTCACGGCCTGGGAACACCCATCACCTCGCCAGTCGACCTCGGTCCCTCTCCATACGGAGACCACATGATGCGACCTCTCATGGTGGATGTAAGGCGCCATGATGGTGATGAGCACCTGTCGCCGACTGGCCTCAGCCCGGCATTTGGAAGCATAGGCTTCAACCACTCCGGGGGGCTAAGCACACCGGACATTCTCTCGCCAATCTCGCCAACCTCGACCGACCGGTATGGTTATCCGGGCCATCTCTCGACAAGCTCAATGAGTGGTGGACCGAGGACGTCGAACCCATTCGCGCGGCAGCCCAGCCTCGATTCAGGGATGCAAATGCATAACCACCACTCGCGGCAACAAATTCGGCCGCTACAGCCCCTCCAGCTCCGCGAGACCATGACCAGATCCCGCTCCGATACCCTCCAGTCCCCGCTGCGGTCTAGCATGTCGTGGAAGGGCGATGCGATCGACTACACTACCTACCACGGCGGGAACCAGTCCCCACAGATTGGGGGCCGACAACATAGCCTCTACCAACAGGATCAAGTGAGCGGAAGCTCCGCGGGCGGCATGGGCCCCTACGACTCGAGCAACTATTCCGGTAGGCTTATTGGGAGAAACTTTTAGGATTGGACGATGGGGCATTTTACTGACTACAACTCTACAGCCTCTACTGTCCAGTCACCAAACCATTACTCAAGCTTCCAGTCGTCCAGTATGCAAGCGGGCCAGCAGCGGAGCTCGCGCATGAGGGCGGCATCGGCCTCCCTACCCCTGGGCTTGGATCTCCGAACACAGTTCCGGTCTGCTATCGGATCGGGCAGCATGCAACCTTCGGCACATTCCCCAGGGTCGCGGACAGCATCGACGCCGCAGCTCAGCGGTGTCTCGTCCAGCTACACTGGGAGCTTCCCGTCGGCGCCACTCTCCGCGCCCGTTGACTTCTCCCTGCCCCGGTACCGAACCTCGACGAGCGACTACTCGATGCCGCAGATGAGCGCCCCGATCGCGCCGCCAAACGACTTCTCGCAGGCCTTCCAGGCCAGCATGTCGAGCTCGAGCTCCAGGACGCCGATGCGCGATTCCTTTGGGGGCGGGTCGCTCGGGCTGGGGCAGAACCACCACGGGCAGGGCTCAGGGGACCGCAACGACGAGTACTCGGACCCGCTGGGCATGAAGCGCAAGCGCAGCTTCACGGGACCTCCCTCTGCGGCGACCACGGGGGCTGGCGCCTACGGCACATCATAGTGCCGTTTACTTTTATCTCTTTCTTCCACGAACACGACATCAGAAATTACTACCAGCGGCGCCACATACCCCACGGTGTGTGTGAGTTACTTTTGCAACGAGACCAAACCGACGCCATCGAAAAACCATCGCGAATATCCGGGCTTGATATCTTGATCCGGCACGGCAAACGGAACCAACCCCCGTTTCTACATTTTCGTTGGCAGCGCCTTCTTCGATTCTTGGCCCCCCGTTCCCCCGCCCGCCTTTAAGGGGACCGAAATACCCGACTTGCTTCTATTTTTTTTATGTATTCGGAGCTCAAGCGGATTGTACTGCGTACCTACCTACCTACTTCTATCAACATTGTAAACTTCATCAAACCGCAGCACCCCTTCTTCTTCTACTTCTTCTTCTTCTTCTTCTTGGATTAGCCTCTATCGGTTCCGATGACCGTATTCACCACCGCCCACCCACCCCCTTGGGATTGGCAAAGGAATCCTTTGTTTTGTTTTCCTTTCTTCCTCTTCTTTTTTACGACAGACATTTGACCGGGGTGGTTCGATTCTGCAGTGCCACTGGTGTTGGTTAGTGAGAGAGACAGAAAGGGAAGATCGAATTTTGGCTTGGGACAAGGAAGTGGGATAACACTATTACTACTACGTTTCTACGACTGGCGAAAGGGATATGGGATCAGGTTATTTCACGGAAAAGAAAAACCAAACTTTCAATGGCGGGCAAAGGTGGTTGTTTTGGTGGAGTTTGCATTGGGTGGTTTTGCTGGGTTTGTTTTGCTTGGGTGGTTTTTGGTCTTTGCAGATGTGTGTGTGCGCCTTTGTGTGAGTGAGAGTGTCTCCTGAGAGCAAAAGGGGGGGCAGCCGGCCGGCGTGTTCTCCTCTCTGTCTCTTGTCTAGTCTACTGCTAGTCTCCTGTACATAGATAGACGAACGAAGTGAGGATTGTTTAAACTTGTCCCCCCGTCCCCCTCCTTTCCTTTGCCTTGCCTCGCCCTCTCTAGGTATGTACCGATGGGATGATGATGCCTACCGTTGGCCTGCGATTCCCCCCCCCCGGCTGCCCACCCACCCCCTTTCCCGACTACGCTCTCGCTTACTTACATAAAGAGATGCTTACTGGCAAAAGGGAGGAAACTGCCGTGCCCGGGACACAACCGTTGGGTTGCAACCGCTTGGATGGAACCAGATCCGGTCACAGTGCACAGGAGGAGGGGTTTGTTGACAGAATCTGCCGGGCTGGGTTCAGGGTTGCGTGCCTCAACCAGTCAGGTCGGATGGGGCGAGAGGAGATGGGATGTGAGGTGAGATGTGAGATGGGATGACACACTCACATCGCGCCTTGCATTGCAGCATTCTCCACACTCTTGCTGCAGACCTTAACTCTGCATCTGCTCTCCCCATTTGCTGGGGAGGGCTTTTAATTGCCGTGCAGCAGAGAGGAGAACAGACAGGTACATGGCACCTTGGCGGGGGACTAACCCCGGTTTGGAGTCGTCTGGGAAACGGAGCCACAACCGGCTTGCCTTCTTCCCCTTTCACTTACACAGCAGAGCGAAGACGGTGCCGCCGTCTCTTGGCTGCTGCCGGTCTCAGCGAGTCCAAACCCGTCTTTGTTAGCTTCGGTCGAATCCTCGGACATGTTGAAATAACCTGTCAAGCGACATTGGCGGTTCTGCTGCTTGTTCGCCATTGTCGGAAGCCGTTGCCGGGGAGCGTCTTTTGGTACCGCCCTTGGTTGGCTGCCACTGCGGCGGCCTCATTTCGGTCAACGTCTGCTCGACCGTCCCGCCAAACCAATAGTTAACTAACGCGGTAGGTAGAACAAGGTGGAGTAACGAAACGTACAAACGTACCTAGTATGCACATTGGACATATTTACCTACCTATTCCCACAAATGCAATAAAGCCCTCGAGCATCTATAATATGACACCAAGCCACCAAACTAGCATCGGGTAGGGGTGGGGGAACGGCGCCGTTGCGCCCCCCTCCGCGAGGGTGACGGCGCGGATCGATACCCCGCCCAAAGCTTAACGGGGGGGGGCTGGCGGCGATGGGGCCGGCCGGTGACAATTGGCACGGACGTCTTGTCTGACGCCGAGCAGCTTCGGCGGAGGATCTCGAAGGTTTCCCTGTTGGGAAATGCTTTGCCCGACCAAACCATTAACCACGGCGCCCGCCGTTGCAGCCGGCCGGCCGTCCCGTTGGCAAACCGTGGCTGGACGTCATGCTTTCTCCCGTTGTTCCTCTCCCGTGAAGCTACCGCGGTACGAAGTCGTATCATCTACTTTCCTTGAAACCGCGGGGGAAACGATCGGCTTGCTCCGCGCTCTCATTGGCACAGTCCGGGGAAAGGCTTGATCGGAAAATAAGACAGATTAAAAAAACGTGCGCCGTCATTAACTGCGGAATGGAACGCCGCTGGCGGCTCTGATTGGAAGATCTCTGGGGAAACAGAAATGCCAGGGGAAAAGCACCACGTCTGAGTGATGCAACCGTGGAGGTGAGCGGTGCGTGGTGTTGCTACGTCGAATACAGCCTGTTGCTCATCAGCCTGCTTTGACCCTGGCCGGGATTTCACCACGCTGGGGGCGAGGACTTACACCAAGAGCCGGGAAGCGGGGAGGCTTTTCTCACGACCGAGATCCATCCCCCAGACCGTTCATGCAATTGCCGGCTGATCTTGCCCACTACGGAGCATGCTGTCATCGAGCCCCTGTGTGGTCATGACCATGTTGGCTCGAAACTCCCCGAGATGGGCAGCGCCGGAAGTCTCCGCTGCATGGCGTAAGTCTCCTTCGGTCGACTTGACATATTGAAGGAAGATTCTCGGAATCAGACACTTAGTGCCCGGATCTGTATGTACATGCGATGCTCCACGAGAAGGCTGCCGTATACCTTCAGCACAGTAAACGACAAACCATAGTTTTTGCGTATACCAACATCCTGGAGGTGTCCAGCGGTTCATCCCGCTCACAGCCTCGCTGAAGGTCAAGGTGTGAGAAGACTTAGCATGGCCAAGCAACGTTTGTGGTGGGATCCTGGGGCCGAGTGAGCGGCTATCTCCGCGGCCGTCGTCACTTGCGGACCGAGGAAGAGCGTGCCTTGGAGAACAGGAGCGCCCATCCGCCACCCAGAAGAAGGGGTCGCCGCATCACCACGGCTTCTCAGCTCCGCACCAGTACCAAGTGCCTTGATCCACGGTACCAAGACTGCGTAATGCAGGCGGCGGTGGGACAGCCTGGCAGACGGGGTTGACAAATTCGCTGCATGTTCCTGCAAGTGTACAGCAGGTTGTACAGAATACAGACAGGCAGGGGATCAGATGTAGATGCTGGCTGGTGCCTCTGGCTGCCCGCCTCCCTGCCTGTCTGGTGCTGTGGTGTTCTCAACGAGACCATCCAGCAGGGCAAAGACGGAACGGCCAGCGTGGTAAAGGGTCGCACTCCGCTGCAGGGAGAGCGCCACAGTGAGATGGTGGACTCAGGAGCGCAGCCAGCCCAGCCAGATCCCTACCCAAATGGGCATCGCATCTCACAGTCCGTGGCGGGCGATCGAGAGGGGCTGCAGAATGGTGCAGAATGGTGGGGTGAGATTTGTCCGTAGCGTTGGCCATCGGACCCAGCCGCGGCAGATCGTACGGGCTCCGAGTGCCGAACAAATATGTCACGCCCTCGCGGGGCGTCCGGAGATCTCGCGCCCCAGTCCCGGACAACGAAATGAAGGCCTGTTTCAACAGCTTCCCGCGTGCCGTCCAGGTGCGACCTCCCGAGACGGGTGCGCTGACGGGAAAGAAGGGAACAACAAAGGGGATGGGATGGGATGGGACGGCAACGAACGCGGCATGGGACCGGTTGAAACAAAACGGGTCGAAGGACATGCGGACTCCCGTGGACGGTTCACAGTGGGATCTGGCTGGGCAGGCCCCAGATGTCCCAGCTCGCGGAGATTTCAGGTCGGCTGCGACTCTGGGGTAAAATGAAGAAGGGAACTGCAACTACCTCCATGTGCTGTAAGGTAGCGAAGGTTAGCGAGTGCCAGGCACCACCTGCACTGGGCAGTCAGTCGGACTCTCCTCAGCGCGACGGCCACGCGAGAGGTGCAAACGAAACAATTGGCGGCAAGTGGCACCGCTCGGCTGTGATGCCCTGAATCCAGTGATGGTACGATCTGAAGTCCAGGACCCACCTCACCCGACGACAACTGCCAGGAGCCAGGGTGCCAGGGACCCTGCCGGGCAACGCACTGACCACTGCATCGCGACGGAGTGGGCAGTCCGCGCCCAACGCTCCCGTCTTCCAGAAGCGGTAAGAGCGAAGCTTGACAGGACTCGCCAAGGCAGCTAGCTGCAAGGGCCACCAAAACGAGCCACCAACCACCTTCCTCAACCTTCAACACAACGCTTTTGTTCCGAGTCACGGCCCCAACATGGAACCCGACTGCACGAGACAGCATCCTTCTAGCGTAAAACTACCTGCATTTATAGCCCCTCCAGTTTCTACCCGCACAACCCGTCAGACAACAATCTCCACCGTCACGTGTGGCTCTCTGGCCGACGCATGTCAAAGTCGAGCCTCGCATATAAGAGAGAGGCGACATGGAATGCGACGCCTCGAGTGGTTCGGTGACACTCTTTCTGTCGTAGCCGAACCTGGGCCTGCAACGTCGCCAAAAGGACAACCGAACAACGGTACCGACAGGACGTCGTGGTGCCTGACCCGCCCATCGGGGTCATCATTTGCGAGCCGAGCCAAAATCGAAGAAGAGTGGAGGACGAAGGATGCGGTGCTGTACGTGCTGCTCCAGCTCAACAGCAACAACAACCCAACCGAAATCCATGCGCAGCGAGATGCTGCAGACCGCCAGGCGAGTATCCGATTTTCGGATTTTCGCTCCCTGCCACTGATGCCGCGTTCCGTTTTGTGCGCCCTCGCAATCATGGATCCGTTTGTCGCCCGCCCATTCCAGGCTCTGCTCCCCTTCCCCTGGGGCCCATGACCGGGTTGAGCGGTCTGGTGGTTCAGATTCAATATACACTTCATTCGGCTAAATTAACTGCATCGTCGTTGGATGGAGGCGAGCTGCCTGCCCCATGGGACCAAGCCGATACTGACGGCTTCCCATCTCTTGGCCCCCTCTCCCCGCCGGCAAGAACCCCGGGTTGTCCGAAGACGCTGCTGCTGTCTGCTGTCTGCTGTCTGCTGCCCGCCAATGCCGCCGCTCGGCCGCACTCAATCTACCTCTCGGGTCTGGTGTGTTTGGTGCGCCAGGGGCCCGCGTCCAAGAGGGTGTCTGGGGGCCGGCAACCGCCATGGTCTGACGGCGGGAGCTGGACAGCCTTCCTGGAGGCCGAAAAGGGGCACAGGTGCAAAATCATCAGTCTGGCTGGAAAATCCATGACAGGCGTCTCGTCTGCACCGGTTCAATCCATCACGGCACCATGCACATGAGCACCGGCCGCTCTTGAGAGGAGAGGTGCTGCAATCTCCGTCTGCGCTAGGTGATGCATCAATAGGGGGGGGAGGGGAGAAACTGGATGCCGCCAGATGAGCGATAGCTTCAGGCGGCAAGTGATGAGATGCGTCGCTTGTATCCGCCACCTGCCCTCTTGAGAAGACTGTCTGTTCATCTCGACAACTTAGCCCACCAAAGCCGACTGACTTCGTCCAGCCCCATCAAGCTTCCGTTCAGCCGTTGAAGGCTCTCCGCCTGCCATGACGTTTTGCTGCCTCGCGGACGCCGATCCAACCATCGCGGCAGATGGGTTGAACATGTCGGCCCGGGCTGGATGACTATCATCCATGTGGTAGGAAGCAGATCCGGCAGACCAGCCAAGATCCAGGTCGGAGGCGGAGGCTCACCACCAATCCTCCCCGGAGAGTCCAGGATCTTGGTGCAACGAGCAGGGACCAGCTTCTCGGCTTATTGAAGAGTGACAGGCCAGGCATTGGGTCCACCAACAGGAGCGCCAGCGCGGGAGCTCGTCGAGCCCGTCGGCTCCGGGTTGCCGCCGCTTTCCAGCGGCCTCTAACTTGGCGTTTCCGTTTCTCGACCGGGGTCGTGAGGCGTGTGAATCACTGAATCTCGCCACCAGCAGCCAGGCCGTGATCACGTCGGAACAGGAAGCCGGCACCATGCAGAGAGGAGTTCAGCCACCCCAGCGACCTCAGATGCCGTGGATGGAGCAGCATCGCTTGTCCATTCGAGGGTTGCATTCCGCCCGGCTGGAGAGATGTGTGGATTCGACTTGTCGAGGCGAGCAGAAGTACCAGCGACCTACAGCGACTACCAGCCCAAACCCAACGCCCCAGTGGGGCATGGCGAGCGAGTAGTCGCAATAGCAACCGCGGCGGCAAAGTTTTCCTCCTACAACCACCGGATTTTGCTCAGGGGAAACAAGCCCCTTTTGTCCTCCAGGGAGGCCTTTCCACCATGGCCTCTATCACGCAATGAGGCCAGAAAGCCATCCGAAGCCCCTGATGAGATGCCCGTCATCTAACGTGATTCTCGTAGATGAAGAAAAGCCCAACAAGCCCATTTACATTAATGGGCTTTGATTGTCGAATGCAAATTGAGCCGATGTCCATGCCCCTGGTTGGCAAGCCGTGAAGGCGGGTAATAGGTGGCGTGTGCTGCCTGCCAGGCCCAGCACGCCGGAAAGCAATGAAGATGAACCACGGGGACGGTTGGCGATGTATCAGGCCATGAAGATCAGCATCGTAAAGGGCCTGGGCAAAGTGTTGGACTTACGAGCCGCTATTCGTATATACAAAGTTTATTGAGTTAATTCGATTCCCATGTGTTTGTGCCCGGCTTGCCTCGTCTCCGGCTCGAGGAAGAAGGCCATGTAGAGATTTGATCAGACGAAAGCCGAGATTGGCCTCGTCTGGTGCTGTCCGCTGAGCACAAGTTACCTCTTGGAAGATGTGTTCTCCCAGACAGCTGCGCTCTCAACTTTTCCTTGTTCTCCTAGGAACCCCTAAGCACAAACAACGCAGATGCCGAAGCCCTCGATGGTCCAAGCAGATCGACGGTGACCCACGATGCCGAACAACGAGTTCTCGCTGCTCGTTAACGAGATGGAAGCCCGGGAAACGACGAGCATTTATTTGCCAATGACTATGGTTCGAGCCTCGCGGCTCTCGATCTCGAGCGGCGAAACGTGACGGACAACAACTATGGTGGTGTTCCAGTTTCGCGCCACCGACGCCCTCCGGCCGTTCTCTGCCCCGACGAGAGGTTAGTCTCGAGACAACGACGTCGACGAGACACCACGAAAACCGCCTCACGTCGTCTACGCACTCCCCTCACGATGTACCGTACTTAACCGCCTCCTCACTCCCCCCGACCGACTCTCCCCCAGCTCCGCAAGCTCCTCCTCGCTCCGCCCATCATCAGCCCGTCCACCCAACCCTCCACCGCCGCCGCCAGCGCCCTCCTTCCTCCTCCTCGACCGATCCGTCTCCTCCCCGGACTCCTCCCCGGGGGAGGCATCCAAAAAGACATCACCGCCTCCACTCCTCCCGCCCCCACCAAACGTGCCCCCGACACTCTCCATCGTAAACGGGCTCGCGGTCGGCTCATCCAGCAACGCCAATTCCTCCTCCGACAACCACCTCGGCAACACCATCGCCCGGAGCGGAATCAACAAGAAGATAAACACGGGAAACCCGACGGCGGCGACGGTCTGGGTGATGGCAAAGGTAGCCCCAAACCCAACCAACTCCACCACCACAAACCCCCACACCGCGCCCCGCCGCCGTCTCCCCCCGCCCCCTGGCCCCTTTTTTTTGGTGGTCATCAACGCCAACGGATGCCCCGCAGGCGTAAGCGCGCGATCCCGCAGCAGAAACAACAGCTTGACCGTGATGCCATTCGCCTCGAGCGCCTGGAAACCCATGATGAAAAACAGCCCCGCCAACACGCCCTGCGGCACGAGGTGCAGCACGGTCAGCAGCGGGCCCGTCATGGCCACCAGCGTCAGCAGGCCCTGTGCGAGGTTGGACACGCGCTGCTCGACGACGTAGGCGGCGCGGAAGGTGAAGGGGCCGCCACTGGCGCCGCCGGATTTTTCGTTGTCGTTGTTGGGGGAGGGAGACGAAGAAGAGGGGGAGGAGGAAGAGACGACGACTTCGGTGACGCAGAGGGATTCGGTGTGGAAGGGGGCTTGCGGGATCAGGCCGTTGGGGAAGGGCAGGCCGAGCAAGCCGGCTACACCCGTGGTGAGACCGAGGAGGAAGATATCCCAGTGGAAGCCGGCGGGTTTTTTGAGGGGGAATTCGGTGCCTTGGGCGATGAGGGAGGAGACTGGGGATGGTTGAGTCAGGTCAACTCTAATTCAGGGTGGAGGGTTTAAGAGACAGACACATACCGTTGTGGTCGAACCAAAAGAGGATGGTCAGCAGCACGGCAAAGGGGATGGCGATGAAGATGTCGGCCACGGGGATATCCCAAAAGTGGACGAACCAGCCGCGCTCGGGCAGGGTCGGCATGAAGGCGATCCCCGTCGGCAGGGTCTCGAGCGAGACCTGCTTCATCTTGCCCATGTGGACGAAGCCCGTGAAAAAGACGACGGTCAGGGGCGTGCCGTAGTCCTTGAGGAAGACGCGCACAGGGTGCCGGAACAGGCTGCTCCGGCCGAGCTCGCCGCAGATGTAGGCAATAGCAAAAACGAGGAGGGCCACGACGACGGACAGGTAGAAGGACTCGTCGTCGCCGAGCGTCTCGAGGATCTGGACGCCCTTTTGCAGGTAGATGAAGGCGACGTAGAAACCAAAGATGTCACAGGGGAAGCGCGTCACGTAGCGCAGCCAGTTGCACGAGTTGGTGACGGCCAGGATCCAGTGGAAGATGAGAGCCCATCTAGCCAGTAATTAGCCCCCCCGTTTTCTCTTAGAACAACCCCCGTCGTGAGTGGATGACTTACATGCCAATCCAGCACATAAACGCCAGATAGTTGGTACCCGTCGGCATCATGATGTCGTACACGGTACTAGCCCCGTCAGCTCAACACAACACCAAGCAACGCGGGAGGAAAACAATACTAATTAAACACGGTAATCGGCCCCGTAACACCGACAATCACCAACGGCTGACACGCCAGCACCGAAAACACCACGGCCCCCAGCACCGACGAGAGCAGCACCTCGTTGACGCCGTAGTGCATGCCCGTCTTGTTGAACATGTCCAGCGAGAAGGCCAGCGCAGGAAGTATGCTACAGCATCCGCAAATCAGTATCAAATCTCTCCCACATACATCAAATCAAGGGTAGGTAGTGAGAAGGCAAAAAAAAAAAAAAAAAAGACTGACTTTGCAAAAAACATATACACCGTCGCAGGCACAACACGGTAGTTCCACGCGTCGGTCCAGTCGCTGAGGTAGTAGGGTGCTCGCTTCCGGACGTCGTTGACCATGCCCCGGAAGAGGTGGATCTTCCACCAGGGGTCGTGCTTCGGCTGTCGTGTTGTTGTTGTTGTTGTTGTTGTTGTTGTCCGGTGATGATGATGATGATGATGATGGTCTGTTGGGCCGCCGGGTGCCGCTGATCGGATACCAGAACCGGAGCCGGAGCCGGAGCCAGCGGGTTGGCCGCCGCCGCCACCACCGCCCGTCGGGTTGTCATGGCTGGGGTGGTGGTGGTGGCGGGACTCGCCGGAGCCGGGGGAGCGTACCCAGTCGCGGATGCGCAGGCCGGTGGTGTTGGTTGGGGATCCGGTTCCGGGGTTGGGCTGGTGGGGGTCGTTTGTTGTTGGGAGGGAGAGGCCGTCGCCGGGTCCGGGTCCGGGGCCGGGGCCGGTGGACTTTTCTGCGGTGGAGGCCATTGCTGGCGGAGTCTGGGGTAGTGGAGATATAAATAGTTGAGAGATAAAGATATGGGGAAAAGAATACAAGGGAAAGATATTGATTAAACCCAAAAAAGGGCGGGAAAGGAAGGGCAGTGTCCTGTTTCCCAGTCTCAAGCAGCTGCTTGTTGCCGGGCGCCGATTGTGGTCTTCACTCTCAGCATCGGGCACATTGCCTCATCGATGACCTCGTTCGATCCTGTCGGTCTCAATGACAAACGTATTGATGAACCCGCTCTGGTGTCTACACACCAGGTCTCAATTGAAGCAGGAGAGCAATGAAAGCCGAAAAGTCATGATCAATCAAGCTAGGAAGAGAAAAAGTTCAAGTTCCGTTGTTCTCGGCACCAGCAGGGGGCGGACCGATGGACCCACAACCCGCCGAAAAGGCGGCAGGGCGCGCTGTGTGCAGCTCGAGTTGCCGCTTTTCCGTAGACTCCGTCTTGGAGATGGTCAGATGCAGATACATGTCATGGGTGTTTCTACACAATAGATACAAGGGGAACCTCAGACACCAACAACAGTAGTTATCGTACAACACACTCGCTAGAGGACACTCCTAGTCTATCCACACCCAACCATGCTCCCTGCAGACCAAGGCCGTCGCTTGCTGGCAAGGCAAGAAAGGAAAACAAAAAACCAAGTTCCACAAAGAGGAGGGAATCAACAAGAAGAAAAGAAAACAACCTTCTTTCTCTCTAGCAGCTTGCTTTCTTTCCCTTTCCCTTCCTGCTGTCATGCGCGCCATACCTATTGATACAAACATGTACGAGTTGAGTAGTAGTTTCAAGACTCTCCCTTTTTGGTCTCTCTCTCCATCATCTTCACCTCTCATCATCAGTCGGCTTCTCAAACAGCGCGGGCTGCGGCTCCGACGGCGAGTCGGTGCTCTCGGTCGGGAACGGCGGCGGCGGCGCGCCCTTTTGCCCGCCGCGGTTGTCAAAGAACTTGGCAAACTCCTCCTTCTCGGGCCACTCGCGCGGGCCGAGCAGCCGGACGAGGTCGTCGCGCGTCAGCACCTCCTTGCGCAGCAGCTCCTCGGCGACGATGCCAATCTCCTTCTTCTTGGCCAGCAACAGCTCCTTGCACTGCTTGTACGCCTCGTCGACGATGCGCCGCACCTCGCTGTCGATGGCCTGCGCCGTCGACTCGGCGAACGGCTTGTGCAGCTGGTTCTGGTCGTTCTCAAAGTGCAGCGGGCCCAGCTTCTCCGACATGCCCCACTGCGTCACCATGGTGGTGGCCATGCGCGTCACCTTCTTGAAGTCGTCGCTCGCGCCCGTCGTCACCGTCGGGAAGTGGATCTCCTCCGACACCCGCCCGCCCAGCGTCATGGCCATGCGGTCCATCAGCTGGTTGGTGTTCATCAGGTACGCGTCGCCCGACGGGAGGTACTGCGCGTAGCCGAGCGCGCCCTGGCCGCGGGGGATGATGGACACCTTGAGCAGCGGGTCGGCCCACCGGAAGAACCAGCCGCAGATGGCGTGGCCCGCCTCGTGGTACGCAACCGTCCGCTTCTCCTCGGGGCCGAGGACTAGGGACTTGCGCTCGAGACCGCCAACGACACGCTCGATGGCCTGCTCAAAGTGGAGCATCTCGACGCTGGCCGCGTTTGCTCTGGCAGCTAGGGGGTATTGTTAGCATTTCTCGTCACTCGTCACTCATCACCAATGGTTAACAGGTCAAAACAAGAAAGAAAGAAAAAAGACCTACCGATAAGCGCAGCTTCGTTGACGGCGTTGGCAATGTCAGCACCGGCGAAGCCTGGTGTCAGAGCAGCGAGACGTCCCGTCAGGTAGTCCATGTCCTCCTTGGTGAGGATCTTCTGCAAGTGCACCTTGAAGATGTCCTTGCGGCCCTTCATGGTTGGCCTGTCGATGTGGATGTGTCTGTCGAAGCGGCCGGGTCGCATCAGGGCCTGGTCCAGAATGTCGGGTCTGTTGGTACCAGCGAGCACCACCACCTGCTCAGAGGTGTTGAAGCCGTCCATTTCCGTCAGGATCTGGTTGAGCGTAGCCTCGCGCTCGTCGTTGCCGCCGCCCCGGAAGCCGCCGCCCTCGGAACGAGACTTGCCAACGGCGTCGATCTCGTCGATGAAGATGATGCAGGGGGCATTCTTGCGCGCCGTGGCAAAGAGATCTCGGACACGGGACGCGCCGACACCGACAAACATCTCGACGAACTCGGAACCGCTGACGCTGAAGAAGGGCACGGCCGACTCGCCCGCCGTCGCCTTGGCGAGCAGCGTCTTACCGGTACCGGGAGGACCGGACAAGATGGCACCGCGGGGGATCTTGGCACCCAGCCTCTGGAAGCGCTCGGGCGTCTTCAGGAAGCTGACAAACTCCATGATCTCGGTCTTGGCCTCGTCCATGCCCGCCACGTCGGAGAACTTGACCTTGACGGCCGAGTCGTGGTTGAACATCTTGGCCTTGCTCTTGCCGAAGCCAAACATGCCGCCGCCCGAGCCACCGCCCATGCCGCCAGCTCTCCGCGACACCCAGACAAGCAGACCGACCAGGAGGACCGTCGGCCCAAACGCCATCAAGAGGTTGGCCGCCATGCCCTCGCGGGCGTAGCTGACCGGTATCCTCTCGCCGGTGGGGACTCCGAGCTCATTCTGGGCCTCGTCTAGCCTCCTCTCAAAGGCGTCGACGGAGCCAATCGAGAAGTAGTAGGCAAAGTTGGGGTTGGCCGCTTGAGAGTCAGGATACATGTTCCGGACAGCGTCGCGGTTGAGTTCGACCCGCACCGTGCTGCCCATGACAACAAGCTTCTCGACCAGACCCCTGTCCAGGAAGTTCTTGCGCAGCTCCTGCCAGGTGATTTCGCGAGACGACTCGCCCGGGAAGATCATTGAGTAGAAGGGATACAGCAGAGCCGCGCCAATAATCCACGTCAACGTATCGGACCCGTTAAAGCGGCCGGGCGGGGGCTTCTGCGATTCACCCTTTTGTTCAGCCTTTTGTTTCAAATACGCCTTTTGTTTGAGCTGGCTCTGCCCATTCCCTTGTTGCTGTCGCGGTTTCTGCTGCGGTTTCTGCTGCTGCTGCCCTTCAGCCCCTGGCTGCTGCTGGCTTTGGCTGGAACCTGCCTCCCCCTCTTCGCCCGGCTTGTTCGAGGTAAAGTCCGGTGTCTTGGTTTGCGTTTCGGGGTTAGGTGTGCTGAGTTCCGACGCCATCTTGAAGGCTATCCGCGGAATCTTCAGAGCGTCCTTCATGCTGAGCTGCCCGTTCATCTTGGCCCGCAGTATGTCCCGGAGCTCTTCGGGGACTCCCAACTCCTTCACCTCCTTGAATATCTCCTCCATCTCAGCCCGTTGCTGCGGCGAGGGAAGAGCCCCGAGGAAGGTCTTGAGCTCCGCGTATTCCTCTTCAGCCAGGAGGACAAACCCTGGTGGTAGTTCCCGTTGCCTGGGGGGTGCTGCCTTATTTGCATCGCCGGCGTCATTTTGTGACTCTGGCGCCTTGTTCTGGTTGTCGTGCTCATCTTCGGGTTTCGGCGAGTTGGTCGATTTGAATCGGCGGGCTGCGAGGGCTGCGGCCGGCGCGGTCTGGGGAAAGCGGACGACTCGAAATGCGGGCCTCGCTAATGGCCGCAGTGGCAGCCGTGAGCAGCGCGCCAGCTGGCGTGCCGAGGCGCGAAACATTGTCGCGGTGCGGGGGGGTATTGTGAGGTGGTGGTTGGGTGACGTGAGTGAGGATGCGAAGGCAAGGACGGGCAACTACGGAGTATCGTTACGTTAAGAGATTGCGGGTCCTCTCAGAACTCGGAATGAATGGGTCCCTCGCCCCGAGTGTCCGAGGCACTGTACGCGCCCCGAATGACTGTTTTCTCCTCTTTTTTCACCCGGTCTATTTTCCGTGGGCTTGTTTGCCCTTTCTGCTTCCACGCACCCTGGCGATGGATGGCCTTGTCGCCGCCGAGTTTGTCAATATCGACCGTCGATGTGTGCGTCGTGTCGCAGATTCCGACACGGCCAAGTCGGAAAATCCCAATGGATGACGCCCTTGCGTGCCGGCAGGAAACCGGCCACTGACCCAATGGGCTAATCCTGAACCGGCTAGCCCAGAGTCACGTGGATCGAGATTCTTTGCCCTTCGGCTGACAAACATCGGGGTTGGGCCTCGCATTGGGCCGTGACCCAAAGTATTCAGTAAGTGTTCAGGGAAAGTGTAATGAGCGCCCCAACTTGAAAGCCCAATATTGCCCCGAATGGAAGGACTCACCTCTCTTGCATTTACCAGACGGAAGCGGGGGCGCCACCGGCCACCCCATCCCCGATTCCCAAGATCGCCCTCGTGATAACGCCACAGCACGTACGAGATCGATTGTCGCTATCGCTATCGCTATCGCTGTCTCTGTCTCTGCCGCTGAGATGACTTCGACACCGGGTCGAAACCCGACCCACAATGACTACACAGTGGGCTGGGTGTCTACACTTCCCTTGGAGCTTGCCGCAGCGACAGCTATGCTGGAGGAGAGACATGTCAGTCTCTCGACGCCGCCCAGTGATACCAACACATACACTCTTGGTTCCATCGGCGGGCACAACATTGCCATAGCCTGTCTGCCTATGGGAAAAACTGGCAACAACCCGGCAGCGACTGTCGCTACCCAAATGATTCGAACTTTTCCATTCATCCGGTTCGGCCTCATGGTTGGCATCGGCGCTGGGATCCCACCGAAGGTTAGACTTGGTGATGTCGTGGTTAGCACACCCACGGACAAGTACCCCGGCGTGGTCCAGTGGGACTTCGGCAAGGCCGAAGATGGCGGCAAGTTCGAGCGGAAAGGGGCCTTGGATAACCCTCCAACTACTCTTCTCACGGCTCTCACGCATCTAAAAACGGAACATGCCCTGAATGGCTCTCGCATACCCGACTACCTTGCCGAGGCGGAGAAGAAGTATCCGATTTTCGCCGCGACGCTTCCAAGGCCTGGGTCGCTCCAGGATGTGTTGTTTAAAGCAAGTTACAGCCACATTGTCAAGAGTGCCACGGGCGATGAGGAGGAAGAAGAGGAGGAAGAAGCCAGTTGCCCGTCCTGCGACAAGGCCATGACGGTGGACAGAAAACCCAGGGCTATGACTGTGCACTACGGTCTGATCGCATCGGAAACCAAGTCATCAAAGACGCCATGCTCCGCAACAGGCTCAAAAAGGCTTTGGAGAATCAGCCGCTCTGTTTGGACATTGGAGCAGCAGGGCTTATGGATAGCTTCCCCTGCATCGTCGTCCGGGGGATTTGCGACTACGCCGACTCCCACAAAAACAAGGTGTGGCAAAACAATGCGGCAGCGGTGGCGGCTGCCTTTGCGAAGGAACTTCTGAACCACGTACAACCGCGTGATGTGAAGGAAGAGAGGACCGTAAAGGATATTCTCCACCAGGGTCAGTCTATCTGGAGATCTGTTGCCGTTGTGGTGTTTCTCTAATACAATATGCAGTTGGTATTGATATCCAGAAAGCCAGCGGATATGTCGAAGCGGTGAAGGCACACTTGGACAAAAAGGAAGACCTCGAGATTCTCGAGTGGCTTACCAAAGTCAACTACGGCCAACAACAGAGCGACTACCTCAACCAAAGGCAGCCTGGAACCGGCCAGTGGCTTCTGAATTCCGACGAATTCAAGACATGGGTGGAGGGCGACAGGCAGACACTGTTCTGCCCAGGCATTCCTGGAAGTGGAAAGACGATCCTCACATCCATCGTCATCGACAAGCTTACCACGGGCTTCAACGATAACGACAACATCGTCATCGCGTACCTCTATTGTAACTTCCGGCGGAAGGACGAGCAGAAGGCCGAGAACCTCATCGCCAGTGTTTTGAAGCAGCTTGCTCAAAGCAGGCCTTCTCTACCAGAGAGTGTGAAGTCACTCCACGACAAGCATAAGAACAAGCGGACAGAACCATCATTTGGCGAAATCTCACAGGCCCTTCAATCCGTGGCTTCGGTATACTCCAGAGTCTTCGTCGTCGTCGACGCCCTCGATGAATGCCAAGCATCGGACGGACGCCACTCTCGGGTCCTGTCGGAGATCTTCGCCCTCCAGGCCAACAAGTGCGGAGCAAACATTTTCGCGACATCAAGATTCATTCCAGAGATCACCACAGAGTTCGCTAGGAGCGTGCAGTTGGAGATCCGTGCAAGCGATGAAGATGTGAAGGGATACATTGAAGGACACATCAATCGTGATATGCCGCGGCTGCGGACACATATCGACGAATGCCCCAAACTGATGGAAGAAATCAGGATTGGTATATCCAGCGCCGTTCAGGGAATGTGTGTCTCCAGTTTTATATTCTATAAGCGAGTCTCAATACTGACGTATCTAAGGTTTCTCTTAGCACAGATCTACCTCAGCTCGCTCAACGACAAGACCACGCCCAAGAAGGTCAGAGATGCATTAGCGGGGTTCCAGGAGCAGGGTCGTGGATCAGGGAGGGTCAAAAGGTCGAACAACTTGCGAAGGCATACGATCAAGCCATGGAACGGATCAGGGGACAAGAGCAGGGTTTATGGGACCTTGCCAAGAGGGCCTTGACCTGGATCACTTGCGCCACAAGGCCGCTGACCACCATGGAACTACGGCATGCCCTTGCTGTTGAAGAGAACGCAGCGGAACTCGACAAATGCAACCTTCCTCAGATTGAACTAATAGTCTCAGTCTGTGCTGGGCTAGTCACGGTCGACGAAGCAAGCGACATCATCCGGTTGGTTCACTACACGACACAGGAATACTTCGACCACATGGTTTCCGGATGCCCAGTCAGACATTACGAAGATCTGCGTGACCTACCTCTCATTCAACGTTTTTGAGAGCGGGATGTGTCAGTCGAACCACGAATTCAAAGAACGATTGCAGTCAAATCCGCTCTATGATTATGCTGCTCGCAACTGGGGCCATCATGCTCGCAAATCGTCCAGATTGCCCGAGGTGGTTGAAGGCTTCTTGATGTGCCAGGCGACGGTGGAGGCAGCGAGCCAGGCGTTTCATACTACCAACGGGCATAGCCAGCTCGTCCCAAAACAAACCACGGGCCTGCACTTGGCGGCATCACTCGGAGTCCATGAAGCAGTGAGGTTCCCTTGGCATTGTGAACTTCTAAATCTACGCGACGGCTACGGCTAGACACCGTTGAGCTGGGCTGCGCGGGGAGGGCACGAGGCTGTTGTCGAACTATTGCTCGCAACAGACCAAGCCGAGGTTGACTCAAAGGACAGGCACGGCCAGACACCATTAAGCCGGGCCGCTAAGGGAGGGCACGAAGCTGTTGTTAAACTACTGCTCGCAACAGGCCAAGCCGAGATTAACTCGAAGGATAGGTACGGTCAGACACCGCTAAGCCGGGCCGCCGACTGCGGGCACGAGTCTGTTGTTAGACTACTGCTCGAAACAGGCCAGGCCGAGGTTGATTCGAAAGATATACTTGGCCGGACACCGTTAAGCCTGGCCGCCGGGAAAGGGCACGAGGCCGTTGCTAAACTGCTACGTGAGCTTGACGAGTAAGAAACCCACTTTCTCTTGTCTTTCTCTCATTCTTCATTGTATACCTAGTGTGCCAGAAGAGATTTCAGGGGGTCGGGTTCAAGTCATAGATAGTGTCTAGTGGCCAAAGAGAGTTTGTTAATGCAAGAGTCTTCTGAGATTGTCGAATTTGGTCGGTGTGGAGTATTAAAGACGTCGTGTGGCGAGAACTTTAACACATTTCAACACGACAGTTTGTTATGAGTACTAGCCTCTTCCAGACAAGAGCGATGACTTTTGCTACGCACCCCGTGTGCTTCGAATGGAAGCATGCGAAGATTTTTTCCACCCGGCTCCCCCTCTTTTTCCGGAACGATGCCGACTCGTTGCCGCGGGCGCGGTTCTAGGAATCAATCAATTTCCGCTGGTCTCAAAACGCACATGGCGTTTAGAGAACTGATCAATGGATCAAGCCAAACAGCCGCCTGGCCGGCATCCTTCGCTTGGTACATGGTTTCTAAGTGGCTACTGAATGCGGAGGAGGTTATGGTCAGAAACCCCAAGGCCGGTTGCTCACTGCGCAGTCCCAGCGTTTCAAGGATTGTTGGTTTCTCTTTCATTGGCGTTGCCGAAAGAGTCATGGAAGCAGAGACCTCTATCCCAGGGACTAGGATTGAGTCTCAGAGTTTTAAAGAGCTCATTCTCCCAGATCAAAAGCGCGGTTTATCACTATTTTCCCGCAAGAACCAGAAGCCGGGGCACAGGTCGAAGCCGGCCCAGTTCGGGATGTAGAAAGTCACAAGGTCGGGACAATGGTCGACTGGGACGGGTAGTTTGAAAAAAATGCCTAAAAACACCACCCGGAGAAGAGGGGCGCCCTCGTAGCGGGCCCTAAATAAAGCCCTTTGTGAACAGATTTCTTCAAACTCATCAAACCCCACGTACCTGGGCAGCGAAACAGACTATAAACTAAAACACCCACCGAGAAAGGAAAATACATAAAAACAAAAAGTACCTGCTCGTCATGATATGCCCCTCATCCAGTCTACAGCCTCATCATACACTCACCCTCCTCACCCTCCTCCTCCTCCTCCTCAAACACCCCCATTCCACACAAGTTAGCTCATCTGCCTATCCCCTCCCCCTTGACTCTCACCACCACCACCACCACCACCGCCATGCTGCTCCATATTCCCAAAATTCCCATTCTCCACGCTCGGATACGCTCCGCCGCTCATCTCAGCCCAGTTCCAATCCAGCGTCATAGGCAGGGAAAACAGATCCGGGGGTAGCATGGGCTGCTGGAAAAACGCGCGTCCTCCTCCGCCTCCTCCTCCTCCTCCTCCTCCTCCTCCTGGCCCAGCAAGCGGTGGACTGCCCAGGGCGACACCGGCCGCGTTCATGGCGTCCATGGCGCCAAACGCCGACATGTCCGCGTACGTGTTGTTGTTGTACTCTGAGCTGTCGGGCGTGAAGTCGTTGTGCCAGCCTGTCGGGGCGACGCCCGGTGATGAGGACTGGCTTATCGTCCCTGTCATGGGGCTGTTGAAGCTGTTCGCGTTTGGCGGGGACCGGCCGTCGTTGGCCGGCGGCGAGAGGTGACTTTGGTTGTTTGCGGCGTGACTTCCGGTTGCTTGCGGGGTCGCCGAGCTCGAGGTGGTGGGTCGTGATGTTGGCGGTACCGGGTTCGGGTTGAAGGATGGGGACTGGCCCGTGGGGTTGTTGTTGTTGTTGGAGTTGGCATTAGGTCTGCCTGACGGCTGGTCCTGGTTCTTTCGCTTCCGCCGAGAGGCGTGATCCTTCTCTGCCTTCTCAATCACAACTTTGGCGATCCGCTCAAATTCCGAGCACACACCGAGCATGCGGTGGACACCGCCCGTTTCCGCCTCGTGGCCAAGCATCGATAGGAAGTTGACGACCACGTTCATCAGCTTGGAGTCGGAACGTGCCCTTGGGTCGAGGGGATTTTGTATAATATGTCCAAATAGTGTTACAAGCGCCGATACTGGGAAATACAACACCATCCTGCAACGAAGTCAGAAAAACGGACCGAAACATAACGTCAAAGTCAACAACTCACCAGACAAGAGAAAAGTCGCCTTGCGGAATGTACTTGAGCAAGGATATCGATGCCCTCGCAGCAGACGTGCACAGCGCTGACGAAGAGAAAATGCGTGGATTCAGTGGCCTCGCATTGAGCCCCTGAATAGCGTAGTCGGACAGTCGGCTGGTCCAGTAGCCGTGATGAATCGACATGCGGTGAATCGTGGTAAGGCAGTTGTAGTAATTGAAGTGCAACATGACAATGTGAAGGATGAGCGGCGTGTGGGACGCCTTGATCTCGTGTTCTGGGCGGAAGTCGATGGGGATGCGGTCCTTCCAGTCTTCGAGCTCCTTGTCGAGCTCCCCGATGGTGTTCAACAGCTCTCCGTCCGACTGTTTGGTCGCCTTGGTCGAGTAGAGCTTCTTGTACACCTTGCTTTCGACGATGGCGAGTTCGCACATGACCCTAAACAGGTTCATCTTGCCTTTCCCATCCGCCAACGGAATGTTGCCTATACCATCCGGGGGGTTGAGGTCGGGAAGTTCCACGTTCATGTCGTCGTCGTCTTGGGCTGGTGGCCTCCCAGACCGAAGGCACAAATCCTTGTCCAACATGTAAGCAATCCAAAACACCCTCTTGCGCTGCTCGATCTCGATGGGGTTTAGGTTGAACCCTGTCCCGCGCTTGTGCAGGCCGATGGTGTGCGAGAGCCGGATAGCCGTGGCGATGAGCAGGAAGGATGGCTGTGGGTTGGGAGTCCCCTGCATGAACAGAGACATGCCCAGCAGCGCCTGGACGCTGAGCAGGTCGGTGTTGCGCATTGTCAACTCGGAAAACACGGCCATAGCATTCTTCATGTAGGCCCAAGCCTTGTCATCCTCTTCTTGCGGGACCAGGTTGCTCATAATACGCAGGCGGTGTGCGATGGCCAGGGCCACGTTCAAGCTTGCCCACCATCCCGATCCGGTATAGGGGTCGTCCGAATACTGCCTCTCGACAAGGTGCATGAAAGTCGGCTGATGGAAAAGCGGGAACATGCAGTTGAAGTTCTCAAAGTAGTCTTTGAGCAGCGACAGCGCCTCTGGCTTCGGCGGCAAGTCCCTGAAGACGGTGCGGCGGAAGAGGTCCCCAAAAACATCGGGCTTCCAAGCAGTCCATTTGTGGTCGTCAATCGACACATCTGATATCATTTGCTGGAATGACGAGTCTCCCATTTTCTCGTTGACCCACTGGACGCCCTTGGGCGAGAAGATGGAGAAGCCAGAAGATGAGCCTTTGGAATGTTAGCGAACGAGGGCACTCTCATAATCAAGATGTATGTTTTTTTGTGAGGCGTACCGATATACCGCGTCTCGCCATTGTGATTGGTGACCAGGGAGCACATCATTTCGGACAGTTCAGCAACCTCTTCTCGCTCGTCATCTTGGTTGTCCTTCTCAGGCGTTACAGACCTCATCTTTTCACCGTCCTTGGCAGGCTCAGGCGATGCCAGCGAGCTGTGGGGCGTCGAGACGCTACCATCTTGAACTAACGCCGGCGGGGGCGAGGTAGGGTCGGAGATTGCCTGGGAAGCGTGCCTCGACTGCTGGTGCTTCTCAACAAGTTTCTTCTCCAGGGTTCCAAGGTCAGTGGCGCCATTGTCGTCTTCGCCGAGCAAGCCTACGCCAATACTGTCAGCGAGCCACCTTGTCAAAGCGGGTGGCCCTCCGTGGCCGCCGGGATACGGGGCGTCAGACGTACCTGATAACCGCAACAAGTGTTCCATGCGCCCCAAACGGTTCTCGAGCCCTTCAATGTATTTGGCCCTTCCCGATATGTAAGCCGACGTCCTTGGAGGGTATGCGGGAGGGAAGACTCACCCCTTGGGCGGATTCCGCTTCTTTTCCACCTGGGTGAAGACGCAGTCGGTCTTGTAGTTGTTGCAGTGGGTGCAGGCCGGCAGCTTGCCGTCGCACTTGATCTTCTTCTTCCTGCACATGTCACATGCCTGCCGGTAGCGTCAGGTCAGCCCATGCGGAACCTTGTCCCGTCTGCCAAAGAGAGTTTCGACCGCCTCCGACTCACCCTTGCAATCCTCCTCCTCTTAGCTTCGTTTGTGTCTTCCAGCAGTCCATGGTCTCCAACAAACATTTGCGCAGCGATCATCTCGGGCGGTAACTGCTGCATTGGAAGTCCATGTTCGTGGTAGCCACCGAATATCTGGGGCGGCGGGTTCATGAGAGGAGGCGGCGGGATGGGCATCTGGAAGCCCGAATGCATATTACGGTCCATCGTGGGCGAAGCTGCCGTCGGCACTGTGTCGATTCGGATGGCGATCACAGATTCGATAGTTACGTCGGATGGATGGACTAAGACTTTGGGCCTTGGCTGATATCAATGGGGAGGGCGTTATTCGAAGCCCCGGGGGGGGGGGGGGGGGGGTGTTCGTGGAGCAGTGTAGCCGCCGACTAGAATAGCTATGCTATTATTACCGTCCACTCCGAGGAGAACGGGATGCGCCGGAACCACCGGGATCTGGGGGGGCTGAGCAGCTCAACACACAATGATAAGGTAGTTAGCGAAGGGCGTATGTTATCGCCGTGGCATGCTGACGGGTCGAAGGGCGTTTTTGTGGCTCCACTGCGGTGGTTGCGGCTCGTGGCAGAGCAGACGTCGGAATCTACCTAACTATCGGCGATCGATCCTCGGCCGTTGGGGTCGTCTTAGTGTGGAGGTGAGAAAGCCACAGCGGGGATGAATGCGGGTGGCGAGAGGCAGGGCTGAAAGAGAGCTGGAGAATTGATAGCGTTGGTGGCGGCGTGGTCGGCGAAGGATTGGAATATATGTATGCCTAGCACTGTGTCGACTGGGAACTGACCAGACGAAGGAGATTGCCGTGAAATAGAAGAGATGCAGCGATGGGAATCTATGGTGAGGCAACCTGGCCGTGCTTAACGCGTATTATGGCGGGGCCACGGCCGAGGCCCTGCTGGGGAGATCGAACCCAGGGCTGCCAGGGAGGTACCTATGTGTGGGGGCACGGGAGAGCACAGAGCGCACGGACAGCAGCCAAATTCAGGGCGCTCCTTAAAGTTACCATCAGTGGGGCTTGGTAAGGTAAGCTGCCGTCTACCGAGCAAGAACGCGGAAGAGAAGAAGTATGTTTGCAGTCTTTTTCTGTCAAGCCAGCTCATCTTCTCCGGGCTGAGATGAGTTGTCCGGATATCAGAACTGGGCGGTTTCTCCCGGACACCACCGCATGCCGAGAAACCCCCCACCTTCTGTCTGGTCTTGGAGAGGCGCTGTCTTAGACGGGACCAGCACACCGCGCAATAAGTCAAGTGTGGGGACCGCTGTGCCTGACCCGGACGCCGGCGTTTGGGGGAGCGGCCAAGAAGCTCGCAGGGGCCCAGTCTTGCAGCTTGCATCACTTGCATCACCAGAGACACCGACAAGTTGCCGTCGTGGCCACTGGCGTCTCAACTCTCAAGGATCGAGCATGGTCTGATAACTATCGGCATCCGGATGTTGTTACCAGTCGCTTGGCTTGAACTCCTTTGGCATGCGTGCCGAGCCCTCAGTGGGATTTCTAGGGTGCACCCAAACTGGGCTCATCCTAATTCCTTCATGCTAACGTTGACGGCTTTGACCGTCTTCAAGGTTTCCGCCATCCCTCTCGCCCCCCCGGTGCCGTATCTCGAGGTCGATCCCCTTAACTACACGTGTTGGGCCGCAACTGATCCCCGGGTCGCCATTCAACGGACGTAGGTCCGTGTGCAGGGGTTCCGCGGGACTGGTGTTGTGAGACAATTTTGAAACAAACCAGGGCTCTGACGGGAGGCCAACCACGGCCCACCGCTTTGACGCCATCGTGGAGAATGACAAATTCCCATCCGAACGATTCTCGGACGAACGTTTCTTTATGTTTGGAAGCTTGGTTTCAGGCCTTGGCATCGTCATCGGGCGGCCTCGAATACATAGTAAGAGCTCTCCTGACCTGCCATGTCCGGTGTATGTTCCTATTCCTCGGCGCCTCCCGATCTAATCATCTCCTGTCTAAGCCCATCTTGTCGAATCCAACGTGTTGCTCGCTCACCGACTAGGTAGGGAGGTATATTCTAGCTCCCGTTTCTTTATTCTTGTCATGTTTCATTCTCTTCAGGTCCCCCATTACCTCTTTTTTTCTGCTCTCGCCTCGCTTATATCCACCTTTCTTCACATGATAGTTATCATCAATCCTCTTTCCTCCCTTCTCACCTTGAACCTTTCTTCTTACCTTAATCTTACCTTTCCTCGCACAGTGCAGTGTCATTTCTCCTCTAATCAATACTCTGCCAGGCACGGTCAGGCCACACAGAGACACAAAGAACCTCTCGATCAATGTCCTTCTGGCATTATAAAAGAGAGGGACCAGCAGGATCAAGTGCGTAATTTCCCTTGTGCCTGTATACATGGTCTTTCCGTCAATAAATCTCCATCCCAGGAGCAAGAGAGGCGATGCCATAGGCTACTGTGGTTACCAACGAGACGTATTCATGGGTACAGAGATGAAAGGCTCAAAGGGTGCTCCTGCCCGACATTAGATGATTGGTTGGAAACCCTGTCTATGAGGGACGCGTCTCAAGTGTTGTCCGAAGACAGAAGGGCCCCCCCCTTTTTTTTTTTTTTTTTTTTGAAGTCGACGACCACGACAACAGCATCAACTCGACAGCAACAAAGCAACAAAGCAACAATAGCAACAACCACGACAACCACGACCTGCTGTTGTGAGCTTGAGAGGAGCATTGCGACGGTGATGATCGTGTCGGTCAGGGCAAGTCTATGCCCATCAGGTATATTCGGCACCGATAATGTTTTGTTCCTCCGCAAATATGTACAACGAAGCCCATAAATCCGACGCCAAATCCCCCGGGCAGCACAACAAGGAGGGGCGAAATATACCCCAAAAAAGGCTGCCAGTCTGATCCTGTCTCTACATCTATCGTGCCCCGCAGCTGACAGAGATGGTCTATGTGGTGCGTGTATCCAACAGACAGGCCAAACCTTCCCAAAACAGCCCTATGCTGCCCTGACGCCGTTGTTCCAGACATTATTGAATAAATAGTGCGCCATGTACAATGTAATCGAATGGTCGAGTAAGAATCCCGTCATGCGTCCTCGGTAAACCGGGACGCGGACCCTCGGGACCCGTCCCGCGATGCGAAGCTGCGGCCAACGGAATCCGGCATCGGTAGAGTGGTGGGGAAGGCCGAACGGCGATGGCCGGGTGGTAGAGGACTTTGCTCCTGAACAGCGGCCCGCTGTGGGCCGTCTCGAAAGATGGGCACGCCGCTGACGGGCCGCATCGGCGACCCGAGCTGCAAGGGTGGTTGGCCCGAGCTGCTCAAAAACGCCTGCGAGTCTCGGTAGAACGACGAGTCGCTACCGATGCTATCGTGCGGGTCGCTGTAGCCGTCCCCACCGGATTCGAGAACTGAGATCAGCTTCTTGCCGGATACCCTGTGGAACCCCTTCTCCTGTGTGGCGGGTTCGGCGGGAGGCGCGTCGATCGCTCGTTTACCCGTCAGGTTGGCGAGAGCAGATGGTATCGCAAACGGACCCGACCGCTCCGTCATCCCCTTTCCGCTACTCGGACTGGCTGGTCCAGCCGAAGAAAAGGCCCTGCCCCTGGCCGTGCTGTCTCCATCGCCCAGGAGCATGATGCCCTGGCCCCGTTGTCTCCTCCACTTGAGGAAATACATGAGTGCCAGGACAACGAGCGCGATGCCGGCAACACTACCAACGACCCCCCCGACGACAGCATTTCGAGTTTCCGGAGTGAGTCCAGCGGGGGGTTCGGGAGTGGGGTCCATGGGAACAGGAACCGGGGCCTGGGCGCCGGCGCCGGCATTTGCGTTGTCCTCGCCTCCGCCGGCCGCAATCGTTGGGACGTTGGATTCGGTCGTGGAAGTCCATAGAGAGCTGCTGCTCTTGGTTGAAGTAGAAGCGAATGTGGAAAGAGAAGAGGACGACGTTCGTGTAGAATTCGAGAAGAGTCCTATCGTGTGGTTGCTAAAGAGCGACTGGATTTGTGCTACCAGACGACTGTTAGCGGATGGTCAACGAACGACGAGTCAAAGCGAGAGACACACTTGACGAGGAGTTAAAAACCCCAGAGAGCGTGGGAAAAGCAGACGACGGGCTGCCGAAAGGAGTGGACGTCAGCGTCTCTGAGGACGCAGACAAGGAGGTTGATGATGATGACGTCTCCGACTCGGCGGAAGTTGAGGTTGTGGACGATGGCGCGCCATCGATAAGACCGGGGATTATGCCAGGGAGAGACACGCTGGGCAACGCGTCACCGAGAGCCGAGAGGGCAGCGGTGACACCTGCCAAAGGGTCTAGCGGAGTTGGTGCGACGGGATCAGAACGAAGGGTCTCGACGCTCGTGACTGCGCCCGTGGCATCGATGTAATGGACGACCGACACAGTTTGGACGATGACGACCTGGCGGCCATGCAGCTTCTCGTTTGGTGGTGAACGAATGTGTGGCGAGGCGTTGTCGGCCCCGGGGAGATGCAAGCGACGGTGTCGGTGCAAATGCAGATGTTGGTGGTTGAGGTCGTGGTTATGGTTGTGGCGGGTGTTGCGGGCCTGAGCGAGTGAAGGCCCGCTGCCATCGCCTTGGTTAGTCATGGCGCTTGCGTGGCGGTGGAAACGAATGTGGGCAAGAGCAGCCAAAAAAAGAGAGAGCGTCGGCGGTGGGCACGAATGGCAGGCTTCAGAGCCCGGTCCCCGTATTCGATAGCCCCGTGAGCCCCGTCGATGGACTCGTGGATGGCTGCGGCTCGTAAAGTCGAAGCTGGCTGTGCTGGGTGATCTGGAACAGTCGGCTCGTCATGGCCGAGATCAACCCATCATCTCGTCCGTCTTGTCAAAAGAAAACGGGAAATTCGACTTTAACCGAGCCTTCTTGTCAACCAAAAACTGGACGTTGGTGAATGCAGGGTACCGGATTGCTTATCGACTCACCCGCTCGCTCCACATGTCAGCGACGCTGGAGGAGGTCAAACTTGAACCAGCACGCCTGACAACAACTTGTTGGGCGGGACAAAAAGAAGAAAAGAAGGCGGCGCGCGAACGGGCAGCGTCGCGTGGATAACTAAAACCCTCTCCCACAGCGTCCTCCCGGCGGCCACCCGGCCAGAGATGTATTTTAATTTAATCTGCCGGTCCAAACTGAGCCCAGACAGCGAACTCCGCTCAACAGTCGTGGATATCAGGCCTGAACCCGCGCTGCCAATCTCGCTTCGTTGGGCAGTCCGGCTTTTCCTCCAGCACCCAAGCCGCCATTGGCCAATCGTCGTATCAACGCCGATGCAGGAATGCGGACGTCAGACACCCCCATTGGCCGGGACTTGGGGGCCAGGATGCCCACTCCATCCCGCCGATTGCCTGCTTTCCGAAGGAAAACACGAGATTTGTCTCCTCCTTGGTCCCGTCTGCCTGTGTCAGCCCTGAACCCCCCACTGCTGCTGCTGTCGTTCCACGACACGAGAAGTTCCCATGCGCGATTCGATAGTGAGTCGGCATGAGATTGCGGTTGTGCTACCAAAGGTCGGATTCGGAGGATTTGGGTGTTTGAACAAGGGATCGCCTCTGAGGGGGTAATAATGCATGCCCTCAAGCATGAGAGACCCTTCTCCTGTTTCACAGACGTGGGCATGGGCTCCGTATTGGAAACATAGTTTTATGGATTGTTTTATGGATCTCGCCGAGCCACCGAACAGCTCCTGGGCAACGATCCCTGATGAATAGACTTCCCAGGGCCCAGGGGCGGAAACTTCCAGGTTGGATCAAGATCAGATGCAGGTCGTAACTATTATTACCGTATCCGTGTATGTACATTACCGATACACCCGTTAGTCCCGTCTCGCCCCCTGGCTGTGCCTGAGATCGCTCGCGGGAAGTGGGGTCGGCGTTTCTCCAACTTTCGGGCGCAACAAACGGCAGTCGCCGTTGAGCCCATTATTAATAACTTCGTTCTTTGACAAAGAAAAATACCCAGACTTCCGGAAACCCTGGAGCAGCCACATAAGCAACCTAAAAGGCTAAAAGTGTTATGGTTTAGCTCGGGACCCCGCGAACCACCCCGACCCGACAGCACACAACAACCCAGCAAACGAGCTCTGACGTCATGCAGTGGGCACCGACGCCGACCCCGGCTTCCGCTTCCGCTTCCGCTTCCGAGTCTTCGACGCTCCCGGTCCGCGGCGGTGCTGCCGGTGGCCCCCGCTCGCCGCTTGGCGCTCTAGAGATGATGTCGAAGAACGGCCCGAACAGCCCTGCAACACCACGGTGGGCCTCCCGAGACCCCCGGACGTCGTCGACCCAGTCCTTGGTGCCGTCGACCGATGACGGCTCCGAGGATGGCCACAGACGGAGACTCCTGGTTGTTTACATCCACGGATTCATGGGCAACAACTCGTCTTTCCGGTCCTTCCCAGCCCATGTGCACAGCTTCCTGAAAGGGCTCCTGGCAGAGACCCATGCCATTCACACCAAGATCTACCCCCGGTATAAGACCTATAAGTCTATCGATGTTGCTTGTGAAAACTTTAGCAAGTGGCTGGCACCCCACGAGTCCCCCACCACCGATGTGGTGCTTATAGGGCATTCCATGGGCGGTCTGTTGGCTGCAGATGTGGTATTACTGGTATGGCTTCCCCAGCATCATCGCCACTGGAGCGAGACAAGCTGACTCGGTTAAAACAGTCAAACCAAGGCCCATACAATGCCTCGTCTCCCTTCCGCCACCGGATCCTAGGCACCATCTCTCTTGACGCCCCACTGCTCGGTCTCCATCCGGGCATCGTGGTTTCCGGCATCGCCAGCCTCTTCCGGCCGGCACCTAGCCCATCGCTGCCGGAGGGGGATACACAGACCGAGTATACCACGCCCACGCCCACGCAACCACACAGGCTGTCGCCGGACCCATCCATCTATTCGGAGGTATCCCCCCCTCTAGGGTCTCTCTCTCCTGCCATCATGCCGTATCCAACAAACTCGCTGGCTTCTTCGGGCCCCAACTCTTCTGACCCTTACTTCGACCCTCCCTTTGTGAACGATGTTGCCTTTGTAGACCGCGGCTGGTTCAAAAACATTGTTCACTTTGCAACCAAGCACAAGGAAGAGAATCTCGTATCAGCCGCCGCGAACCACATCCTATCTCACCTCGAATTTGGCGCGTGTCTGGCGGACTACCCCGAGCTGAGGTCCAGGTACAAGCTGCTCAGGAGACTAGAGGATGTCGACGATTACCATCAGTCAGGAGGAAGCGGGACAAACCCCGTCCGCGTCCGGTTCGCCAACTACTACACCGTCTCGACAGGAGTGATCAAAAAGCCCAAGCCGGCATCGCCAAACCAATCGCCGAGGCACTCGGATGTACGCGGAAACCCCGACAGGTCATCACTGGAAGATCACTCACCAGTCCGGTCCCCAAGAAAGTCAGCCGAGGGTTCTCGGGCACCAACCCCAAGGATATCAATCGAGGAGTACAGCGATGGGCAGCGGCGGGACAGCCTCCAAATACTCGACCCGATGCCCGAGCCCGAGCCGGAGCCGGCTGAATCGTCCTCCAAAAACGAGGAAAACAAGTCCGTAACAGAACCAACAACCCTCGACGACGAAACTCCCCAGGACGACCCCAGCCTTCCCGCCATCCCCGACCTCCCCTCCCCTCCCCCAACGCCAGACCTCGACGCCATCCCGGACAAAGAAGCCCGCAAACAAGCCCAAAAGGCCTTCAAGCTCGCCCAAAAGACCTACTCGCAAGCCGTCAAGGCCCGCGAAAAAGCCATCAAAGACCGCCAAAAGGCTTTGGATAAGCAACAGCGCAAGGCCGTCAAACTCGAAAAGAAACAAGCGAAACTACTCCTACAACAACAAAAACAACAATCAGAGCGGGACGAACATCACCACCATCCCGACGAGGAGGAGGAGGAGGACGACGACGGCGCCGAGGAAAAGAAAAAGACCAAGAAGAAGCAGAAGACGCCCCGCCTCCGAAAGTTCTGCATGGTCCCGTCCAAATCCGACAACAACAACAACAACGGCGACCCGACGTGGGTCGAGATTTACATGGAGGGCGTCGACGAAGTGGGCGCCCACTGCGGTCTGTTCATGCCGGGCCCGCATTACGAGCCGCTGGTGGGGGATGTCGGGGAGAGGATTGCGGATTGGGTTCGGGAGGACGCGTCGAGGAGGGTTGTTATGGAGGGGAGGGGGGGAGGAGGGATGGTTGGGGAGGAGGGCTTGATTAAATAAGGGAAAGGGAGGGAAGGGGGAAAAGAAAGAAGGGGGGGGGGAAAGAAGGGGGGGGGGTTGCGTTGAGTTTGCTTATCCCATGATAAACGAGTGGTTTTGGCTGTTGTTGATAAAACCAACCTTGATGAGTTCCTTACCTGCCTTTCTTTACCTTCTTAGCATGCGAGTAATTTTAATGTGTATTGGTTCACCAAACACGAAAACGGGCTGGGTTTAGGGGTGATTGATGCAAGGGCGCGGAGGGAGAGGAGCGATCCGCCAAGGGATGGGAACAAGACGACGCCGTAGCTTTGCATTGCCGTATGCACGGAATGGGGCTCGGCAGTCGTGTTCATGGAATGATTGCTTGGTTCCATATCCAAGTGCAAGGGACAGACCAAGTCAAGGACATACACCAAGTTCTCCGGTGTCCCAAACATCAACCGTGCGCAAAAACAAGTAGAGGAACGATCAGCTACTCGCTGCATCATTATTGCTTATATTCACCGTCTATATCAGCCCAGCTCAGAAGTGGCTGCAGGCATAAAACCATAGATAGGCGTATAGCAAGGTTCCTCGCCCATGATATCATCCGCTGCTGTCCGGCCATAATCGTCGTCGGTTCCCTGACCGCACGTAACAAAACCATCTTTCGTCTGCCCGTGTCGTCGTCAAGCCAAGCCAAGCCTATATCGGCACGACGCAATGCCCCCGGGGTCCGAAATGCAAGAACCATCCCAGCAGTATAGCCAGGCCCTCTCATTCTCGGGACCGCAAAAAAAAAGCCAAACCCCAACGCCATGCTCAATGTTCGTCAAAATGCAAATATAAGCCAACCTCAGCTGCCCAAAAAAAAGGGCGAGCTGTGAGGCGGTGAGGGGGCATGCATCCACTCTGTGATGCGTGGGAGGACCCAACCTCTCCATCACACACACACAATGAGTCGTCGTAGCCCCCATCTTCCTTTTTCTTCCGATCGCCTCCCGCCGGCACTCCGCAAGCCCAAAAAAAAACTTCTGACCGTCTTTGTTCCGTCTCGGTTGTCGCCTCTTCTCTCGACTTCGATAGCGCGCAGGACAAAATGCGGGGGGAGTTGCTCTGCTTTGCTGCGAGAGATGTCTTGTGTCAACCGGGTCACCAGGTATCACCCTGAAAACTGATCAGGCGGGCTTTTCTAAGTGCGTTGCAGGCGGGGTCTGCCACTGCCACAGCCACGGCGTGGCTCAACAGACTGGCTGCACGATTTGGCAGCGGTAACCCCCTAGATACCAGTGATGCCAGAGCCATAGGCCGGTTGCCGGACTTGGTTGGCGAACGACTGGTTGGCAGGATGCACCTGTTTCTTTCTAGTCAGCAAAGGTCTCTCTCATCAGACAGGATCATAGCCGTTGATGAGCACCTTTTTTCTGCGCTTCTGGCCAGAGACCATGTCGCTGCCCTCTCCGGTCGAGTAGCCCGTGTCAGCGCCGGTCTCGTCATCCGGGAAACCGTCGCCGTAGCCGTCGAAGCTGCTATCACCGTAGCTCCGTTTCTTGATGTTTCGCTTGGCCCTGGCTGCATCCTGTGCGAGCGGTGTGCCCACCCTGGCCCTAGGCAGGCCTTGCAGACCTGCAGAGGGAAGGGGGGTGTTGGGCGCGGTCGGTCTGGCCGACAGTGGCTGCTTGTCACTCTTTCTGGGACCGAGCTCACCCAGTACCGAACTATCCCAGAGCGGGGCGGGCACGATGCCTCTGCTCATGGCCATAGCCTTGGATAGCTTCTGCCGCGCCTCGTTGCTGAAGCCATCGGAGATATGCTGGCCCCTGACCCACGTGGCGTCCCAAACATCTTCAGGTGTCCTCAAGAGCCAAATCAAGCCGTTTTCGCGGTCGGGATCTTCCTTGACCTCGTCGAAGTGGCCTTGGACACCAAGCTTCTTGATGTGGCCTTTGTACGTTTTCCTAAGCGCATTCTTTTCGCCGTTGGGAAGCACCCGGGCAACTTCGATAGCGAGCTCTGTCAAGCCATACCTCTCGAAGAGATCTTCAGAGATTTGAGGCCGCGGCAGAGGGCGCGCTGGAGAGTCAACATGTTAACCAAGGCTCTGTAGAAAAATCAAGGAAGCCAGCATTTTTCTGGGCTCCCACACGTCACCATCAAAAAGAGCATAGCGGACCACATTCGCCATTGTAAGAGCGAAGTGGGAACGCCTGTTGCTGCTGCTGTTGCAGCGGCGGCGGGGATCGCCGGCACTTTTGAACAGGTAGAAGGGAGCCTTACGAGATCTGCAAACAAGGTATTTCTCGCCGACATCCAAATGGAGGTCGTCAATACCAAGATTGCGGTCCTCGACGTGAACTTTCTTCTGCGCTCTGTCGCCCATGTCACCGACTTCTCGCTTGCGCTTGTGCGGGGAGTCATCTCCCATGGCGGTGTCGTTGGTCATTTCCGAAGGAATCGAGCTTCCGTTGACGCTGTGGGCGGGGGTCGGCAGCGTGGTCGTGGTCGACACTACGGAGCCGGTCATGCTCATCACCAGGTCGCTCGCGTTGGGAGAGAACTGGGAAGGACTTTGCGGTGTCTGAGGGTGGCAGGACATGATGGACCGAGGATGCGCGAATGCGGTGATGTCGGAGTGGGCGGGTGCGAAAATCTTGGCGCGATGGTCGGCTGGCGAGTGGCGAGCCGAACAAAGAAAAACCCGTCCGCGACGGTCGCTCGGGGGTGGTGCGGCAAAGAAAACGGCGGTCGGAAGGAAAGACGGATTTCTTTGCGATGCTCCGTAAAGGAAGCGATGCGAGAGGAGGGAGGGGTGAAGAGGCGGTCGTGACAAGTCGCGCGAAAAACGCAGACGACGGCAATCACCGAGCCTCCAATCCACCAACGCTCCTCCTGCAATCGGCGGGCGACAGAAATTCGAATCCAGAGGCTGCTGTGAATTGACGGAGCGGGTTCGGAAGTATCGAATCGATGTCGGCGCGGATCGCGGGCCTCGTAGTGGCGCTGGGCGATTAAAATGGGGTTGAGTGAGAGGAGGTTTCTCGATGATGATGGGGTGAAGATCGGGACAGGCTGATGAGAGAGGAGGCGCCCTTCATTTGGAGGTAGCGTGTGGGTCCGTTGCCCAGCCCGCCTGTGCTTCTCCCCAGGATGGCGGCACCGTGCGGAAACTTTCTTCTGCCTCGACTTTCTCCGCAGAACAGCCAATCGGGTTTATCAGACTCCCGGCTTCCCTGCCTTGACACTCTTTTACGGCCCGGCGACCTCCGATTCATCGCATTCAGTTTGGCCCATTCTAGAGAGTACAATAGAGCGTTTTCCGACATTCTCAAACTTCATTTCAAGGTCAATTGGCCGTGAAGATGTCATGCTCGGCGGGGTACCCTCTGTAACCATATTTTAGGCCGAGAAGCAACAAGACTCACCGGCGATTGTTCCCCCGTCCTCAACAGGCCCCCATCCTTGGAACAGGGCGAAGTGTGGGGCCGACCCTGCAATCCCAAAATCTGCCCGGTGATCGCCTCTGCAGGACATTGGGTTCGCAGGACATCATGCGAAAAGTTAGAGCTGCGGCCAGCTGTGTTTGCAAAAGTAGAAGATGGCTGGTAGGTCTAAATACTATGTACTATGTATCTCTCCGGTGCCAAATTCGTACCTGGACTCCTTGCTGCTGTTCTTGCTCAATAACGGGGAAGGAGAACGGACCTTATCCGCGGTCGGCACCTTGCAGCACACAAGAAGCCTCCAACGAAGCCCATCAACAATACACAAAGAACAGAGACCGAGGGCGGTGTTTGAGAGCCAGATAGATTAGAATCCAAAAAAATGCCGTCCTCAACCAAGTCTGACACGTTGTGCGACCGAGTGACCACCACCGCCTGACTCATCGGGCAACCACTGTCGCGGGCCCAATCCTCTCACCACCTCGTTCCCAAGCCAAACCGCATTTTCTGAACAGCTATGATTGGCGTCGGGCGCGGAAATGTTGCCAAAACCCGGGGGCGATTTCGAAATCCATCCATATTTTCAACCAGCCCCTCAAATCATCTCCCTCTCCATCCATCCATCCATCCATGCACCAATCCACACCTTGCTGCAGTCCATCCTTCTTTGCCACGCTCGGCAAGCAAGCGTTGGCAACGAAAGAGAGAGTAATGCTTCTCTTGGCGAGAAATGTGTGATTTTCCAAAAATTCCCCAGCCAGCCTAGGCCGACTAGGAGCGGTCAGGTATGTAGTTTTCAACTAGCAAAAACGTGATCTCGGACGAATCCTCACTGATACACGTAAAACCCCTGCACTTGGATGGAGAAAAGAAAAAGAGAAGAAGAGGAGATCTGGGGAGCTGGGCGATTCTTAAATAACCAACGTCGGTGGTCTGTGCACGTCTACAAATCTGCAAAGAACCTGGAAGTGGGGCTTGGGCGCTCCACAGCCCGTCGCGTCCCATCACAGTGATCACACAGTGCAGTGCTGAGCCATTCCACACCCACACAGCAAGGGGTTGGCAAAGTTCGGACGGCGGGCCTGGGCAGCTGGGCCTGGTGCCTGCAGGCCATGATTTCACAGCAGCTTCCCTGAAACAGAGCGATGATCTCGAAACGGTCGGACCACAGGTCAACATTCACCAGGCCCGTGTCACCGCGTGGGTCGTGTTATCTTGAATTTACACATGCAGCAGGATGTTGGAGACATTGAGACAGTGAGACGATGATCAGAACCAGCAGGGTACGCGCGCCTCAAAGTTCAAACTGCCCGGCTTCAAAATAGAATGTTACATTTTACAGCTGCTGTACACGGCAACAGTCCCTTTCCAGGGCGCCCCACGGCGTCCAAGGAATTATAGTACAGTACAAATCCCATCTACCTTAGCTATGCAGCCCCCGTCCCCCTCCTTACCGGACGCACACCTGTCCCAGCGCCGGCTTCGATTCCAGCCCCTTGACCGCCACGCGCGAAACCAGATCGCACGAGTGCTCCTTGATCATCTCCCGCAGCGCGGTCCGCTCAATGACGATGCGGCCCGTCTCCAGCAGGTCCTTGACGTCGACGTCCTCCAGCTCCAGCGCCCGGCCGTTCTCTCCGGCGATCTCCAGGCCCGTGAACAGGTTCGGCCGCCTGTCGCCGGTGATGAAGGTGGTGCGGCCGTGGTCCTTGTCCCACTGCAGCGTCGTCAGCAGCTCCGAGACGTACTTGCGGATGAAGCCGTCCTCGAGCTCGCGGCCGAGCGCGCCTGACTCGGCCAGCTGGAGGAAGTCCTCGGGCAGCGGCAGCTCCAGCCCGTCCTCGGTCACAATCAGCTCGCCGCGGCGGTACCGGTACGACAGCGCGGTGCGCCACGCCAGGTCGTACACCTTGCGGTTGAGCTTGGTGCTGAAGTCGCGCGGCTTGGGGCCGAAGCTCTTGCCGCCGCCGCGATACAGCGGGGACTGTCTCGTGCCGGCACGCGCGCGACCGGAGCCCTTTTGCGGGCGGATCTTGCGGTGCCCGCCGTGGACCTCGAAGCGGGTTTTTGACGACGCCGTGCCCTGCCGTGTCTTGTCGCCCTCGTAGACCACGGCCAGATGGAGGATATCGCGACGCAGCGGGACGTGCAGGTGCTTGGTCGACCAGTATTCGAGCGAGCGCGGTTCGAGCGTGGGGAAAGCGTGGATGGTGAGGGGGACGGTAGTTACTGCGGACGCCCGTTAGCAAAGTCCAAAAGCGTACAAGGGACCAACCAGCTAGTCGGTAAGGTAGTTGACCATAGGCGGAGCACGTACTGGGATTCCACGCCTCGGTGGCGGATCGTGTGATGTTCGCGGGCTTGGTGTCGACTGCCGTTGCCATTGACCTACTGCACGCCATGGAAGCTTGCCGGGCCTGCACCAGATGCCCCAGTCATCAGTCGCCTGCCTATCCCAGAACCGGCCCGAGGAATAAAACAAACCGGTAGTGTCCTGCACGGCTGTGCTGCTGCCAGACTCAAGCCTCTCATGGCCTCGCCGAGGCTCTTCATCCCCTTGCCGGCCATGGCGGCGGTGTGTCGCGCAGCAATTGCAATTGATGCGATGCTGGAAGTAGACCTTGGTCGAGCTGGCGCGAATACTCCGTGCTGTCGTCTGCTGTCCCACTGATGCTGTTGCTGATGTTGGGCGAAAAAAGATCAGAGTCGCAGCGCACAGACGCGCTAGCAGCGGAGCTTGCCGGCCCCTGGCGCACGGGGTCCACGAAATTTCGTCGGCGCGCGTTTCTGGGCCGCAGCTCCCTTCGCTTCGGGTCCTCCAATGCTCCATTGAAATTTGTTGTGAGCGTCGTTGCAGCTCCAAGTTCTCGACGCCCACCTCTCCCGCCATGTCGAGGCCCCAGCAGGTTGCACGGCCAATCGTGCGGTCGTTGCGGCAAGCAACTGCCAGTACAACAGCGACATGCCACTCCCGGCCAATTGCTATCCGCACCTTCTCGTCAACCCCGAGCCGAAAAGATGAGACGACAACAACGACAAGCACGCCCGCGGAGCCCAGTCCCGGTGCTGATGCCCAGAAGAAGGCCTCGCCATACCCGTCGATGATCAAGCAGGGCAGCGAGGAGCAGCTGTCTCAGATGCTGTCGCCAGAGCTTGGTTCCCGGAGGAGACGAGCTGCTCTGGCCACGACGGGCAGCGTCCCCTTCGAGCAGCTGCCGTACCAGTGCTTCCAGGAGGCACGCAAGGTGCTAGCCCAGGACCGTGCGGAGAAGGTGGCTAAGATCTTGGCCGAGACGGCAAAGATACAGCGTTTGGAGGCGGCCGATGCGAGCACCTTCCGCGGCGGCGAGGCGTTTAAGCAGAAGCGGTTGGAAAGTCTGAGGGAACATGTCGAGAGGCTTAAGATCCTCGCGGATATCAACGACCCGATGGTGAAGAGGCGCTTTGAGGATGGCCAGGGTGCGTTTCTCTCCCCCCATTGAGCATACCATACCATCTGTCCCCCGCTAACCAGCAGACAGGCGACATGAACAAGCCCATCTACCGCTACCTTGCCCACCGCAAGTGGTGCGCCATGGAGCGCAAGATCATCCTGCAGCGTATCGAGCAGTTCCACATCGTGCCCGATCTCCTGCCCAAGTTCGAGCCCACCATGGATGTCAAGATGATGTTCCGCGGCTACAAGACCCCCCCCGGCAGCATCCTCGACAGCCGCATCACCGAGACGGCCCCGACACTGCGCATGCAAGTCTTTGACAAGGGCGAACGCCTCTTCTCGGTCGTAGTCCTGGACGCCGATGTGCCCGACGCCGAGAGCGATTCCTTCAAGAAGCGCCTCCACTTCCTCGCGACCAACATCCCCTGGGGCCCCGCCCAGGACTCTCTCCCCCTGACCCGGCTGGGCGGCGGCGGCGGCGACGGCGGCGAATCCGCCGCTTCCGGCCCCGAGCTCGGCGCCCTCGCCGTCCCCTGGCTGCCCGCCTTTGCGCAAAAGGGCGCGCCCTACCACCGCATGACCATCTTCATCCTGCAGCACGCCGACAACGCGCCGCTCGACGCGGCCAAGCTGCAGGCGCTCTACGACGGCCAAGGCCGCGAAGGGTTCAGCCTCAAGAGCTTCCGCGACAAGTTCGGCCTGGACCCCGTCGGCTTCACCATGTTCCGGACCGTGTGGGACGAGAACACGGCCGACGTCATGGCCCGCCACGGCATCCCCGGCGCCGACCTCGAGTTCAAGCAGCAGCGCGTCATGTCGCTCAAGCCGCCGCGCGCCGCCCGCGGCTGGGAGGCCCGGCGCCAGAAGCCCAAGTTCCGCCACCTTTGGAAGTACACCAAGCGGATCAAGGGGCTCAAGTACAAGCGGGGCAGCCTTTGAGAGCCGGGGGGGGGGGCGGGGGGGCGGTAGAGGCGTTGTGTACTTGTATCATATTATTATTGTACCAAACACGTATAAACATGTATTGGATCCGGGCTTGTCCATCCAGTCTTCCTCCGTGCAAGGGCCAGTCACAAAATGCAGTTTCCAGCGAGGCAAACAACTTGGTGACAGCTCAACAGAACGTAGAACTGCGATGCATTGTCCCTCTCCTGCTACTACTATCAACAACCCATACACAGCTACTTAGATATGTCGTACGGCTAGCTATACCGTATTCCTACTCCCTCTAACTCTTGAAAACCACCTAACCCCCATTTTGCAACATGACCCTTCTCAACTTGGTTCAATAGCCCCGCCCGTCAACAACAACAACATCCGCCATCTCACGAAGGCCCTCAGCAAGCACCTCACCCTCATCACTCCGTCGCGCCGCCACCGTCAGGCACCCCTCATCATCCCCACCATCCATCTCCCCAGCCGCCGCCCAACCCATTCCTCCCTCATCTGTCGTCACCTGCTGTCCCCCCGAGTTATCCGAGTCCGAGTCCCCATCACTTCCATCTCCCCCGCCCCTCCTAATAATACCATCACCAACCAACAACAACCCGTCATGAATCCCGGACCGAGCCGCCCCAGAACCAGCCCCAGCCCCAGCCCCCGCCTCAAAAAGAGAAGAAGAAGAAGAAGAAAGACCGCCCTCCAAAACAAGCACCCTCCGCTCCGCCTGCTCTGCCCTCTCCCGCCACAGCGCACACTCCCGCTCCGCCCGGCCGAGCTGTTCTCGCAGTCGAGCAAGCTCGGTGGTGGTGGAGTTTGGTGTAGCTTGTTGTTGCTGTTTTTGTTGTTGTTGCTCAGGGGTGGATATCAAAGGGAACCGGCGGGTGGTGGAGGCCGGGCTGGCTTCGTCGTCGTCTTTTGGTGCATGGGGCCAGCGGCTGCTGTCGTAGGGGCTTGGGGTTGTTGTTATCGCTGTTGGGGTTGCTGTTGTTTGCCCATGTTTTGGTTCGTGGAGAGGGGGGGTTGGATTGAGCACTTCCACGATATCGGGTGCCCTCTGGACTGGGGTCTCTCTGGTTGGTGATAGGGATTCGGGGCCTGCAGACACAGATGCTGGCGTGCTCGCCCGGTTCGACGTGTTGGTTGGTCTCTCTTCCCTGTCCATTTCTCTGGGCGTTGCTCCTCCCTTAGACCCTCGCGAACGCCGGTCCCGAATTGGTGATCGCCACGGGTGTCGGCCGCTTGGAATCGAGTCTCTTGGTTTGGGGGACTTGCTTGGTGATTTCACTGGCGACGGGTTGATTGTGTATGGCGATAGCATCCCGCTTGGCCTAGAGTAGGCTGAGCTGCTGAGCTTCTCCGCAGGAGAAGGGAGAAGGCTTGGGTCCTTGGAGCTGCTCTCAAACATAGCCGCCATAGCCTTGACTGCGTTGCCGGTTGATCTCGCTGGGGTCGACCGAGAGACAGCACCCATAGTTGGCTGCGCGGGCCCTGGTCTGGGACCGAGAGGGAACGCTCGGTTAGCCCCTGGGTGGTATGATTCCGCGTCCTTGTTCACGGGGGCTTTCTCTCCTGGAATCTCCGGAGCATGACAGGGACCAGACCTCTCCGAGCGGCTCGGGCGCTCATCGGCTGAGAATGATTTTGATTCGGTATTACGTGGCTGTGATAGAAGCCCCGTTGGGCTCTCTGACTCCGTAGGTCCTCCCTTCGCCTCCCCTGACTCCAATGAACAAGGCACAGGGCTTCCGGCATCTGTGGACACAATGGACCTGCGTCTTGACCTCCATGCTGAGAGTCGTGACCGTCCACGCCCAAATACGTCGACTCTGAGTTTATCGCCTCGGAGAGGCTTCCCCTCACCCTCTCCGGGTGTGGTGTTTCTGACTAGCCCTCGAGCTGCTGGGCTTGTTGTATCTTGGGATATCCTCTCATTTGGAGTCTCTTGAGGTTCAGGTTGCTTTCGATGGTGGTAGGTAGTGGGATCCGGCGCTGGATTAACCCGGTATGATCTTCTTCTGAACGGATTTATTATCCCCCTTGATGCTGTCCTGGGCAAGTGCTCGGTGTTCTGTTGCTCAGCTGAAGTCCTTGGGGTGTTTAGAGACGCCCGCCGTGTTAGTCCTGCTTTTAGAAAAAAAGTGCTTGTTTCCTGGGTATCCTTCTGAGTTCGACGCCATCCCTGTCTCTCTGAGCTTGTCACGTCGTCCGATAGTCTCACAAACTCCCCCGGCCCTGCCAATTTCCGGTTTGGTGTCTTGGGAGATGATAGCCTTTCTTGGAACGCCGAGAGTGGCTCCTTTGTGAATGCAGCATGGCGGTTTGCTCGGGGATAGTAACTCTGTCGCGACTCGACATCATCAGGGTCTCTGGGCACGTCGAACCCGGCCGGGGACGGCTCCTCCACGGGCGGCGACAGCAGCGATGCCTTGATACCTGCAAGCCTCCTAGGCAATGGTCGCATACCTCTGGGCCGCCGACGAGGAAGCACAAGCGAGGGTTGGGGATTCGCGTGTGTCCCTCTCACTTGCCATGGGGTTAGCTCCTTCAACACTCTGGCGCTCAGAAAGACTTACCGGGTTCGGGAGTAGGGCTTGGTGGAACTAGCGAGTCGCCAGGATCGAACGGACTGGACGACTGCGGTATCCTCAACACAAATGATTCCGTGGCAGATGACCGCAGCCCAGCCACGTGTTGGGACCCAGCTTGGCCTGCCTTTAATACTCCGAGGCTTCTCATGTGTTTGACAATCTCCCGCCAATGTGTAATGAGCATCTCTGTAATGCTGTTTGCCACGTGGATCTTGTCGACTGCCAGAGCAGGTGGATGAACGTCCTCCGGAACCTTGGGCTTCCGCCTCGCCTTTCTCACGTTGGGCGGAGTGACTGGGAACAACACTAGGCCGGAGGTAGTGTTGGCGACCTTCATCGTATATGAAGTGAGAAGATCGCCTACCAGTAGAGGGCCGAATACGATACCCAGAGCGCTGTACCCCATCAAGTCGGACGTGGGCAGAGGCCTTCCGTGCTCATCCTCTCGTGGCGCCTTTTCAGCGGCGCGTCCGATCAAGCAGAGAAGACCAAACACGGCACAGATCAGGTCGCGGCGGAGCTGAGAGTGGACGGTGCCGATGGCTAGAGCGATGAGTCTCGCTCGGACCTTTGTCTGCTTCGTCTTGAGAAACTCTGCTTCTCCGTTTAGCTGGCTCTGGATGGCGACTAGTGCGTCAAACAAGGGTAGAGAGCCCAAGATGCCTCCGGGTAGACCCGAAAGCAAGCGCTTGAAGGTCGAGGCGACATCATGGGTTCCAGCCTTGATGTGGGATGGCAGGTTTGGGCAGGAAATCGTGCTGGAGATGTCATCCACATCGCCGTCGGCACAGTAGTAGCTGTAGAGAGTGTTGACTATACGGACCGACCCTGGTATCCGAAACACACCACGCGTTTCCGCGCCTGCAGCTGTGTCAGCACACCGACAACCAAACACACATATGCCAATGTCAAGGCCTACCATGCTGCACGAGGTGGTGCGCGGTTGCGCGGAAGCACGTAGGAAGGACGAGGGAGCCCGGCGAGTATTCCGACGGCAAATACAGCTTGCTCTTGCCACAGAGCCGGACGAGAGACTGGAGGTCTTCGTCCTTGAGGTTGTCTCTCCTGGCCCCGTTCATGAAGTGCAGCGCTAGGTCGCTGACGCTGTGCCTGCTTTTGACCTTCTTATCCGACTTCGTGGAGCTGGCATCGCTTGCCGTGGAGACCTGGCGCAGGAAAGTGCGCGAGAACCAGCTTCGTCTCTGCTGTAGTGGGGACTGGCCGGGCTTTTCCAAGGTCAAAGGACACTCTTGGGGGCGAGGGTGAGACGACTGGCTGATGAAGAGCGACGGGCTGTGAGGATCGGGTGCCAGTGTCCGAATGCCATGCTGCCACCGTGTCACCGTCAGCCAAGTTCGTCTCTGAGCGTCGACGGCGACGGGGGAGGACGGAACTAACCTTCCTCGCGACGCGGTTATACTCGTCCACAAATCCATTGCGCACCTCGACATCATCGGTATCGGAGAGGTCAGCCAAGTCCCCGCTGGACGAAGTCCACGTCGCGCTGGTTGCATTCGCGCGTCTGTCGTGCCCGGGAACGGCGAAGTGGCCAACCGTGGCTGGGAGAGGAAGTCGAGCCCAAGTGGCCGGGTTCGGTTCAGAGTTGCGAAACGGTCGCCCGGGGGGGCACGAAACGCCCCAGCCAGTCGACGGCGTGTCGAACGAGCGCGCCGACGCTGTATCCATTCCGAGTCGAGTTACAATGGTATCGTGTGGCAAAGCAGAATGGCTGCCCCCAGCCGAGGCGCAAGTAAGTGGTCGATCGATAGCAGCGGAAAATGCGTGGCACCGAGCAGGGATGAGAGGCTCTCAACCTACGCGGATAGATATGTTCGCCGACGGTGGACTGCCCGATAAACAAACGGCTAGCGATGGTGTCAGACTGGAACCTGTGGTCGGCTCTGGCTGCTGCTTCCCGTCTTGCATGCCGGGATGGCTCGTACAAGGCCGTAATTGTAACTCTGTTCCTTCCCCTGAAAAACCAACAAACAGAAGGAGGAGGGGCGGAAGTCGGAAGTAGTCAAGAGTGGTTTGGGAGGTGAAATCGCTTCGGTCATCATTGTTGGTTGTGGTTACGGATTTCCAGTGTCGGTCGGTTCGTTGATTATCCATATCTAATGTTCACCACAAGATTCGTGTCGCATCTGATCTGTGAGAGGACAAGAAAGCAGATCTATACCTTGGGGAAAAGAGACATGCAACCATGGTATTCGTTATCCACATCCCGGCCCTGACGCCATGCAAAATGCAAAAATCAACGTTGGTAGTAGTTCAAGGGAAGCCAAAACAAGTCAAGGTCATGGCAGAAGCCAGGCTAGCCGCCCCGGATATTGTCCTCTTCCTCGCCAAAGAGCAGCACGTACTTGAGGATGTCCGACAGCGAAATGATACCCTTGAGCTGGTTGTTGTCGTCCACCACAATCAGCCGGTGAACCCTCGACTTGCGGACCGTCTCAAAGATGGCATCCAGACGATCGTCCTCGCTGCACGTGTAGATACCGGGAAAGTCTTCGGCACGCTTCAGGAGAGCGTCGCCGACCGAGGAGGCCAGCTCATCGTACGCTCCGCCCCTGATGCAGGGGATGACGTCGACGGCCTCGAAGACGTTTAGCACCTTGTTTTCTCTGTCGACGATCGGCACAGCCGAGATGTTATACTTGACCATGAGGTGGATCACGTCGAGAACCGAGTTGTTCATGGACGCCGTTGCGAGATTGGTATAGGTGCCGAGACCCGTCTCCCTCACCGACTTCTTGAGGAGTATCGTGTGCTTCTCGTTGTTGACAGCGATGAACTTGAGGATGCGGTACTGTGTGATGACACTGACCACCATCTCGCGGCCCGTCTCGTCGTCGACATCTACCAGCGGGATCCTCCTCGCCCTTGTCTTGAGCATCTGCCGGCACGCCTCGTACAGGGGGCGCATGGGGTGAACCGACACCGTCTCCAGGGGCGAGACCCCAATCGCCCGCTCAATGTCTGCACGGGACACGTTAGCCCTCTCCCGCCTCCATCTCGCTCGGGACTCGCAGTGTGGCTACCTACCGCGGAGACTGCTGAGACGGAACTGGTCGACCTGGTCGATCTCGTCGGGAAACTGGCAGTAGTACTGGATGACGTTGATGTAGTCGGTGCTCGTCAGCAACCCGGCAAAGGCCGACTTGGCCGAATCCCAGAGCGGCGCCGAAACGATGCCTGCACATTGTCGAGTCAGCACACTTCTTGCGCTCCTCGTACTACGCGCCCCGGCTCAGGTAAGCGCACCATTCTGGATCAGTATGTTTAAGCTCTTCCGGATGAGAAGGCTGTTGTCGAGGACCACCAGACGGAAGGAAAGCGGGAGGACATCGTAGCTGGTCCGAACTTTGAGGAATTCGCGAATCCCCCGCTGTTGGACGTGTTAGCTGGACCAAGTCTGCGAAGAGGGCCGGCCCCGAACCCCGCATCGCAGCCTCGTGCTGCTGGAGACCCCAACGACGCAGAAGGCAAAGACAGCGAGCGGGGCCCCAGCCGGTTGTCTCGGGGATGGACATGCTCACCAGACCCTGCATCTGCTCCTTGTCCAGGGCACTTGGAGTCTTCTCCGACATTGTGCGACTGGGAGGCTTCGGACGGAGGTACGACGACGGCGCGACGAAGGGGAGCTCGTGACCTGGCCGCAGCGGCAGCTGCCCACTGCCATTTTCTCCGCCGGCTGAGATGGTGGGAGGAAGGGCGGGCGGAGCGCTGCGGGAGCCAGGATGTGCCGTTTCGGGGGCAGCACGAGGGTCGTCCATCATTAGGTAGTTATCGCGATGGTGGAACACACATCGGGGAAGCTTCCCGTCCAGGCTGGCCGATTTTGCTGAGGGCTGCCTCGGCCTAAAGCGAGTTGCCGCTCAGCGGGACCGGAAACAAGAGCGAAAGAGGCTGGAATGTCGTCGCTGGGGAAAATGGAATTTGTTCAAAACGACAATTGAGTGTAGTCTGTATTCTTGTCTTCTTTATGCTCCAGGCCAACGCCTTTGCGAGCTGTTTGGTGCTAGAAGGAGCATGGAGAACGTGAGTTATCGGGCAAAGACCCTGAGTCTGGGTGCCCGCTGTAGGTGCTTTGGTTGATAAGTGAAGTGCCCCGATCCTGCTGGGGCTGCACACCGAAGCTATGACGCTCCGACCGCGGGAAACAAGTGAATGCCTCCCCCCCGCAAAAAAATCTAAACCCGGAGTAAGAACTTCCAGGTTGGCGGCTAGATGATGTGATTGCCATTGATTTTTTTTCCCGGTACAGTGTGTTGTCAGATACCGAGGTCCTCGCAACCTGGAAGGAGAGATGTCCATACCTTATCCATGGATGGTCGGGAGCCACTTCTAGCCTGGGGTGTGACCTAATTACCTACCTCCCAGGTGAGCATGGAATGGCTTGAGATCAAAGCCTGTTGTTTGTTACTTGGGTACCGTAGGGAGGTTATATTACTCCTCGAGAATATGCTTCTAATGCAGTGTACAAAGTAGATTTTCCATGCTTAACAACAAACTAGACAACTGACCTGCCTAGGTACCTTACCTAAGGTACTAGGTACCTAAGGTACCTAGGTAGGTCGGGTATGACATGTACATACACAGGTCATGGCATTGGAACTTGAGTCTGTCAACAACCACATGAAACCGCTATCAGCTGTATTAGGTATTGAACGCTTACACAAAAATCCAAAAGTCAAATGAAATGGGAGTCAAAACCCAGAGGCAAGCTGTCCCAGCCATGCATGATACCTGTATCGAAGGTGCCGAGGTGGTTGGTTCTGGTTCTGTGAATTCAGGTTATCAGCGCCTACGGCACCTGTAAGGTCCCTGCAGATCCACCAACGCACGGACCCCAAGACCCCAGAGTCGGCGACAAGGCCCAGCAAGGCAGGCGGCTTCGATCATTGCTGGATGGAGCCTGTCCTCGCTTCCAAGTCCCGTTGCGTCTTCCCTTTCGACGCAGCTGACCCGCCCAACAACCAAACATCAGACCGACCAGACTGCCAGTCTGCCAGCACAGCAGCGCAGCAGCACAGCAGCACCATCGCGATCGGGCACAAAGAGGGCACGCTTCATTTGCAGATGCTTCTTTGATTCCTGCTGCATCGATTTGAAGCTCTCGCGATTTGTGTGCCTGCTGCGACCGAGCGGCCAAGCGACCGACGTCTTCCCGCCTCTTCTCCGAATCACGACGCACAAAGCCGAACTCAAACCCGACAACTCAAAGCTGCCCAGGTAGCCGACTCCGACGCTGGGCCCGTCGGCGTCCTCTTATCAGCGGCCATGGGCATCTGCAGCTCCTCGTGCTGCGGAGGTACGATTGCCCTCCAGCAATGTTTTGGTTCGCCCAGTGCGCTAATAGGCCCAGGCAAATCCCGCGATGCCCTGTACGAGAATGTGCTCGCCGAGAACGAGCGGGAAGCTGTGGCCGACCTCCTCCAGTACCTTGAAAACGTTAGCGCAACCACCGCGTTCTTGTGTCATTGTCGCCCTGTACTGACCTAGCGGTAGCGCGCCGAAACCGACTTCTTCTCGGGCGAACCACTCCGAGCCCTGAGCACCCTCGTTTATTCCGATAACATCGACCTGCAACGGAGCGCAAGCTTGACGTTTGCCGAAATTACGGAGCGAGGTGCGTGTGCAGCGTTGTGGCTGAGAAACTCCACGGCGACCCGATTCTGCGACTAGGTTGACTAACCTCGTAGCTTCAGATGTACGGGCCGTTGACCGGGACACCCTTGGTCCCATTCTCTTCCTCCTCGAGAACTCCGACATTGAAGTACAACGAGCAGCTAGTGCCGCGCTCGGTAATCTCGCCGTCAACAGTATGGTCCCTTACCGCGTTGGCGCCTTCTAGGAAAACGGCTAACGAAGAAACATAGCCGAGAACAAGGTCTTGATCGTCCAACTTGGCGGTCTGCAACCGCTAATCAAGCAAATGATGTCGCAAAACGTCGAGGTCCAGTGCAATGCTGTCGGCTGTATTACCAACCTGGCAACGCATGAGGATAACAAGGCCAAGATCGCAAGGTCGGGAGCCCTGGGCCCGCTGACCCGGCTGGCCAAGTCGAAGGATATGAGGGTTCAGAGGAATGCGACCGGCGCTCTTCTCAACATGACGCATTCTGGTATGTTTGGGACCGAGATTCTCGGCCGCATTGCAGCTAACACCCTGCAGACGAGAACCGACAGCAGCTGGTAAATGCCGGCGCCATCCCTGTGCTTGTCCAGCTCCTCTCGTCCTCCGATGTCGACGTGCAGTACTACTGCACCACCGCCCTGAGCAATATCGCCGTCGACGCCAATAACAGGCGGAAGCTGGCCGAGACCGAACTCCGGCTCGTCCAATACCTGGTTAATCTGACGGAATCCTCTTCGCCAAAGGTCCAGTGCCAGGCTGCCCTGGCGCTTCGGAATCTTGCATCCGACGAAAAGTACCAGCTGGAGATCGTTCAGGCCCACGGACTTGGTCCGCTCCTCCGCCTGCTCCGGTCTTCCTACCTCCCACTCATCCTATCTGCCGTCGCATGCATCCGAAATATCTCGATCCACCCTCAGAACGAGTCGCCCATCATCGAGGCCGGCTTCCTGAAGCCCCTGGTCGACTTGCTCGGGTCGACGGATAACGAGGAAATCCAGTGCCATGCCATCTCGACGCTCCGCAACTTGGCAGCAAGCTCCGACCGCAACAAGTCGCTTGTCCTTGAGGCGGGCGCCGTCCAGAAGTGCAAGCAGCTCGTTCTAGAGGTCCCTGTCACGGTTCAGTCCGAGATGACAGCTGCAATTGCAGTTCTCGCCCTGAGCGATGAGCTCAAGACACACCTTCTGGAACTCGGTGTCTTTGAGATCTTGATCCCCCTTACCAAGTCCCACAGCGTCGAGGTTCAGGGCAACAGCGCTGCTGCCCTGGGCAATCTCTCTTCGAAAGGTCAGTGCACGAACCGGCTTGGCCTGAGATATGTCGCTAATAAAGAGATAGTGGGCGACTACAGTATCTTTGTCCAGAACTGGATGGAGCCGAGCGACGGTATCCACGGCTATCTTAGCCGGTTCCTCGCGAGCGGAGATGCCACTTTCCAGCACATTGCGATTTGGACTTTGCTCCAGCTGCTCGAGTCGGAAGACAAGAAGCTCATCGGCCTCATTGGGAAATCGGATGATGTTGTTGACATGATTAAGCAGATTGCCAACCGCCAGATGGAGTCGGACAACGAGGCCGAGGATGATGACGAGGGCGAGGTTGTCAACCTGGCGCAGCGGTGTCTGGAGCTGCTGGGGCAGGGTGCGTCGAAGAGCCACATCGAGGGCTCATAATGACCTCGATCTCTAGTTGATGAGGGCATGGGCTTTTTTTTCCTGCCCTTCGTCCCCATGGGTTTCTTGGTGTTTTCTGGCTTGTTCATTGCGCATAGGAGCGGCGTGGAGTTGGTGGCGTCAGTATTGTTTACATACACGGGCCGGAAGTTGCGGGTTCGGAGGGGGATGGATGTGTACACTGCAGATGAGCATTGGGAAGGATTGTTTGAAGGAGAGGTTGTGGGTTATGGTTTCTCGATGGACTTCTGCTCGGCTTTGTATTTCCTTTGTATGGCGCAGATGAGTGAGCCGGATGATGCTGGACAACTCGACGCTACTATCATACCCTGCGGCTTTCCGCGATGCCTCTTTCTTTACCCCATTACCAACACGGCCAGCCTCGATGGAATGGGATTGGCCTGTCCCAAACTTATGTAATTAGAACACACAACCGATACATATCCGCCGTTTTGAAGTGGACTTACATGGTCCTCCCGCCGTGGTGATCATGCTGGAGCAAGATGCTTTGGTGTCTCGGGGATGAAATTGTGATACACAAATGGTCGAGGAGGTTCCAAGCCCCCGTCTCAACCCTCCGTTGGGCCGTCTGCTTTCTGCATGGTATTTGCAATCCACCGGAAGTCTGAAAACGGCCTCATCGTGGCAATGACCTTTCCCCGGACCAGAGCTAGCGGCACCGGACCAAAGTACCTCGAGTCCCGCGACGCCACCAAATTATCCCCAACGATCCAGCAATGACCCTGCGGGACCTGATGATTTTCATAGAGGTCAGCAACAACAAACCCATCTATCTATCCATCTATCGAGCCGTCACAAAAAAACAAGAAACTGAAAAGGAAAAGGTAAAAAAAAAGAAACGAACCTGTATCATACTCCCTCCTCCCGCCGCGGCCCCCCCATCAGCCGAGGGCGGGGTATCCATCAACACGTAATCCCCCGGCAGGCCCAGCACCCGCTTGACGCCGACGTCGTCGTTGACGGGGATGTTGTACGTCACCACGTCGCCGACCGCGATGCCGCGGCCGCGCCGGTGCAGCCGGGACACGAGCAGCCACTCGCCCACCACTTCAAAGGTCGGGAGCATGGACGGGCCCGAGGCCGGCGCCATGGAGATGACGTATTCCCAGATGAGGTGGGTGAAGGCGACGAATTTGAGCGTGTTGAAGACTACGCGGAGGGGGTGGCCTATCCAGGAGGGTGGTGGTGGTGGTGGTGGTGGTGGTGTCTGGCCATTTTGGGGTGGTGGTTGTGGTTGTGGTTGTGGTGGGAGGGGGTGGTTTGATTTGGATGTGAGTCGGGACCTGGTGGGCCTGAGCAGGCTGCGCAGGATGGGGGTTATGGAGGGCATGGGGAAGGTTAGCGGTTCATGGTGGCGGTGGTAGTGGTGGTGGTGAGGTTTTGTGAGTGAGAGTGCAATGACATGCTGGAACTTGGGGAGATTGCCAAGCCGAGAGCTTGCAGCACTCAGCGCATGATTGGTCAAAATCTATCAGAAGCAGGGGTCTTGCATCAGAATCAATCAACCCGCGTCTTCACTCCCAGTTCCCATGGAAGTTACCGAACTAAAAAAAAGTTACTCGGGATTTATTTGTCTTGCTTGCCCGACACTTCTGCAGCTCGTCAAGCCACCATGAAGGCTTCTAAATGTCTCTTCAACTCGGCCATCGCCCTCCGCAAGGTCTTCATTAACAATGCAGTGGCATTGGAAGGCCCAGGGCAACTGCAGCTGCAGCGGTTGTTGCTGCCCAGCATAACCATCCCCCTCCAACCGCCGTCATCTTCCTCGTCGTCACGACGACCCTTTTCCACCTACCGCGCCGCCCAGAATCGCCATTATGGGCCTCGCCCAGGAACCGCTCCTCCCGTAGCTGACCGCGTGCTGCGCGACCACGACATTGTTTTCCCATGGGTCCAACTGCGCCAAGACGACGGCAAACTGACCGAGCCGCAAAAGACAAGCGCAGTCCTCAAAAAGATCAACATGGCGCGACAAACCCTCGTCCTCCTCGCCGTCCCGAGGACAGACCCGTCGTACAAGGGCCCGCAGTACCCGATCTGCCGCGTCGCAGACCGCAAGGCCGAGGTGGAGGCGCAGGCCGAGAAGGAAGCCATCAAGAAGAAAGCCCCCAAGATAGTGACCAAGGAGCTGGAGCTGAACTGGGCGATGGCGCCCCACGACCTGCGCACCAAGACGACGCAGCTCAAGAAGTTCCTGACCAAGGGCTACCATGTCAAGGTCACCATGTTGAATCTGAAAAAGAGGAACAAGAGGCGGGCGTCGGCGGACGAGGCGAAGGAGGCCCTCAGGGTTCTCCTAGCGGCCGTCGCGGAGGTGCCGGGGGCGAAGGAGACCAAGGCTAGGGAGGGAGACGTGGGGGGCACGCTCTTGCTAGATCTGCATGCGCCGACTGGCAGTGCTGCGGGTGCGGCGACGGAGGCGGGCACCACCGAGGCAAGCACTACGGAGGCCCCGGCCGGCCAGGCCGCGGCGACGAACTCGGCGGCAGAGAAGCCGGGTGTTAGCGAGGAGTAGGGACCGCTGTATGATTGCTGTACAAGTTGTACGATATAATGGGGTTTGGCGATGTATGCGAGAATGACCTCCCTCGCCTTGTGAAAGAGGTTAGCATTATGAATGGTATAGAGCCAGTGTTAGATTAGAACAAATCACTCCCAACATGAATCTCAAAATACTTTGAAAAGCGTTACAATCCGGGTTGGAAACGAGCCAATGACTTCTCTGAGAACCCTTTGGCAACTTTCAAAGTAGCGAACGAGTTGGTGTGCACCCCGGTTTTTGGACTGCAAGTTGCCGACCTCTAAAGCTCCCCCGTTCCCGTTGCTGGTAAGACACTAACAAACTTGTTCTCGACATGTCTGCTCCTGAATGCAGGGTTATGCTTTGAGCTTCGAGAACAATGGTACGGCAGGGTCCGTGCCCTCTGATTGGGAACGATGCTGCATGATTGCGGGGCGCGGGGTGCAAGGCTGCGGCATTGCACGAGCTTTGTGACTCAATTCCCCAATTCCAAACCAAAGAGTCAAATTTCACTTGGACCACGCAACACTCCCCGAAGTCCCTTAGAACGAAGTCCCGCCTTTGCAGAAACAAGTATTCCATTCTGGTTGGTTTCCCAAGGGTATAGAGGGAATTCGCGATTCGGAAAACGCAGTGCAGCACGTTCTGCCCCTCATCCCACGCAATCAACGAACCGCCCCTCATCAGCCTCACATGAGTCACAACACAAAGCATCTGGTACCTAATTCCGAGACGATGGCGGCCGAGACCAACGGGGCCCCTAATGGGGCTTCGAGCGGGGTTCCTCCGGCAGCACAAGACGGAACGAAGAACACGCTGGCTCCTGCCAATCCAACCGTGGCCGCCCCCGCCCCCGCCAACACAGAGAAGCTCACTGCGGCCCAGCTAAAAGCCAAGGCAAAGGCCGAGAAGGCAGCTAGACGTGCGCAGGTGAAGGACGCCCGAGCTTCCGCAGCGATAGCGCCACCTTCACAAGAAAAGGGCGCTGCGGCGGATGCGAAAGGAGGCAAGGGCAAGGGGAAGCAGGACGGGCAGCAGGCCCAGAACAAAGGCGCGCACCGCTCTTCGGTCAGCGGCCGACGGCCATCGGTGCCAACAACTGAGAAAGACGTCAGGAGTGGCATCCCCGAGTGCTTCAGCCATGTGCCAATGGCGAAGCGGATACCGACATCCCACGCGAACAAGGACGTGCATCCTGCCGTCCTGGCAGTCGGCCAGCAGATGGCTACCTTTTTCCTCAACGACAGCATCTCCCGTCTTAGGGCAACTCTTTTGGCATTCAGGAAGGTTAGTGTTGTGTCGCCTCGGTTATGCGGCATGCAATGCGCAACCCCGCTGACAGCAGCCAGGTAATCGAGTCGTACGAGACACCCAAGGGGAACTCACTCTCACGGCACTTTGTCCCACACGTCCTGAACCCCCAAATCGAGTACTTGACCGAGTGCAGGCCGATGTGCTTTGCTATGGGCAATGCCATCAGACTGCTCAAGGGGAGGGTCAACAAGTTTGATATCGACACAGCTGAGGACGAAGCCAAGGAGGACCTGCTCGAGTGGATCGACTCTCTAATCATCGAGCGGATTACCTTGGCCGAGGACGCCATCGCCCGGAATGCGGCCGAGTCGATCAACGAGGGCGACACAATTATCACATACGGTCGCCATCGGCTCGTTGAAAAGACTTTTCTCGAGGCCAAGCACGACGGCAAGTCCTTTGACGTCACCGTCATCGACGATCCGTTTGACCGCGGCGGCCAGGAGCTTGCAGAGACACTACGGCAGGCGGGCATCCCCGTGCTCTATTCACCCAACCTAGGCGGCTTGCGGCCCAAGGTAGCTGCGGCGTCCAACGCATTCCTTGGCGGGGAGGCCATCTTTGCCAACGGCTCCCTCCATGCACCATCAGGGACCGCAGACGTAGCCATGGCCGCCATGAATGCGGGCGTCAAGGTGATTGTTCTTTGTGAGACAATCAACTTTGACAGAGACCGCGTGTCGGTCGACTCGCTCACGTACAACGAGATTGACCCTGAAAGGAACACGGCGGATTGCTTCCGGTTGTTGTTTGACAACACCCATGACAAATACATCACGGGTGTCATCACCGAGTTTGAGAGCGGCGGCGGCAATTCCCCGGCACAAGCCATCCTGGCTCTGCTGAGGAAGCAGGAGGACCCCCTTATTGATTGAGGTGATTAGGGGGTTCAGTGGAGAGATGGTGGGCGAGTGCATCTCATTTACGTTGAGGGAGGCACAGTAGCTAGCTGGTCTAAACCAGATCGAGATTTTTAATCTCGAGGATTCGTCGGGGGGGGGGGAAGGCGCTTTGTCTTTTGCAACTCTTAGAATCCATCTAGCAGGGTGGCTCATCTCTAGGTAGGGAATCAAAATATTTTTGTACACCGAATCTAGCGTGCCATCCATCCACAGCCTGCCTAATGTGTGTCCTAAGATCCTTGCCGCGTATGACATGACCAAGGCCCAAGGGAGTCAAGTCTACTCGCTCTCTCCAAGCCCGCCTCTCATACACCCATTCAGCCCTTCACACCCCCCCATCCCACGGGACTCTATCCATCCATCCATCCATCCTAGCTAGGCTAGCTAGACTAGCTAGCCAGGCAGGGCATTTCCTCTCTCTCTCTCTCTCTCACGCAACAACGACGCTCGGCGCGGCAGCCGCGTCGGCGCTGCTGGCCTCGCGCTCCGCCCGCCGCGCCCGCTTCTCCAGGATGGCCTGCTTCCGGTCCTGCAGCATCTTGGTCTGCCGCTCGTCCACGCCCTGGATCCAGTACCCGAAGCTCGCGCCCACGCTGCCGAACAGGGGGTACGCCCACAGCGACTTGCGGTTGAAGAAGGGCCGCATCTCGATGCCGAGTTGCCAGAAGCGGACGACTAGGCCTAAGAAGGGGGGGGGGCGGGGGTTAGGTGGGGTTGTTGTATGTATGGCGGGGGGTTCTAGAGGGGTAATTGGGTGTTTGACGTACCGAAGCCGGTCCAGAAGACGACTCTGCTGACCATTTTGGAGGTTGGTTGGTTTGGTGGTTCGTGACTCGTCTCGAACTTTATTCGCTCGGGGAATTCGGTTGAGGCGGAGAATTCGTCGGGACGTCCGAGGTACGGAAATCAATTCGCCCCTCTCTGGCGCCTCGGTTCTGGGTCGAGAGAGTGGGATTGGCGCCTGGCGTGTGAGCTGTTCGGCTGCTCAGAGCTTCGTGATCTGACGTTGCCGTGGTTTGCGGGCAATCGGTCGGCCGCTGCATCGAATTGGCAAGCCACCTTTGGTGCCCTGTGCGCCGTGCGTCCTGCTTCAGTGGGGTGAGGCGGGTGTGACTTGTGGCTTGGTGAGCTCGACCTTGCATGCCAGCCCCTGTCCAGCCGTGCCAGCCAAGCGTCTGGCGTGCCCCACCCAAATCTTTGAGCGGGCCTTCAAACGCGGCTTGCATTTGCTTGATGGGATCCCGGCATCGCGTGGCTCAACTTGATGGGCTTCGACCCTCTGAGCATTCCACTTCCAGCAGCGCTTTTCTTTCTGCGTACGAACTATGTGCAACCCGATCGCATTGGAAATGACCTGAATAACCTCACTTGCACCTTTCGCGTTGCTGTCAGTGCATTTTCTGCACTCCAATAGCACGCGCAGCCGCTCTCGTCGGTAATCCGATCACGAACCACATCGCCCTCACCAGCCGCGATCATGTCCGCCGCCGTGGAGTCCTCGGCGCCGGCGGCCAATCCAGAGGCAGATGCAGTTGGGTTGCCGGTTCCTAAGAAGTTCAAGGCATCCGACCTGCCACTGCCATCTGCGACACGCACTGCAATTGAGGGTCTTGCACACACCTTCAAGAAGAAGGGCGGCTACGATGCGATTCGCAAACAAGTGTGGGAGGAATTTGAGGCCAGCGTATGTTTTCTTTTTATCCTTTCCAAATTCCTCTTCCCCACCCCCAATAACTGACACACACCCAGGACTACGAAGCGCAAGTCACCAAAGCCATCCTCGAGGTCGCCGAGCAGGAAGTCGAGCGTAACCCTACACAGCTTCTGACTCTCGAGCGCGGGAAGGCTGCAGCCCTTATTGATGGCGCACTCGACCGCGGCGGTGTCTACCAGAAAGCAGAGGGGGTTATCAGCGCTCTGATCGACAGCCGCGCCATCGAGGCTCACATCCGCCAATTACGTCGCGCCGAGATCGGCGACGAGGCCGCCGAAGAAGAGAGGGCGCGCGGCGCAAAGACTGATGAGGAATATGCCGCCGAGACGGCCGCCCGCCGTGCCGAGAGAGAGCGCGTGCGAGCCGAACTCAGGGCGGTCGAGGAGAAGAAGCGACAACTCGAGCGCGAGATCAAAGCGAGGGAAGATACAAAAAGGCGGGAGACCGAAAGGGCTGCTCGGGAAGAGCGGAGAAAGAAGGAACGAGAGGAGGATGAGCGGAGAGACAAGGAACGTCGTGAACGTCGCGAGAAGGAGCGGGAACAAGAGCGGGAACGAGAAAAAGAGCGAGACCGAGAACGCGAAAGCCGGAGGGACAGGGACCGAAGCCGCGACCGAGACAGAGACCGGGATCTGTATCGTGAACGTGGCTATGATAGCTACAGAGGCACCCCCAGAGATCGGTCGAGGGAGCGAGACAGGGTCAGGGATAGGGATAGGGAGAGGGAACGGGGTCGGGACCGGCGCGAGAGCCGCGACAGCAGACAAAAACCTCCAACTGAAGACCGGTCCGGGGACGTCAAGAAGAAGCTTACCGAAGAAGATCATGAGCGACTCGAGCGAGAAGCGCTGGCCGACCTCCTTCGGGAAAGCAAGCGCGTTGCGACAAAGCAGCCGGAGATGGAGATCGATGAAAGCCTGGTTCCTCCGCCTAAGAGAGCGAAGCCTGCCTCTGCTATAGACCCTATTCAGCGGTCGGCACCCAAGGTCTCAGAATCTAAGCCAGTTGAGGCCAAGAAGCCGGCAGAGGCCAAGAAGCTAGTCGAGACTAAAAAGCCAGTCGAGGCCAAGAAGCCCGTAGAGGCCAAGAAGCCCGCCGAGGTCAAGGAGACGAAGGAGTCGAAGGATGTGAAGGATGCTAGGCCTTCCGCCACTGTCAAGGAACCGGAGGTCAAGCTTGAGAGGCGGAGGAGTAGGAGTCCTTCGCCCCGTTCTCGGACTCACCGCGCCAAGGATAGGAGCCGATCCAGGGGCGACGACCGCAAACGAAGGGATCCTCGATCACGTTCTCCACGGCCTCGTGAGCGGAGTCGCTCCCGTCGGAGGAGCCGATCAAGGCTCCGAGACAGAAGAGAGGACCGGAAAGATGATCGTCGGGACGACCGCCGGGATGACCGTGGCCACGACCGTCGCGATGATTCATCTGTCCGCAAAGATGACCGGAAGGACGACCGGAAAGACGAGCGCAGAGATCGCAGTGCGTCTCGCGCCAGGGTGAACCGGCGAGAACGGAGCCGTTCGCGTCCCAGAACAGCCAAGGCAGACGACAGGAGGGATAGAAGCCGCTCCCGACGCCGTGACGCCCGTGACCGCAGTCGCTCACCTCGCCCCCGGACCGAGCGGCGTGATCGTTCTCGTTCCCGGCTACGGTTCGGCCGCCGAGATAGGAGCCGCTCGCGTTCTAGAGATCGCGATCCTCGTGACAGACGAGAACGCAGCCGCGAGCGTGACCGTGACCAAGGCCGAGAGAAGGACCAAGAAAAAGACAAGGTCAAGGTCAAGGAGGAAGACCAGGACAAGGAGCGGCGCCCCAGGAGCCGCTCCCGCTCGCCCACAACCGCTGCCCGGCCTCCCTCCCGCTTGAACCACACCGAGAAGGAGGCCTGGAAGCAGGCCGAGGTCAAGAAGCGCGAGCAGGAAGCCAAAGCTTACCTCGCTGCCCAAAAAGTGGCCCGGGAGACGGGCATGCCCGTCCCCGGAATCGACGACCGTCGCCCCGGAGACAGGACGCCGGATCTCAAGCGCTGGCGCGAACCGGAGGACCACGATCGCTATCAACCCGGCAACCGGGACCGTGATCGAGATAGAGACCGAGAGCGAGACCGCATGGACTATCGCGGTGGTGATCGCTACGACGGCGATCGCGATCGGCCGAGAGACAGGGATCGCGACAGGCGTGACCGTTCTCGCGATCGTGGTAGTGATCGGCGCGACACAAGACGCCGCAGCCGGTCAAGAAGCCGTGAGCGCGACAGGGACCGGTCCCGAGACAGAGACAGGGATAGGGACCGAGACAGCCACTACCGCCGTAGCCGGCGCGATAGGAGCGTGTCGTCTCGACGGGACCGGGATCGGGATAGGGACCATGGGCGCACGAGGCACGACAGCCGGAGACGGAGCAGAAGTCGCGGCTAGAAGCCTCGACCACCCCCTCTACTATACAAGGCATTGACAGCTGCTACCGCCGCAGCCGGCATGAAGAGACCCTGGCCCCTCAACGGAGCCACGTCCGGGGCCGGCATAGAGACTAGGCCCCTGACCTTGGGCGGAGCCAGCGCGGCATTCACTACCGCCCCAGGTGGTGCTACAGGAGCGGGCCGTCTCAACCGGGCCAAGACCGGGGCCGGGATCAGGATCGGGCTTGTGACCATGGTTGGAGCCAGCGCCGCAGCCGGTGCGAAGGAGGCGTGCCTCGTCGACAGGACCAAGATTGGGATCAAGCCTGAGCCAGGAACCGGGTTCGTGGCCATGGGCGGAGCCGGGATGTCAGCCACTCCCGCCGCAGCCGGCGCGGAAGAAGCGTGTCTCGTCGACAGGACCAAGATTGGGATCAAGCCTGAGCCAGGATTTGGGCTCGAGGGTAACTAGCACGGCAGTTGAGATGGCCCCCAAAAGTCGTGGCTAAAGCCTCGACTTGATGAACCAGCCAACCAGCCAAGGCTGCCCCAGGGGTTCATGTAATGTTATCAGGTGGATGGGCGTTAGGCGCCAGGAAAGATGGGTACTCGGAGCAACAAGGGCATTTGATGAACAGGAGCCGGATCAATAGGACCGTGTCGTGGATACCCTCCTCCATTTTGTGAGAGTTTTGTAGCTACAATAATATATCAACTACCTTAACTAACAATCAAGGTTCCCGTGGGGCCGAAGTCTAGTAAATAATAGCGTGTTGTTAATCCTGGTTAAGCGGGCTTCATCTGTCCGAAATTATTATAGACATCGCATTCCCCTGAAGAGTCTGGTTCTCCTTATGTAATGATACCTACTGTCCTCCTTTCCTCTTTCTCTCTCCCCACATCAGCTCCTCTAAAAATGTTGGTATCCCCTAGCAACCCTCCCTCTTGAACTAACATAACATAACCAACTTCTCTATTCATTAAAGCGTCGTGGAATTATTAGTAAAAACCAAGCCACCCTGCTAAGGTCGGCGGCGCCTCTAGATCGATCGAAAAAACTCCAACCATCTTACACCCGCGTGGGGGGTTTCGCTTCATCCTCTCACGCACGGGAAGCGTTTCCCCCCCAGTAAAAACGCCCTGTCATAATTTCAACCCAACCCCAGCCAGCGCACCCCCCCCCCCCCCCCCCCTCCCCCCCCCCCCCCCCCCCCCCCCCCCCCCCCCCC
>MU856876.1:0-157602 GCA_033296705.1 Chaetomidium leptoderma | reverse complement strand
TAGAAAAGTGTCCGGGTCGATGGTGTGTCCGAGTCGATGGTGGACCACGTTACCTTGTGTAATTCTCAAAGCTAAATTTAACAGGACACCATTATTTGAGGATAATTCAGTAGTACCTTACTTAGTAGTAATGATAACCTCAAAGTTCCTTACAATACTGTGATTAAGAACATATCACAGTTGGCAACAGAGTCTCTAAGCTACATTCGCAGCATCGGCTATATTATTCCTCACCTCGCGGCCTCTCTCATACATCGCATTGCGTTCTTATAGGCTTCTTTGTTTCCAGCAGCCTGAGTGAGAGCCGGTATGTTGGCGTTTGGGAAGTGCGCGTCACAGCTCTCACCGGACGGCCCGCCTTGATTGGCACAAATGCACCGTTGATGTCATGGTCCCACCCCACACCAGTCGGTTGCTTTTATTAAACTGTCCCAACCGTACGAACTTCTGTTTTGTCTCTCGTGTCCAGTTGATGTAGGCACATACAACCGGATCACGCCAACATGGAGTCCAGCAACATCCCCTTCACCGCCGACACGGGGCCGGGCACTGGAATCAAGGATTTGCTTCCAATCCCAGCCACCGATTCTAATGATGCAGACATTGGGCTCCAAGCTCCGTCTGGCGCGCCCGGAGATGGTCCAACCTTTTCCCACGCATTGGCGACAGAAACGCAGGACAGAGAGGGGCGGGTGCAGCAGGACCACGAAAAGGACGTGCGTGACCTGGGCTGGAATGAGAAGAAGCAGGACATTGCAGCGCCTCTAGTTGGTGGTATGGCCAACGAAGAGCTGTGGCTGCTGGTTCGTCGGTTTAACAAGGCAGGTTGTCTCCGATATCATGCACAGCAGGTGCTGGCCACTGGCTGACAGCCTCTAGCAAATCTACGATGTCAAAGCTACCTCTTACCCTCCTCCTGGCGGCTTGGACCTCAACACGGCTGATGATCAGGAGTTCTCACCGGACAAACTGCGCGCCAACTTTGAGCGTCTCTACATGACCGTCGGCGTTGGGGTGCTCGCCGCCGTCAAACACATCGCCCGGTTGCGGTCCTGGCGAGAGTCAAAGAGAACTTCGTACTTTGCAGCAGCATATTTTGTTGCATGGGCTTTCGACTTCCTCGTCCCTCTCCTCTCGGCTGTTTTCGTAGCTCTCATTGGGTTCCCGAAAACACGCCAAGTACTGTTCCCCCCTGCACCCGTTGCGCTTGTCGACAGCAGCACCGGCGGCATCAAGAAGCCAGCGGCAGGGATTCTCGGTAGTCATGACAGCGCCACGGGCGCGCCCGAAAACCACAAGGGTGAAGCGGTCGAGCAGGAAGCGAGCAGCTTTGTCAGCGGTATCGCTTCGGTTGTTGTGAGCAGCGCTGCGGGTAAGCATCCGCCAGGAGACTCGGACTCGGATGGGAATGCGGCGACGGATGTTGCCCCTGACCCGACGGCTCTTGCGGCCGGTGTAGCTGACGCGAGGGATAAAGCTAGTAATAGCGGGAGATCAGGGACCACGCACGACAAGACCAAGGTCCCTATGGAGACGGTCATATGGGCCAAGATGCGCCCCGTCATGGAAATCATTGGGACCATCGCCGACACCTGGGAGCGCTTTGCCAAGTACGTCCCGCCATTACCTTTGAAGCATTCATTATTCCTACACACTAACCAATTGACAGCGCCCTGTCTCCCATCCCGCTCTTCCCCTCCGAAGTCTACCGCCTCCGCCTCGTCGGAATCCTCCTCCCCCTCCTTTTCGGCTTCTCCCTTTTTGTAACCCCCTACATACTAATCAAATCCCTCTCCTTCTTCGTCGGCTTTGTCTTCTTCGGCGACCCAATCCTCACCCGCGGCATAGCCTGGCTCAACCGCACAATCCCCAACTGGCAAAAGCTCCTCCAGCCGCGCAAGTAGGTCTTCTCTCTCCTCCATCTCCACTGTACCTTACTCTCTTACAAAAAAACGCTAACCCTCTCCCGTCACCAGCACCCTCCTCAAAGGCGTACCCACCAACGCCCAACTAACCCTCACCCTCCTCCGCCACGGCGAAGCCAACCGCGCCCCTCTGCCCCCGCCACCGCGCACCACCTCCCCACCGCCCAACCAACCCGCCCCGCTCACCTCCTCCAACCTCCGCGCAACAGGCGGCGGCGACGCCCCACTGAACGCCTCGCTCGCCGAACTCGACGCCGCCATCGCCTACGACCCGTCCGCGGTAGCCGACCACACCGGCGACCCCGACATCGACGCGACCAAGGACCCCCACAGCAAGCACGGCAGGGCAGTCGGCAAGCTGCTCGGTTTGTTCAAGGGGACCGCGCGGGGGGTGGTCAAGACGGCCGCGGGCACGGATACGCTGCGCGCGAAAGTGGGGAGCAGCGAGCCGGCCAAGAACAGGCTTGGGGTGCTCCCCACCGCGTCGTCGTCGTCGGGGGATAAGGGGGAAGGGGTGTCGTCTGGGCCGGTGGAATTTGAGGCGCGTTGGGATGGGGAGAAGGGGAGGGTGGTTATCTCGAGTTCTGGGGCGACCGTGCCGGTGGTGGCGTTTGCGCGGGGGGAGAGGGCCGGGGTGGTGGAGGTGGGTGGGGAGAAGAGGGAGGATTTGCGGGCGGTTTGGAGCGTGCCGGTCGCGGATATTGTCGAGATGCGCAAGATTGGGGGGTATGGGTGGAAGGCCAAGTTGGTGGTGGGGTGGAGTATGGACGGGGATGTCAAGGATGGGTTGGTCATTCGGACCGGGGAGGGCGGCGAGTATAAGATTACGGCTCTGCCGCTGCGGGATGAGTTGTTTAATCGGTTGGTGGCGATGGGGGGCCAGAAGTGGCAGGCTTGGTGAGGTGGTTGTAGGCTGTTACAGGGTATGTACATTGTTTACGATTGACTGTCGTGCTGTGTTTTGTTGAGCGTGTCAGTGGCAGTTCATTCTGTAAGATTTCTCTCCAGCTCGACTTCCCTCGAGCAAATATCAAGTACCAGTACATTCCTGATAGAACACCTCCCTTAACAACAGCAACCACACGTCAAGATGCTTATCACGCTTCCAAAAAAGCTCGTCTCATGCTCGTGATCTTCTTCAAGCTCTATAGTAGGGCGTGTTGCGTTAGTCCTTCCTCCTGTGTTGTTTTCGGAGCCGCCGCGCCCACGGTATTCAATAATGCTACTACGGGAGTTGGCAGCCCTGCCACCGGAGTTGATGTAGCGGCCCCTAGAGTCGATACCGTGGCCACGGGTGTTGATATCGGTGCCATGGGAGTTGATTCCACCGTCACGGGAGTCGACAGCACGGCCAACCTCGGGATAGGTGACGTCCAATTGCTCTTGGGCCATATAAGGGCCACGCGCGGGTGTTCTAGCCCCCACGTAGTGTTAATTAGTGCGAGATCCGGGCCGTGTACGACGACCCCAGGCGGAACCAATACGCCAATAACGGTACAGATGCCATTGTTGTTGGCAGGGAACCGGTGACGGCGCGCATCGAAGGTTCTAATGCGGATCAGGGGTTGCCGTGGCAAGCGCCTGCGCAGGCTGGGCGGCAAGAGGGAATGTTTGTCGACGGTAAGGGGCAAAATCGGGTTTAGGTGGTGGGATATGTTTCTCGGTAAACTTAGTAGCTAATGATTAGAATACTGAACAGGAGATGTCGAGGACAAAGGGCAGTGGCTAGATAAGGTGTGGCTTGAATGCGACGTTGTCGAGGGGATATCAAGTGGATTACACAAATATCATGACCGTTGATTCGCCTGGTGCGGGTGTCTTATTTTACCATCGCCAACAGTGACAGCCTCGACCTTGGGGGCGGTTCCTGACCCCACCGGGGCAAGTCGAGAGCCGCTGACCCGAAAATAGGGGTCTGTGAAACCCTACTGTCTGAACCCTGCAAGTCGTTTGTCGCGGCAACAATAATTAAGGGGTCACCAAAGGGGTCCAGCACAGCACAAACAGCGCGCAAAATCACAAGCACAAGAAGCGATGAGATGCATCAAGCAAAGGGCCACTGAGATAAGAACCTCATTATCGTGTCTCTCTACCAGAACCTCGTTTTCCGCAACTCCCCCCAAGCATGCTCCATAACGCCATCACTCACTAAAACATATTGGTCCTACCCGGACATGAAACAAACCCAATTGTGTCCCTCCATGCAACCCTTACTCAATGAATCGCGCCACTGCAACTGGTCGCAGCCCTCATGCCACGACGACCCACAGGAGAGTCAACATCCCGACAACGCCAACAGCAGCAGTGTGCGAGATCCCACCCTTGGCCGCACCAGCCTCCAACTCGGGGCTTGTGACACTGCCCTTCGGCACGCCGTTCGGCTGCCCCTTGTCAAACCCAAACTTGCCCTTGGAAATGTTGTCGACTGACGTCGAGTTGGACGACTTGGAGAGCTCGAGCGCCCAGCGGTAGCAGGGATCTTGGGCGACGGAATGTATCTTGCCCGTCTCCTCGCCGCAGGCCTGCCACAGCTGGTGGACCTTGGCCCAGATGGGCACAATGAAGGTCGAGTACCGCACCTGGGTGAAGCGGTTAAGGTCCGAAGATTCGACCGACTTGAACTTGCCGTTGAAGTCCATCTCCCCACACGTGTCGAGTTCCACGCCGCCCATCTTGTCGGCCATGGCCTTGAGGGTGGGAGGGTATGTCGGCCTTGGTGTGAGCTGCGGTGTGATACGTGCAGCGACCTGGGAGCACCTGTCGGGTTGGGTCGGTGTGCCGGTGACGGTGGGGTTTGCGGGGACTTGGGTGAGTGTGAAGACAGAGGGCGGCTGCTGTTGAGGGGGCGGGGTGTTGGCAGGGGAGCCCGGCTGGTATCCGACGGGAGCGCCGGGCGCGTAAGGGACGGGCGTCGGTCTTGTGGGAGGGTATGAAGCGACAGGAGTGAGAGGGAGCTCCCCCGCAGTGGCTAGGGCCAGGAAGCCGGCGAGCACCGGAATGGTGGCGGCGAAGGAACGCATTTTGATGCTGGCGGATGTAGGCTTGTTTGACGATGAAAGCGTAATGTTGATGATTGGCGGCAGCAATGAAGCGATGAACCAAAACAGGCGGGCAATAACGTGGTGATGGAGCTGATGATGAGAGCGAAAAGTTGATGAAAGTGGAAGAGAGAAGACGGGCCCAGAACTCGTTCTTATGGCCCAACCAAACAGGCCCGCCATTGCCTGATCTGTCACCCTCTTGCCTGTTTTTCGAAGGTGCCAGTCAACCCGAGATCGTAGTGTCGCTGCCGACCCGGGCGAGCTTTCCGTCGTGTACCTTCCGTGGGTGCTCGCCAGGCAATTTCCATGGGCGGGGTGAGAGGAAAGACCAACGGAGCAGCACGACAGGCACAGCAACAGCTGTGCTCGTTAACATGGAAGCCCCTGTTCGTTGCCGGCTGCAACTGAGGACGCTCGCTGAGAGACCAAGCAGCAAGACCGCACCGGCCCTGTTCACAACAAACACAAGTAGGTGCAGCTCAACAACCCGGGTATCCTGCATCGTTTTTGTATCTGGATATCAGCTTCTTGACCCAACTTGGCCACTCTCCGGTCTTTCGTCGAATCTCCACCGATTCCAAGTCAAACACCCCATTCCATGTCCAACACAATGTCGAGAAATTGCGACGGCCCTAAAACCCAAAAACATTCTCATCCTCGACATAACCCCATTCTGCGATTCGTTAGCACCACCCATCATCCACAACCCCAGCAACCCCCAACACAAAACCAACATACCTTTCAGCGCCGGCAGCGCCGCCTTCTGCACCAACCCCGGCGGCCCGCACAAAAACACAACGCTCCCCTCCTCGGGGGGGAACAGCACCCGCTTAATCACCTCAGCATCCACGCGCCCCTTCTCCCCCCGCCACCCCTCCCCGGCCTGGCTCAAGACATGGGTCACCTTGATCCGGCCGTCCGACTCGCGCTCAAACCGATCCAGATCCTCCTTGAGCAAGATATCCGCCTCGGTACGATTCGCATCGACCCCGCGCACCTGCGTCGCATCGCCGCTTGTCTGCAGGATGCGCGCCATGAGCGCGTACCCGGGCGTGATGCCCGACCCGCCCAGGACCAGCGACACGCGCGGGAAATGCAGCTTGCGCGGCTCGGGCGAGAACGGGCCCGTGATGAGGAAGTCGGAATTGCCCAGGTACACGATGTCGCCGGTCGGGCCCCGGATCTCGACTTCTTCGCCTAGCGGCATGCAGTCGAGGAGGTTGGAGAGGGCGCCGCCTGGTTGGGAGACGGTGGGGAAGTAGGTTTTGATGGTGAGGTCGAAGGTGGAGTTGGTGGTTTCGTTGTGGGAAGCACTGGGTGGTGATTTCGGCGGGGTGGGGGGTTTGCGTTCTATCGACTTCCCCTCCTGCGTCTCGGCAGTGTCGGCAACGCTTGTTTCACTGGCCGGAGGGGAGGGCCTGACGGGTCGAGTCGGGGTGTACGACCGCACGAGCATCTTGTCTTGCAGATGGAAGCCGACTTGGATGTGCTGGCAGGTTCCAAGGCCGAGCTCCGACTTGCCCGCGGGCAGTTCGAACGTGTAGGTCCGCGTGTCTTTGGAGAGCACGCGCCGGTCGGTCAGCTTGACGGGCACCCAGCGGTGCTTCTGGAGCGCCAGATGGTCGCCCTCGCCTTGTTTCTGTGCGTTTTTAGCCCGCTCCTTGGCCGCTCGTTCGGCCGTATGCTTGATGTAGTTGGCTGTCTTTTCCGTCACCGCACCCAGGATGCATTCTGCAAGGACAATTAGTGGAAGCTCGATTGGGGGCCAGGCGAGGGACGCACCATGCAACTTTCGGTACCCATAATCGTCATGGATGCTGGAAAACTCTTCGGTGGTTTCGTTGTGGCACTTCCCAGCGTGCGCCATGATGGCCGACTTCCCGCCGGGATGCCAGCTCAGCACGCTCGTCACGTCGTAGACCTTGTTGTCTATGACAAGCCAGCAATCGTCCTCCTTGTCGTGTCTCTCAATCTCCTCGCGGGTGAACTGCTTCTGGGGCGTTGCTGCATCCTGCTTGGCCTGGGCAATCTTGAGTTCTTGCGACGGCTGCATCCATCCGCCAGTTGAAGCGCCAGCCTCGGTCGGGTGCCTGAAGAGCACCGCAGGGCTATGATCTTCCCCGCCGAGAACCATCTCAGTCTTGACGGTATACCACGCGTTGTTCATCATGCCCAGGATATTCCACTTGATCTCCCGGGGCTGCGTGTTCTTGCCCGCATCGTAACACCTCACCAAGATGCTCGGCGCCCGCACCAAATCCGCCAACTCAACCTCGATATCCCAGAACAACCACGTCCAAAACTTCCTCCCATGCCGGATAGGGAACCCTGGGAACTCCCTCGCCGCAAACAACCACGTCTGACCCTCATCAAGCGACACCTCGACCATCTGCACCTCACTCCCAGCCCCATTGTACGCAAACCCCTGCACCCTATACTTGGCCCCCTTCCGCACCTCAGCCAACCCAATCGTCTCCCCGTGCGCAGGGCGACACACGACCGAGTTCATGACCTGCTCATTGCACACCGTACTGGGATGCGAAAACAGCGCCCGGGCCAGCTCGCCCTCCTTGTCGCGCACAAACAGCGGCAGCACGCGGTTGTCCCACACGTGGTAGTAGCTCCGGTTCTCGTGCTCGCTGACCCAGATGCGCCGCAGCCATTTCACGCAGCGCCCGCCCACATACCCGGGAACCATCAGCCGCACCGGGTAGCCGTGGTCGGGCGGCAGCGGCACGTCGTTCATCTCGACCGCCACCAGCACGTCGTTGCACGCGTCCATGGCGTAGTCGAGCGGGAGGCAGGTTTCGTAGGGGCCCTCGCTCGGCGAGTCGGCCCCCGCGAAGTTGATCCACCACCGTTGGCCCGGCGGGGAGGTCGGTGGGATGCCTGCTGACAAGAGTAGGGTGCGGAGCGGGGGGCCTTTCCAGTAGGCGCAGCCGACCGAGGCCGCGGCGTTGTTGGCGCCTTTGGTTTTGCGGAGGAGGTTGAGCTCCTTGCGCCGGTTGCCGTCGCAGGCGATGGTGATGGGGATGTTGATAAAATCGTCGGCGTAGCGGGTCTTGAGGTCCTCCATGCTGAGCGAGAGGGTGTTGTCGTTGTACGAGATGTCGAGGCGGTGGTATTCCCAGAGCAGGCGCGGGACCGAGCCGTGGTTGCGGATGTAAAACAGCTCGTTGGGGGTGATCAGGCCGCCTTCGAAGAGCCGTGTGAGTGAGGGCTCGGCGTTCATCGGGTGCTTCCCCGTGAGCCGGATCAGGTCCGGAGAGCGAGGGAGCCAGTTGTCAGGGGTGAACTGGTCCTGCTCGTCGATGGTGATGGAGGACCGGTTGTGCGTCTGAGGGGACTTCATTCTGCCGTTGTTCACCTGAAGGCTGGCCATGTGGCGTGCCTCGCGCTTCAAGGTTTCCAACAGCGACCGTTCCTGGGGTGTGAGCCCGGGCTTTTCCTCTTCCTGCTCGGATTCCTGTTCTCCTTCTTGCTGCTGTTTCTGGTTGCCGTTTTGGGCCTTGTCATGCTTCTTTTTCTTTTCCTCTTCTTTTTTCTTCTTCTTCTCCGCCTCTTCCTTCTCCTTCTCCCACTTGTCGATATTGGCGGGCCATTTCTGCTGATTCTTGACCCAGTCCTCGGTAGCCTCCAGCACGTAACGCCAACCAAGCGACCGATTCTCTGGGTGCCGAAGATGAAAATCCGGCTGAGTCTCAATCAGATCTCGAAAATTGACTAGATCACCGGTGGTCATTTTTCGATGCAAGTCCTCGCGCTGACGGCGGGCCGCTTCAATATCCTCCTCGCGGTCATAATGGTGCGTGAGACCCGCACGACGGCCATCGTGGTTCTTGACGCCAATGGCGTGGGCCTGCAGCTGGATCCAGTCGGGCTCGGCTCTGATCTCCCGGTCCGAGGATCCAGGGTGGTCCCTTACGCTGACGTCCCAGGGGATGTGCTGAGGCATGGTCTAGCTGGTAATTATGAACTGATACGGTCAACGTCTGAAGAACGAGAGAGATTGCGAAGTCTATTTCCCGTGATAAAAAATAGCGGGGTCTGAAGAACGGACTCGGGCCATGGCGGGCTGCGGGATGACGTCGGGGGGGCGCGGTCATGATGCTATTGATTGGTTATCGGGTCTGGAGTTTAGGGGGTTCAGGGGGGGGCAAGCCCGCGGAGATGTGTAGTTCTGCTGCTACTGAGGGGTAAGATATTATTGAAAAATCCAAGACACCGTCTCCTGTCCTGCGATGAAGCGTCTTGGCTTGACTACGTGGTAGTTGGGATGGAACGAGATGTCGACTAGGTTCGATGGAACTCTGCTAAAATCACTCAGTGTAATTATAAATTACCAATTATTCCCAAACTCCCTCCTCACTCATTACACCCCCCCGAAACCAACCACCACACACAGGACCACACCGACCTACTCCTCATCCCAGCAAACCTTCATCGTAACAGGCCACTGGCCCTTGCTCCCCCAGTCCTCGCGCAGGTACTCGACGCCGCCCTCGCCCTCGGCGACGACAACGCGCTTGAGCTGGCCCTGCGGCCCGGGCGCGCGCCTGACATTACGGCGCCGGAACAGGGCGCGGAACATCTCAGTCAGCGCCGCCTCGCTCGTCTCGCGGCCCGCGGCGGGCAGCGAGCTGTTGGGCAGCGCGGCGAAGTGGATGTAGCTCTCGCGCGCGCGGGACGGGTCGACGGTTTCGGAGTCGAGGATCTACGTTGAAGGAAACGGAATGGGTTAGTGGGTTGATTGGGATTGATTGATCGATTGGGGAGGGAAGCTTACGGAGCTGACAGCAATGCGATCGCCTGCCTGCACCGAGATCGGGGTGCCGTCTTCTGTGGGGAGGGAGTCGGATGTCGTGGCGTGGAAGTGCAGCTTGGTCGCGCCCGAGAGACGGACGCCTTCGAGGGCGTAGCCTAGTAGGATGGCGTCGGTCTGCTCGGATGGCGGCTGCGAGGCGAGGGAGTGGAGGACTTCGAGGTGGGGTGCGCCCTTGGGGGAGAGGTAGAATTCGACTGCTTCGGCGAACTGCGAGATTTGTTAGCATGGGTCAAGTCGAGATACTTGGGGCAGGGCGCCTTACGAGCTTAGCTTGGTACGGGACAATGGCGGCGCAGGTAGCCAGGACGTGGCTCCAGGTGATGTCGTGGCTGCTCAGCCCGCCCTTAGACAAGCTCTTGATCAACCCCGCGCCGTACGCGCTCAGCTCGTCATTCTTCTTCGCCTTCGGGCTCTTGACCCCGCGCTCAATCACGGATGCGAGCTGACTTGACACCGTCTTGGCTGCCTGGACCAGGGCGAACTTGTGGACAGGGTCGGGGTTTGTGAAGACAGCCGCCGCGATGGTCGACAGCACGGCGTGCAGCTCATGCTCAGTGTAGATGCCCTTGCGGTTCTCCTTAGTTTGTATTGGGAGGTTGAAGACGCTGGAAGCAAAGTGCGTGGGCGCCAAGTTGGCAACGTCGCGGACGAGGTCGACCATCCTGTGACCAGCGAGGTTGTAGTTCTGCGCGCTGAGCAGCTGCTCCGTCACCTTCCTGTAGAAGGCCTTGACATGGGACACAAGGCCAGCAGTAACCAAGGCGTCGCTAGCGGGGACCTTCGCATTGCCTGAGAGCTTTGCCTTCCCCTGGTTAGCGAGGATCTCCATGCCCGCGTGCCATGATCCCTTGTACTTCTCCGGGTTGGCAAACACGCGCTGCGCTCCCTCAAACGACGTGACCTCGGTATCCTGGGCGATGCGCGCCGGGCGGCTGAAGTCAAAGAGGTGGTCGCGCTTGAGGTCCTTCAAAATCTTCTCCGTCTCCGACGGGACCACCATGGGATAATGCGCGTAGACCGAGTTGTACTTGAAGTGGTTCGGGAACGCCCTAACGAAGAGCTTGTTGAACACGCAGCCGTGGTTGACATTCAAGTCGTACTGGACTTCGTTGTAGCCCCAGTTCGTGAGATGGCGAGAGCTGTAGTCAACCGTGTAATGCCGGTCACCTCTGACGAGGCAGACAGCATCTGACAGAACAACGCGGGAGATGGTGTAAGTCGGGGCAATACCGACGCCGGGCACCTTCGGCTCCTTGTGCTCCTCGGCAACCAGGCCAGGGTAGAGTTCCACAAAGTCGGGGTGGTCGTACAGGCGACGAAGCGACTCTGAGACGCCAGGGTCCGAGTTGATGTCCTCAAACGACTCGTACGGCTTGAGACCGAAGTGCTTCCTGAACTCGTTCAAGCCTGCGACGTTCCACTTCCGACCCTGAATGATGCCGAGAATTTCGATTGCGCGCATCGATGCAGGGACGTTCCGTGCGCCGAAGGAACCAGCACAGTCCTCGACACTAGATGTGATGCACTCGACGAGGTCATCGTCGCTGAACTTGCCGTTGGGGCCTCTCTTGAACTTGTTGAATGGCCGCTCAACAGGGTCCGCGGGGATCCCGCCCTCAAACTTGGCAAAACCCATCATCAGATCATGAACACCGATCTCGGACCCCGGCTTCCCGAAGAGATCATGATAGAACTCCTCGATCCACTTGTCGTCCTTCTCGGAGATGCAGCTATGCCATCGGTAGCAGAGGTTGAACTCGGCTGACACGACGTTGCCCGTCCCGCGCTCTGCACCCTTGTTCGTGCCGGCATCGATGCCAGTGTCCTGTCGAGGGTCGAGGGTCCAGGTGGTGTCGACTCGGTTCAACTGCTGGGGTCAGAAGCTACATCATGCATGATTGGAGCCAGGAAAAACGCTTACATTCACAATGTTCCGCACATAATCCAGCAGCGTGATGTTGATGTACAGACCAGACGTGACCAGGCGAGCAGTCTGAAAGAGGTCGTTGTCGTACTTTTTCCATGCGGCAGCAGCCTTCTCCTCTTCCAGAGTGGGCGACGGCGGCGTAAATTTGCCGTCCTCGTTGATGGCGATGAGGTTCTCACAAACGTGGTTGTGGACGCGGTTGAGCATGATGAGTAACACACCAACTCCAGGGGGCATGCCCAGCAGGCGCTTGTCGGCAAAGCAGTCGGGCTTCAGTCTGCCGTCCTTGAAGGTGCGGATTGTGTCCTGCATCTCTTGGTTGCTGCCGTACAGTGGGGACAGGTCGAGGTACGACGATGTCTTGGACTTGTTCATATCGCGGTAGTCCGTCCAGAAGAGATCTGCGGACCTTGTCAGAATCTGATGTCAGGGGGCACGCTGACTTTTAGAACCTACCGTGGATGATGATGCTAGCCCAATACCACAACACGCTGGACACATTGTTCGGGTGCTTCTTGTACTCGGTGCGCTTCATAACCGAGTCGTAAATCAGGGCAGGGTCGGGGAGAGCGCCTTGGCGAAGGACACTGGCGTTGACGGAGCGCGCGTAAGGAGTCCCGGCAGCGCCAAGCTGAGGGAACATGAGGTTCTGCCAGACGTTAGTCTTCGCCGTCTCTGGTCCGCAGCATATAACCTACGTTGTAGGATCCATCGGCCTGTCGGTACTTGAACTGGTCACCAAGGTACATGGAAGGCGGGTGCTCCAACGAGTACCAAAGGTCGCCCAAAAAGGAGTTGGTCAGCTCGACCCGCAGCTTCGAGTTGCTGGGCAAGTTGGAAACGAGCTGGATGACGCGCTCCATGATCATGGTCTTGTCGTCTACCAACTTCTCGCCCTTGATCTTGGCCATCACCATCTTCCTCAGGGTCTTGAAATCTACACAAAGCCGTCAGCAAATACGCTTTGCATCCTACTAGGGGCTTCTCAGTGTCGGTCGTACCAGCAGCCCGCAGCGTCTTGATGTCATCTCTCAGCCTCCCCCATCGTGCCGTCTCGTAGAAGGTGCCCGCGCCGCTTTGGGTGGGCAACGGCTTGACCCTCGCGTGTATCACTTGCCCATGGCGTTCGAAGGCGTTGGCAACTCCCTGTTTGTCGGCCTTTGTCGGCTTGAGCTTGAGGGGCCCAGCCTGGGGCTTTGCCTTGCTAGCAAGCCGCTCGCCCGCATCGGTCGAGACTGCGGCGATGGCATGGTTGATCGTCTTCGCCGCCTCGGCACCATTGGCCTTCTCCCCGTTTAGCGTCGGGGCCATTGTTGAAGCTCGCACGGATGGGATGGATGGAACAAGCAAGTCGACCAAGATGCTCTCGCGGAACGCACGCTGCAATCAGGAGGAAAGGAGCACAGGAGGACGACGCACGCGAGCGCGGCCACTTCATAATGGAGTTCTCACAACTCCTTGCCAATCCGCGACCCCTGACATGCCGAGGCCATCTGGTGTCATGCAGCAAGGTTGTCCAGCCAGCTGAGCTTTTTCCCGGACCCAATCGAATGTGGAGGGAAAGACACCACGCAAGCCCGGTGGGGGTGAGTCTCACACGAACGTCTCGCATTCATCAGTCCATCGTCGGCAGGAGGCCGGGCTAGCCACGAATGGACATTTCGAAGCCATCTCCGCAAGTCCGCAGCCGGAGCCATGTCGCACGGGAAAATGATGTGCGCTTCCAAGACGCCATCGCCCGCCGCGGCGAGCTGAATGCGGGGGTATCGCTGGCGCAAGGACCAATCGCAAGCCGATGTGACGGAAGTCGAAAGTCGGGGCCGAGACGGTGTCGGGCCAGGAGGCCAGCTGCAGGGCGATCATGCGTTGTCGGCTGGAAAATCCAGTCCCGAGAGTCCTCGAGAGTCCCAAACAATTCGATGCAGTGCAGCAGTGATCGCTCGGTGGAGACGTGTGAACAAACTATTTGGGCGATCAGTGGGGCCCTAATTGAGTGGAACCGATTCCGCCCCTGCCTGCATCCAATGATCGGTGCGGCCCGGCTCAGAGCCGAGGAAGGGACCCTGGCGATCCATGGATCTTGTGAAGTTTAGGGATTTTGCGGCCCGGATCCTAGCGTCGATCCTTGCCGTACAAAAAAAGAAAAGAAGACAAAACTTCGCTGCGTTGCAGGCCACGTTCGAGCCAAAATGCACGTTCGAGAAGCGAGGCAGCGAACAAACAACCGACCTGCGTTATGCAAGCCGTCCGTTTTTCTCGTGAATCATTTATTAGTGCGCTTGGGGTTTGTCGCCTTGTTCTGTCGCAAACCCTGGAAGTCCCCGACCGCCCAATCGTCGACAGAACGAACGCCGCCTTGATCTCCAAGTTGCACCCCGAGTGGAGCCGGTCGTCAAGATCACCGCAGGCGGGCAATCGCACCGCCAGCCAGGGTGGGATGCGACGGGCCATCTGTTTGGCTCATGACTCATGGCCCATGGCAAGACTGGAACTACCCAGGGGGAAGATCACGATGAAAATCAAAAGGCCGCGGAACAGCAGTTGGCCTGTCGTCTTCATCAACGAGCCGCTCTTGCCGCTGGGCGGACGTGCCAGTGGGCCCCGCCGCGTCCGCTTTGGTCTGTCTCCCTTGCAGACCGCACACCAGCTGAAGGCCGGGCCCTGTGTCTGAAGCCCTCCTGATAGGCTCGTCCGCACCTCTCGGCTAGGGGGGCTGGCTAGCGAAGATGCGGGCCAATGCTGACAGCACCGACCATCGGGGGTGCTCGTCATCCATCACGCTCTGATAGGGCAGTTGAACTCTGCTGGCGTCTCGTTCGTGGCCGATCCAAATGCCAGCTTCACATCAGGGGAGGATCGGCGCTCTGCCGGAAAGCGAGAGGCATGGCGGAAGTGGCGGTATCACGAGGCGGGGTCCCGGACTCGGGTGCCGGAAAGATGCCCCATGTGGGTTTGGGTGCTCTGTGCTGGGCGCGATAAAGACAAGAAGAGCCGAGAGTGCCCGATCCAATCCAATGGGCGTTTCTGATGGCCGAAGGTTGACAGGCGCTCAACGCTCGGAACCATTTTCGTGATCCCCCCCAAGACACCCAAACACATCAGAGCCAGTGTAAACAATGGATAAGGTGCACCTGACGCCTGAAGGGCTCAACCAGGCCGGAAACCCAGCCATGGACCCCCATGTTGACGCCCCCGAAGACTTCTTCTCGACCCATCATCCATCACGTCCAACCACGCCCATGGGTCAAGAGAATCATCGTCAGACGTCGTGTTCTCATCGGAAGCCTCGAAAGATTGTCCTCTGCTTTGATGGCACGGGCAACAAGTTTCATGGCGACGACAGTGACAGCAATATCCTGAAGATTTTTCGCATGCTGGACAGAACGGCCAGCGATCAGTGTAGGTTCCTCTCCTCTTGATCAGAGAAAACAGCAATCACTGACGGAAAAGCACACAGACCACTATTATCAACGTAAGTTTCAAGACTCGGCCTAACATCCAGGCGACCATGGTACTAACCGTTTCTGCGTGAAGCCGGAATCGGCACCTATGTGGTGTCCAACAGCCTCAGCCACACAGGTACAGTGGCCCGGATCAAGTCATGGTACATGAAAGCCAAAGATTCGGCCGTCGGCTCGTCTTTTGACCAGCATGTCGTTGGCGGCTACCGCTTTCTCATGCGCTTCTACAACCCCGGTGATGAGATCTACATCTTCGGCTTCTCGCGGGGCGCCTACATTGCGCGTTTCCTCGCTGAGATGCTTGACTACGTCGGCCTCCTATCCCACGGCAACGAGGAGATGGTGGCGTTTGCTTGGAAGGCCTTCTCAAACTGGCAAAGCCGGCAGGGCAACAACGGCCCCGAGGGAGTCAAGAAGAAGAAAGAGATGTACGCCTTTATGAAAGGGTTCCGCGAGACCTTCTCGCGTCCCGTCCGGCGAATCCGCTTCCTGGGGCTTTTCGACACCGTCAACAGTGTGCCTCGCTTTGAGACTGCGTGGATGGAGCGGAGCAAGTTCCCCTACACTGCGCGTACCTCGGCAAAGGTCGTCCGGCACGCAGTCGCCATCGACGAGCGGCGTGCCAAGTTCAGGCAGGATCTCATTTACCAGAGCCACCGTCCCCCGAAGGAGAAGGCGCCCAGTTCAGCACAGCAGAAGCTTAATGATATACATGACAAGTACCGGGGGAAAGGCAGCAGGACGCCGCGGAAATCATCAGATGGTAGAAGCCGGAGCCGGGGCCGGGGCGCCACATTGAACGTCCCAGGCGATCCAGCCCCGTACCGTGCCCGGTCACACTCGATCAGATCTCGGCGAACGCACATGATGGATGGCTCAGCCAGGGGGGAGAGCGTCTATCCCGACGACAAATCCGAAATCTCGGTTGCCCCTCGCCCGCATGACGAAGACCATGAAGCCGACTCCGTATGCGAGTCTGAGGACGAAACCGCCCAAGACATCGACGAGGTCTGGTTCTCGGGCGGCCATGCCGACATTGGTGGCGGGTGGGAGATGCTCCCCGAGTCAAAAGCAGCCAGCCATGTCCCCTTGGTCTGGATGATCCACGAGGCGATGAAAGCCGGCCTGCACTTCGACGTCGACAAAGTCCGCGAGCTGGGCTGCGTCGAAGCCGTCGACGATCTGTGCATGACATCGGCCAACCCGGACCCAGCGCCGCCCAGCGAACCAAACGGCGGCCCTGCCCTTTCCATCCCCAACATCATGGTCCGCAGCCCAAGCACCAGCACCCCCAAGATGTTCCAACAAGCCCGGTTCGCCAGCAACCCCTCGGCCTCACCCACAACCTCCACCAGCAGCAGCAGCTCCAGCGACTCCTCGGCCAACGAACCGCCCCCAACCTTTCAGGAAATGATGCACAAAGCCCACGGCGCCCGCATCCACGACTCGCTCGAATACGGCGGCGGCCTATCCTGGTCGGCAGTCCTAGCCTGGAAAGTCATGGAGTACGTTCCCGTCCAGTCCCATCCATCTATCCATCCATGAAACCCCCCCCCCTCCTCTTCCCCCGTTTCTATTCTCCTCCTCCCTCCACGTCCATCCATCACCAGTCACACCACAAATTCCTAACAAGCAATCCAACACACACCAGATACCTCCCCTTCCGCCGAATGGACCTCCGAGAAGACGGCTCCTGGAAGCCCATCCGCTGGCCCCTGCCGTGCGGCGAGGTGCGCGACATACCCGCCAACGCGCGCGTGCACGGCAGCGTGATCCGCCGGATGCAGGTGGACGAGGCGTACCGGCCGGGGAATCTGATTGTGGGCGGCGGCGGCCGCGGGGTGAGGTTGGCGCCGAGGGAGATGGGGATCGGGGAGTGGGTTTGCGTGGACCGGGAGGGGTGTCCGGTGGGTGAGGTCTGGGTGCGGAGGGAGGTGGTGGAGGCTATGAAGGAGGAGGGGGCGGGGGCGGGGGCGGCTGCTAGGGGTCCGGGAGAGAAGGATGGGAATGGGAGGGGTGCGTGACTGCGACGGGGAAGTGTCACTGATATTACAGGGTTGGATACTAACGAGGCGAAGGTCTGGTGGGTAAGCAGTGTTTGAGCTGGCACGCGGGGAGGTGGGTCAGTCGGGGAGGGGTGCGGTCGTGGAGGTGGACGGGCTTTTGAGATTTTTGAGGCTTTCCACCGTGGGGTGAACGAGCCTCTTGGGGGAGTGTTAGCATTCCCATCTTTTGTCTTCTGCGTCAGCGAGATATCCTAATTTGTCTTCATTCTCGGCAGCAAGCAGGGGAGGAAAAGCAACAGGGACACAGCAGAAAACACGGCCATAGCAAACGACTTCTTCAACGGCACCGTTAGACATGGTATTATGACAAACGACCCAACTCTTATCAGCAACACTACCCGAGTTGAGATCAAACACAACCAAACAGACCCCCTCCCTCCACCCCCCAAAACCAACCCTCAAGCCGTCTCCATCCGCAGATCCCTCTCCGTCCCCTCCGCCGCCTCATGATTCAACCCCCCAATAACCTCCCCACACTCAGGACACCTCGCCTGCTGCATCGGCATCCCACACTCCCCAATCGCAAACTACCGTATCCTCGTCAGCACCACCACAACAAAGTCCCCAAAAAAGGGTTAATGTGTAGTAATAAAATAAAACTTACCGGATGCCCATTCCGACAGGTATACCAATGCCCCGAATGCGTCGCCAGCCCGCGCGGGCCCGAGACCATGGCCGACTTGATGGCGGCAATCTCCTGGGGCGTCACCGCCTCGTAGCGCGTCGCGGCAAAGAGGGCTGTGGTCTCTTGCACTTCGGCGCGGTAGTCGCTTCCGCCCGGGAAGGTGTCGCAGAGGGCGAGGGCGGTGGCGAGGAGGGTGCGGGCGGTTTCGGTTTTGTCTTCTTCTTCTTCTTTATCCTGTTTCTGTTTCGGTTTTGCTGCTGTCGGGGGGTTGTTGGTTATATTGATAGGGCCGCGGGTGGTGGCGGCGGCGGCGGCGAGGGCGCGCCGGTACCACCCCTCGAGCTGGGCGATGCGGGCGTAGGAGAGGATGGTGGGGATGACGAGGCGGGGGAGCTTGGCGGCGGTGGCTTTGGTGATGAGCTCCTTGCATTGCGCGAGGAAGCGGGTGCTTTGTTTATCCAGCGTACCGTCGCGGTTGGGGGATGGCGTGAGCGGGCCGTTGGACTTGGAGAGGAGGGTGAAAATGTCGCGGAGGACCGCTTCTTGGACTCGAAGCTGCATGCGGTGGGCGCCGAGGGTGATTTGTTGGTCGTAGACTGGTTGGGGTACCATGGGTCTGGCAGGGGGCTCGGAGAGAGTGAGGTTTTGGAACTTCCGCTCTAGGCGTTCCAGGCGCTGGAAGGTCATGACGGCGTCAAAGAGTTTCTTGGTTGGCTGGTGCTCTGAATCCATCTCCCTCCGCAGTTTGGCGGTCTCCTTTTCCAGGCTCGAGGCGGACTTGTGTCGGTCTGGCGTCAGCTTCAGACCCATGGACTGGGCGCGTCCGAGTTTCTTTTCCACATCCTTCACCAGCCCCTCAAGCTCAGTCAATCTCTCCCGGCCGGCGACCAGGAAGCGCTTGGAAGTCTCGTCCAATACAGCCTTGTTGACAACTCGGTTGTAGCGTCTCGTGGCGAACTGGCGGATTGGGACCCTGCAGTCCGGGCAAGTTGGGATGGCAGTCAACTCGCCCGAAAGCTCCTGCAGGCCGTTATAGTTGCCAAACTTGTCCGTGGTGTAAACATTGCTCATCCCAACCAGGCCGTCCAGTGTCTCGCCCGTGAAAAAGTGACCGCATCCAAGCACTGCAATCGGGGTGTCATTGACGTCGATCTGTCCGTACGTCTTGAACTCCATGAGGTCCACGCGAACGTCTCTGTTGGGGTAGCAGAGATGGCACAGGTCCTGAGGACACTCCTCCCCGCAGAAACTCGGGCATCGATGGCCGCACTTGAGCATTTCAGCGCAGCGCTCGTCGCATGGCAGTCGATCACAAGGTGCTGCGCAGGGCAATGAGCAGGACCCCTTGTGCTCGCAAGTCCAGGTGCACTTTTCGATGCAGGGAGCACAGGGTTTCTGGCACTCTTGGTCGCAGCGCGAGTGAGGACATCGGACCTGGAAGTCGTTAGCATGAGCCTGGAAGGTGGACTGGAGTGTGTATTCTGAGATTGCTAAATCGTAGCAAAGCAAGGCTAGTTGGAAGAATGAAGCGGAGATGTGCAGACCGAGTCGCAAAGGGCGAGATACAACTTACCTCGCATTTCCCAGCACAAGTGCCACACTCGGTCCCATCATGGCATTTTCTCGGGCAGAAATGGTTGCACGTCCCATACGGGCGGCCACATGTCTTGGCACACTGCTGATGCGTAAACTTGACCTCGCCGTCAGCCTCTTGGTTCCGGCACCGTCCACAAGTGCCAGGACATTTGTGCCCACAAGGGTGCAGCTCGGTACACTTTGTCGGGCAGGAAAACAGGTTCGAAGTTACATCCCTAAAGCAAGGGACATTTACCGTGTGCCCGCAACCTGGCACCTCCTTGTCGACGGGGCGAGTACACTGGATGGATGACAGGTCGAGTGTCTCGTGACATTCCACCTTGTCACGAATGTGGCCACAGGGCAGCTTGATGCCGTTAAGTTTGACCTTGCATGGTCCACATTCTTGCCCGCAAAGCCTCGGGCACGCGTGTTGACATGTCGAGCGGAACCGAGGGCAGGGCTGCATGCAGTCGAACGCGTCGTGAAGCCGCTGAGAGTGGCATGGCGCCGGGCATTGGTGGCCGCAAGGCTCGAGACGCTTTTCACAGATGAGAGAGCAGCCACCCTCGGGGCTCTTGATGATGAAGTCCCCAGGTTCGGCGCAGAGAATCGGCGTGTCCGCGTGGCGGGGGCATGAGAGCGCGATGGACGTTCCAACTGCGTCTCTCTCACTCAGTTGGCGGTGGACATCTGCCCACATCGGCACGTTCTGATACGTCTTTGCGTTTCCAATGAGATACATCCCATGCTGAGCCCGGCTGAGCAGCACGTTGATGCGGTTCTCGGTGCGGAGGAAGCCAACTTTGCAGTTGCCGTTGCTGCGAACGAGCGAGACCACGATGACCTTTGCCTCTTCTCCTTGGAAGTTGTCAACAGTTGCGAGGCGAATCGTCTGTGTCAGCTTTTTCTTTTCCACCGCCTTCCTCGACCCTCCGGCGGGCTTCTCTTCCGCTTCCGTTTTGGTCTCAAAGCCTTCCTTCGCAAGAGTCTCAAGGTCACGGTCGCTCAGAAACACCTCGAAATGTTGATTCAAGGCGGCCCGGAGTTTCTGAAGCTGGCCGGTGTATGGAGTCAACAGCGCAATGTCGGTGTCCTTGTACTCGCCCTGGCGAACAAGGTGACGGATGAGGGAGGCCGCCATCGACACCTCCCAGGGGTTGCTGTGAGACTTTACTTGGGCGCCACCGTCCCTAGCGTCTTCAGGATGCTCATGGTCGAGCCAGAAGAGGTTGTCTCGCATTCCCACCACGGATGGCAAGTTCATGACGGAATTGTGATCCTTGAGATTGGGGTACACCCTCCTGATGAGCTGTGAGATCTCGGGCCTCATGCGCCGTTGAACGTTGAGTTGTGCTATTGGCAACGGCGGCAGACCCGGTTCGCCTACGGCTCGGCGCTCAAACTGGCTGCGATCGAGCTGATGGGCACGCCCTTTGGCCGTCTCCAGACTGAACTGGAGATAATTCTGGATCTGTGGCCGGAGCTGCCTGTGGTCGCCGATCTGGATGAGGTGCTCAACTCCGGGCATCAGCGCGGAAATAAGGTGTGGCTCCATCACTTCGGCCGCTTCTTCGGCAATAATGACCTTGACTCCTAGACTGCGAAGCATCTTGATGTTTCGGGCCAACCCAGTGGTTGTGACTCCCACAACATCGGCCCGTAGGAGCGTGCGACGACTCACATCATCGTGGACGCTGTGGATCTCCTCCCGGCACCGCTTGGCTTCTTCGACGCGCTCAAAGATGTGGTCGCTCTGGGTCTGAACCAGCTGTGATACCCAGCTCTCGGCCAGCGCCCACCGCTCTTGCAGTGTCAATGAGTGAATGTTGTGTTCGGCTCGAAGGACAAGCTGCGCGACATCGATTCCGTTTGGCGTGACTGGGCCTTGCCTTCTTTTCCCCAGCCAAACCTGCATCGGGTCACCGCCAACCAAGATAAATTCGTCTTGGTCCTGGGTTTGGAACTGTTTGGCGATTCTTGGGTAGTGCCGCAACAAGAAGGGCTGTAGGTGGCCCCAGTTGAGCCTGGACTTGCGAGCCTGGTGAAGGGGCTTTAGGCGGTTCCCCGCCTTTTCATGGTGGTCGTCAAGGCGTGAGTAGTTCAGACCAAGAAGTCGGTTCTCCACCGCAGTCTTGAGCACGTCTCTGCTCACGACCCTGAGATTCTTGCCCTCGAGCTCCTCGGCGCGGCTTTGGCCTCCAATTCGAATGATCTTGTGAATGCCAACGTCTAGGAGATGTTTTAGGAACTGGTCCAACGCATGGTTTGTGTAACAGCTGTGTGGCAAAGTGTGAGCGTTTTGTGGTGGTGGTGATTGTGAAGGGCGACGGACTGTCACTTACATGATGAGGATTGGGCCCAGCTCTGCCTCGGCCTTGTGGTCGAGCAGGACTCTCACCAACTGCACTCCAACATAGGACTTTCCGGTCCCGGGCGGTCCTTGTATGAGGGCATACTCGCGTGTCAGGGCTGCAGCCAAGCTCGCGGACTGGCCACGGTCAAGACCTGTGGCAGCCTCGAGAGTCTCCGGATCGATGCTGCCAGCAGGTGCCGCCGGATCAAGGTTGAGAGGAGGCTGTCCGCTCCGGGTAATTGATCTGAGACGAAACTTAAAGCCGGGTCGGCGGGCATATGCCGGTGGCGATATGTTGGTAGGCGCCTGGCCATTGCTAGGGTCCGCAGGTGGGAGAATCCAGCGTTGAAAGGCGAGATCGCCATCCCGCATCATGCGCTGCAAATTCTCGAGGATAGGCACGAACGTCTCGGGTATGAGGCCAGGAAGCTCGATCAGCAGCCCTTCTTGCTTCTCGACATACATCCGGTTGAGCATGGCGATGTTCTGCTGAGTCTCGGATGCCAACTTCACCCCGACTGCAGGGTTAGAGCGATCCAAAACAAAGAGGCTCTTGCGTTCCTCCTTTTGGTCATCCCAGTCAGGGGTTCTCTTGCTTTCCCTTTTTCGGACATCCTTGGGGGTTTTCTTGGTGACGACAAACAGCAAAAACGACTTCTCGTCCCCGCGAGTCGATACGAAACACACGAGGCCGCCTGGTTCTAGCCGAGAGGATTCCTCCCACCAACGCTGATGATCCGATGGGGAGTGCTTTCGCAGTTGCGGCGGCTGGGCAAATGACACAACTGCCTCCAATCCGGTATCGACGAGAACGTGTTGAATGTTAGCTCTGGAATAAGTGTGGGCCCTGATGTTGGCGTTGATGAACCGACACGAGGACGCAGCGTTAGCGACGTCGGGTTGTGCCAAGAGAGCACCGATGGCCTCTTTGAAAGGTCCGAAGATGTCATGGCGCAGGAGGCGAAAGGCCGAGTCGAGGTGGCGCTGAACTGGGTCTCCGAGGAAATATGGCCGAGTGAGATCCGTCACCGGCAAGTAGTCGGGAACGTCGCTCGTGATCTCCCCGAGGGTTGGAAATATCTGGATCTTGGTGATATCCGCAAAGTCGTTGTCGTGCCTGCCCCCCGGGACAACCACCTCCATGGGAAAGGTTGACTGAATGATGCTAGCGCCGCTGCCGGCGATGGTCTCGGCCTGTTCGTTGGTTGCTAGACGGCCACGTGCGCCATCCATCATTCTCCTCATCATCTGGATCTGTATCACCACGGCATCGAGGTCGGGGCCAGTTGACGCTAGATCCTCGGCCAGACCTCTAAACTGCGCGGTCTTGTCATGAAGGGTGGTCAAAAGGGTGGGCAAGGCGTCGTTCAGCAAACAGCTGCGCTCCCGGCGGAGCAATTCGTACAGTGCCAGCACAATGACAGCAAGCGAGGTTATTGATGACGCCGAATTCTTCGTCAGGCGTCGGTTCAGATTGGAGAACAATGCAAGGCCCCGGTCACCGTTGCTTCCCCCGATCATGCGATAGATGGTTCCGACGAAGCTGTCGATGGACAAGCAGCGGAGTATCGAGTGGTGGGTGATGACGCCAAGAAAGGCACGAGCAACGGCGAGACAGTTGCTGTCGTCTTGCAGAGTCGTACACAACCGGACCGTCGCTGCGATGAATTCCGGGCCACCAATCTCGTCATCGGCAAGATCCCGGGCAGCTGATTGTTGCAGCTCTCGGCTGCTAGCGTCCATGATCTTGCCAGCGAGGTTCCAAGTCTCGACACACTCCGACCAGCGAGGGACGATTCCCCCAGAGCCCTGTCGACGGACCTGGCGTTTGAAGTCGAAATAGTCCTCTCGGATCTCTTGGGCTTCGCTTGGGGTGGTTCCCGAGGATGACTCTTCCTCACGCGCGCGCGCAACGTCTTGTTCGTCGTGGGAAAACTTGCAAGAGGATCCGTAGGTGCATCTTCCGACGAGAAAATGCGGACAGACGCGCCGGGCACGAGGGGGCGCGCCTCCACGAGCAGCGTTTCCGCCAGCAGGTCGCCCGCCTCGCCCTCTACCTGCTCTGGAGCCCCGCCAACCTCCTCGGCCTCGCGGAGGAGCCATTTGTTGCTACAGTCGAAAGGGGGAACCACGCGGCCGTAATAGCGAGCTTGCTGTTGCCAGGACGTGTTCGGGTGGAAGACCAAAGTACAGCGGTGTATAACTTGAAATGTCTGGGCGAAAAGTGGTTGGAGGTGGCGGTCGATCAGTCACCTTGAAGAGAGTCTGGTCTGGGTATTTGAGGAAGAGGTCAGTTGAGTGATTTTGGAGAAACCGCAACAATGAAGAAAAGGAAACCGACTTCTTGAGGGGTGCAAGGTAGGGACTAATATAAGGGGCGAAAGAGGAAGGAGGAAAGAGGGTGGGGGTTTGGCGTGTCACAAGACTCACAACCCGTTTCTCTTCAGGCAGCAATCAGGGGGCTCTTTCTCGAGAGCGACTCAAAGCCTGACTCGATGTACGATTTTACGTGTATGCCTCCTCTGTCTGCCTTTGGCCGACAAAAGTGGCCTCTCGCGGGCCAACGGGGCACCAGGGTAGGGTGGCGGGGCAGGTAGGCTGTAGGCCTCACGCATGCAACAGTCACCAACATCTGGTTGGCGGGGGAAAAGCTGTGTGCAACATGGATAATGCGGATGAGAAAGGCTGTGACCTGAGTGGAAGTGGCCCTCTGTTAATTTGAGTTAACGAATGTGAGTGTTGTGGAGGCTCTTTCTTTCTTTATGTCGACTTCCTCCAGGCTGCCTTCAACTTTCGATCCTCTAAGCAAAGACCCGGATCTGCACACACCCGTGGCCCGACAACTCTCAGCCATTCAGTTATGGGGATACGGGATAGCCTGTTTGTTCTTCGGTTGGTCATGAGCCTGATGCAAGCACCCCCTCAGTTCTTTTCCGGTCAATGGGAAAAACCGTACCAGACGACCAGTCACAGTCGTTGTTGTTGCGTTTGGCATTTGGTCAAGCAGAACGAATCAGCTCACAAAATCACTCGTTACGGGTAGCAGCAGTGTGTATGGAGATGCCAAACGAGCAAGGCCACCTCGAACGCTCTGTTTGATGACGGGCGGTAGCTTATTGATTAACAACCAGGGCGTCAACTTATTGAACTCGGGCCAAATCCACCGCCCCAGACGTCAACTTCCAGCGGAGTGGAAATCCTCCAATGTCAGAGAACTCGCAGCATCCAACCCCCGAGTAGCAAATTGCCCCATGACTTGAACCACAAGGTAAGATAGAGCTACACCCCAAGTAATTATGAATTAGATATTAATATGTACGGTACCCCAAAATCAACCGCCCACCCATACTTGCTCCCATGCTTGCTCCCATGCATCCCCATAAAGCAACCCACCACTCACCCATCTACCGCCCACCCTCCTTAATAACCTCCACCCCCCTCTCCCGTCGCCCCCCATCCTCCACCTCCGACTCGTCCACCTCAGACCGATCATCCTTGGCCACCCCCAGCACCACAAACCGGTAGGCGCTGCGGAAGAGACAGTACAGCCAAAACAAGTTGAGCGACTGCAGCGCGGCCAGCAGCGCAAAGGTGCCGACCTGGCCGAACCGGCACTTGTACTGCTGCGCGGCCCAGTCCAGCGCAAACGGCCCGACGGTGCTGTACTCGGTGGCGATGGAGTAGAGGATGCGCAGGTTGATGTAGTGCCGCAGGTAGATCCAGACGGCGATGCACAAGGCGAAAGTGGAGGACTGGGCGGGGTGGTTGAGGTAGTTGAGTGATTTTGAGACCTGGATTGTTTTCAGGTTGTCAACTAGGGATTGAAGCGTGGGAAAAGGTCGGCTGGGTTGGGACTTACAGCGAGGAAAAAGTCGCTGATATCGTGCGTGATATAAACGGCGATGCCGATGTATGTGAAATGGAACCGGTAACTGAGGAAAATGAGGCTGATGGTGATGATGTGGTGTGCGATAAGCTCCTTGAAGTCCTTGCGTCGCTTTTCCTGGCCGAGCAACATGACGACGGCCTGCTGGACCCAGAAAGCCGCCTGAAACAGGTAGTAGAACTTGAAAACGGCACCGTGAGCCATGTGCGGATACGCCTCGTACATGCCGCGCGTCTCAAAATACCACAGCCCGGGCGTCTGCTTCATCGTGTACAACCCGAGAGGGCCGATGAAGGCAATGTAGCATGCCGTGTACATCTGCTCCATAAACCGCGCCTGCTTGCCCCGCGACCTGATCCCGCCGAGACGCGCCAGTGGCCGAAGCACCTCGTGCATGACGAACTCGCGGGTGAAGGATAGGACGATGGTGTAGAAGCAGACCAAGGCAAAGTCCCACGGACCCTTGCCGTAATGGCCATCTTGATCGTCGAGCTTGTAGGACAGAAAGAGGAAGTGGCCGATGATGTTTGACTCGGTCGGGTTGAGCGCGTAGAGTGAGATGAGGCCGAGAATGAGAGCCAGGGGCAGGGCCCAGCTGCGCCGGATGAGTCGGAAAAGAGACCCACGTGACCCTTTCCTAAGGCGCCTTGAGGATTTGTTTCGTCTTGGGCGGCCGGGGAGAGCATGGCTATTGGGCAGTGATGATGGACCGTGAGAGTTCAGCTTCGAGCGTCGTCGCGATGGGCGGCCATCGTCGGCGGTTGCCTGCAACAGATTGGCCGAGGTGCTGAGGAGGGACAACGCTTCGGTTGCAGCCATTGTTACCGGTTCTTCAAAGCTCTGAATGTGCCGAGCGGAAAGGGGAACAGTTTGGCTCGTCAACGAGACTCAAAAGTTGTGCGAGCGGAAGGAAGTCTGGTTGAAACCCGACTTCCCGAGGTTGTGTGGAACCACGAGTGACCACTCGCTGGCAGTTACGAGTTGCCACTTACTGATGGTTAACGGCGGCCCGCGGGTGCCGAGCAGTTCCCAGGTTACGGGATACGCGTATAGCCCTACGCGCGGGTCAGCAGGTCCGGTACCAACCGGCAATTTCCAGGAGCTAAACTCGCGGTTTTAAAAAGGTCAAAATACAAGAAGTATTCTATCTCCCCGCATCAGCCGTCGATGGCAAGCTGAACCCACAAGTCCACGTCGTTGGGATGACAAAGTCACACAAAGTCACGCACAACCCCAACCCTCACTCCTCGACCCCTTTTTGCCCCCCTAAAACTTGTTTCATCCTCTCCACCAAGACATCCACAATCGCCGACAGGACGTAAATCTCATCACAGGACGTCAAGCATCATAAGGGAAGCCAAGTCTAAACAAACGGATATATTGCTAACCATATACACAGGAAATTGAATTATTAGAGCGTAGTGTGTCTATGCCTCGGAGATGCCGGGGTATATGGACAAGTGACAGGCTATTTTCGTATCCTCCCCCATCCCCAGCAACACCGCGTTGCGAAACTCTGGACAAAAAAAGAAAAAAAGAAAATGAATGTGAATAGTTGAGAGATCGCTGTAAGATGTGTGTATGGCGTACAACAACGCGTGAACATGACCATCGCATCGCATGTACATCCCCTACCTTGTCCCTCATCTCATGCCCCCGTGTCATGAGCCCGATATTCCCCCAACCGACACCTCTTAAGCGCCAGGCCAGAAGACACACACACAACACCTGAAAAAGTAACCAGTATTGTTGGGCTTCTCTCTCCCCCTGGCTCAGTTCCACCCCGTCGGTTTCTGCCAGTCCGACGGCGACGCCGGCTGCTGGGGCGACGCTGGCTGCTGGGGCCACGCTGGCTGCTGGGGCCACGCCGGCTGCTGGGGGGGCGTCGGCGGCTTGCTGGGGATCATCGGCTTGTACAGGGCCGCCAAGTCCGAGAGATTGCCGTGGGAGCTGGCGGGGGGCGACGACGCGGCGCTGGCAGGGGCGGATGGCGGCGGCATGGGCCACGAGAGCAGCGACGGGGAGAAGATGCAGCTGCTGGCGATGCTGATGCCGCCAAGCGAGTCCTGGCTCGTGCGTCGAGGGACCGTCGCCGGCGGGGATTGAGGGAACCCAGCCGACATGGGCGACACTTCGAACGGACTGGTTGGGCTGTCGGGGCGTCGGCTGACATAGGTTGTGACGAGCTGAGGGGGGCCGTCGGGGCGTTCGGGCGGGGTAGCAGCGGGGTTGGGGTGTGTTACGGGCGGCGGGAGGACGGTGTCGTGGCCGAGGGTGCGTCTCTTCTCGTTCATTAGAGCATCCCCGTGATATCCGTCGGTGAATAGGAGCCCAGCGCCCATGGACGATCGCTTCTTTTCGTCATCGGTATAGGGCGAGATTTTGAACGGGGTGAACTTGGTGAGGAAGGCCTGGACACGGCGAGTACGGCGGTACCTGTAGAGCAGCAGGGCAAGGAGGACAAGGACAAGGACCAAGAGGGCTAGAAGCGTGTCAGTAAAAAGGAAAACGAGTGGTGAACTGAACAACATACCAATGATGCCGCCGATAAGTCCGGGAACCGAACTCGGCTGCGAGTTTCCGTCGGGGTTGTTGCCGCCTCCACTGTGACTGTCACTGCCCCCATTATTCTCACCGGTTGTGGTTGAGCCTCCGCTCCCAACGGAGCCGCTACCGTACGAGGCCCCTGAGCCCCGGGTCGCTCCATCAAAGTCGGTTTGAGAAAAGCCGTCACCCGTGAAGGAGCCCGAGCCCGTGCCCGTGCCCGTGCTCGTCTCTCCACTCGCCGCGCCACCGGCAGGCGCCGGGTTGTTGTTGGTGCCCTTTTGTGTCACGATGGGTACACCCGCGTCATCCACTTCAACGCCGCCACCTGATCCAGTGCCCGGCGTCGACTGCGATCCACCTTGCCCTTGGGTCACGGGCGGGGCGTTCCCTGCACCACCTTGAGACCCTCCATTTCCGCCATTCCCGCTTCCTCCGGTGGTAGTGCCACCCGCATTGCTCGTCCCGCCATTGCCTGAGGTTGTCCCTCCCGCGCCGCCGCCATTACCGCCGTTGCCGCCGTTGCCGGACCCAGAGCCCGAGTCCGTTGTGGTCCCCGAGCCGGAGGACCCCGACCCGGACCCAGATCCGGAGCCCGAATTGGAAGAACCGGATCCGGTCTCTGTCGAGCCCGAGTTGGAAGGGCCTGTGTTCGAGGACCCAGAACCCGAAGACCCAGAGCCCGAGGAGCCAGAGCCGGAGCCTCCGGAACCATTGGACCCCGAGTCGGAGGCAGGTGGCGGCTGTTGAGTCGCTGGAGGGTTCGGGTTATTCGCCGGCTTCGTAGGCTGGGGAACCTGGACGCTGTTCGCTGGCGTGGGCGTCGGAGCTGGTGGCGTGGGCGTAGGTGCCGGGGGATCCGGGGTGGGCACCGGGTCTGGAGTCGGAGCCGGCGCAGGTTCTGGCTGAGAACATCCTGGCGTTTTGGGGAGTAGTTTGCACACGGGGCTGGTGACTGTGCCCACGATTTCCTTCAACAGCCTCCTCTCCAAGGTCCTTTCCCTGAGGGGCCCTGGCGGTGGAAGGCGCATCTTTTGTTACTTGCAGATGCCGATGCTATTAAACTCAAGGATGGTCAGGGCTTCATGACCATTCGGAGCTGGCAGGTCGGGAGAAAGTCAAGTCGGATTGCGAGAGCCAAGTCAAGCAGGGCAGGGGCTAAGAGTGAGAGCCGTCGTCGTGCCTGCAAAGCCAAAAGAGTGAAGGCTTTGTCGGCGCACAGCAGGGAACGAACGAGCGAAGGACCGACTCGAGTCGACTTGTCGAGGATGAAGCTCTGACAAAAGCAAAAAGAGCGACGGCCCAGAATGCCCAGAACGCCTTGCCTTAGCAAACCCGACAAGGTGGGAAGTGTGGCTTGCGCCATTGCTTGCTGTCTCCATCTTGTGCCTGTTTCCGAGCACCCTGCCCTGTTGTGAAAGGTGGGAACGTTGAGGACTTGGCGTCCAACTGTCGAGACGGTGCAGGGTGTTTGAGGCAACGATCGTCGCTTTTCTCTGGCGCTTTGTCCAGAGTTGGGATAGCGCCGCGTGCCTGACATTTCCCGGCAGAGGATTGCAGCGGGGCACGGCCTGTCCCTCCTTGGGCAATTGGCGGCTAAACCATTGCACCGCCAATTTCTGACGGTTTCAATGACCGCGCACGCCGAGATCTTCAATTGATCAATATCCGTAACGACCTTAATTGCGGCATCCATGATGTTGCACACAAATTCGAGCGGGGCAACCCCGCCAGCCTGAAGCCGATATGTGATAGGTAGTAACACGCAGGCAGGATCCAATTGATGATTGTTTTTTTTTTCTGATGCGCGCGGTGACGACAGTGACGAGTTTGCATGAACGGGCTCCACCATTGTCGATCATTGGCTTACTCGGCCCCACGGCGCGATCCCCCCCCACGCCGCCCATTTCCCATTTCCGGTCGTTGCAGACACCTTGCTACTCGAGGAGTGACAACATGAACCTGGGAAGCGACGCGGTTCCGCCGCCCTCGTCAGGGCCTTTGCCGACAGGATGGCAACCTCCGTGATTCACCACCAGGGCGGGCATGCACCGCGGCCAGGAGACGGGGGCGGGGGGGCAGCTGTTAGCCTGTTCATGAACAGCGGTGTGGTGGAGCTGAAGATGCGACTGAGCGAACGATGTTTGCTTTCCAGATCAGCAGAACCCGGCGGATCGCTGCGAGGGGTTGGATAAGCTTAAGAAAAGAGATCGGCGTGGCTTCTCCAGCCCTCGACCAGTTTCTGGTCCCCGATTATTGTCGATCTCGCGATAGTTACCCGATAATAATCCTCCCACATGCATCAACCACAGTCTCGCACGTCCCTGGGGAGGGGCTGAGAAAATTCAAAGAAATTGGTCCTCACGAGCAAATCTGCCCCTGATTCTTAGCTCCGCCCTGAGCCCAGGCAGCTCATCAAGCTCTGGACCAGGTTCCCCGGACTGGCCAATGCGTTTTCAGGGTTGCGGAATCCCCGACTTCATTTCAACTTTCAACACCGAGACTGTTGTCGGCATGGCCTCAATCGCGTTGACACTTGAAAAGAAAGACATCCCGCGACCTTAGCTGCTTGTTGAGCCCGGGGGTGAAGACCATCGAATGGGAGTCCGTACTCGGGCCACGCTTCTACGCCACAGCTGCCACAATAAAATACAAAGTAGACAAAGACGGCATCGGATCGACAATGCTAAAAAACATGAAGAGAACAATACTTCGTACCGAGGGGCGAAATGGCTGGCTTCAGAGTTCTGAGGTTCAAAATTCAAACCTCCACATTGCTGCATCTGCTGGTCGAGGAGAGGTCAAACAAAATGGAAGATCACGCACCGTCGCAACCTGTCACCTTGGCGGAGCTGCTTCTCCGGACCGGCATCCTGGCGCTCAAAATCTTAATCCCAATGCTATGGCTCCAGAGCAAGCTCTCGCCCCCCCAGTTCCTCATCGGCGGTACTACCTTGGTCCTTGCTACTTTTATGTTTGACTTGGCGCCTCCACAAGTCGCCAGTCCAGGCCGACAGTCCTCCACGGCGACGAACCCACCCCAGCGCCCGGGCACCTGCGCGGGGTGTGTGGAGCAACCAGACTGAGCAGAATTCTGTAACAAGTCGGGTAGGTTGGACTCGGCCCGATGTCCCAAAAATGGCAGGCTGCTAACAGCGGACGAGTGAGAATGATTCCAACACGAGCTCCTGTCGGAGCAACACCGTGACTAGCTAGCCTTGGAGGAAGTGGAGGGTCAGTTATCCGACACACAAGACTGACTCGGACTGACAATCCGGGGATGACCTCACCTGCCCACCCCGTGATCAAGGCCAAGGTGTCGCGGACCTCTCGGCGGAACTCTCTGTGGAACGCTCCGTGGAGGCGCTGAAGACGAGCCCCTGAGACTGGCGAGGTTTGGTAACTACCCTTGGAGGGGCCCTGGGGTGCAATGTACGCGAAGCAGGATGCTCATCGAGGCTTCGAATTGGAAACCCGGCAACGACACGTCCCTTCTTCCTCTCAAAGTTGGAGATTGGTCTGAAGTGTGTTCTCCTGGGGTGGCCTGGTCACGAACACAAGTACATTGCTGTAGGTCGGGGTAACCGGCAGTCGTTAGCAACAGGCACGTGTCATACATGTACCCAAAGATGATCAACTGGACGTTCTATGAAGTGTTTCAGTCTTTTGCTTTGGCCGCCACAAGGTGGAGCAAATCTAAATCTAAAAGGGTTTCCGTTAATGAGGAGCACGTGGTAGCCACGCGCTGTAAGGTCGAGCAATGGCTGAGACAACAACCTCCTCAAATAGCGCGAGTCCCGATTGCAAGTTGCCAGGGCGGCAGGCTTGATTCCGGCCTGGCTGAGACATCCAATCTAGTTGCCAGTGTGACACTTCGTTACACTGCAGAAAGTGCCGAAGTTGACAAAACTAAAGCGAGTGAGGCTCTGAGGTTAATTCGACGACACCGTCCCTCGGGTCAGGATATATCTCGACAAAGCTTGAAACTCAAACTGACATACCATCTTTGCTAGATACTCTATACAGACCATAAACCAGGGCGCGAGTTAAATTCACAGATGCGGCAAGATTGAGCTGGGGACCATGATGATATCTTAACTTCAGGATATATCAATTGAACGTGTTGTGTAGGTAGCAACAGAAAGGATGTCAGATGACAGATGCCAACAGGCTAGGGCTTAGATTGTATGACAGTTCAATCAATCATTCGGCGAATCACGTACGGAGTGTAAGACGGCCCAGGCTTAGCAGCGGTAATAATTAACTACAATACCGAAGTGGGTGTGGTGTGCTGTGCTGCGGCACGAGTTGCCCGAAGTCAAGTCCGAGCAAGAAAGGATTCAAGGTTGCGAAGCTCGCATCACGGCAATCCAACACCCAATCAGGCTACATTAGACAAGACCTTGAACTGGAGGGCTCACTATAAATACAAGATGTTCCAAATCCCTGGCGTAGAAAGTCTCTAGTCCTTTTTCCAAACGAGAGATATCATCGTATAATTCTCACACTCGCGTAGTCATTCTACAAGGTACCTAGTCAACTATTACAGGAACGTGCCGACGCCGAAGCCCAAAGGAACACCCGCCATGGCCCCATACGCCCGTCTCTTCCTGCTTCTTGGCGCCATCGCCCCGGTACTGGCGCAAGGAACAACAACCACCTCGGCGTCCGACACCTTCAACCTCTTCGTCATCGATCCACTTGGACCGGTCCCCAGCCCAACCATCTATGCCTCCATCGTCCGCGCCGACCCAAGTCTGTCCCAGACCGAGTACTGGATCTCCTGCCAACCATTCGAGGACGACGACTACCAGGGTCCTCTACCTCCAGCCCCGTGTCATTACATCCACGGCGCGACCGTGACCATCAACCCCACAGGCATGACCCTGCAAATTCGTCGTGAATCGCAGCTCATTCGCGCCGTGCCAACTGAAGGGTTGGACGTCAACTTGACGAAGGAAACTTTTATAACCGTGTAAGAACCCCCCCGCAAGAGATCAGAACGAAGAGACTAACACTCATTGAAAACAGAACGGGGACAGCAACCTGCCGCATAGACGGCACTACCACGGCCAGCTGCACAGGCCACGTCACCAGCAGCCCGACAACGATTACCCACACGGGGTCCAGCACCTGGGGCACCAAGAGCTCAGTCGAGACCGAGACCATCTCGAGTGCGTTTGCCGATGTGACGGCCCACAGCATCCCTGTTACTGTGACGGCCGGGTTTAGCAACTTGCCCACTACGAGTACGCCGTCTTCGACAACGAGATCGTCAACGGCTGGCGGGGCGAAGGTAACGGGCCTGGCTCAGGCTGTGTTGGCAGGGGCCGTGGCGTTGGCCGGGGGCGTTGCTCTGGTTTGAAGGGAATCGTGCCAGTGCCGGGTGATTGTTGGATTGGCGACTGTATTGTAAATCTTGCCAACAATCTGAGCCGGTAGGGTAGATATGCCCCCTGCACGATGCTGCAGGTGCTTTCTCCGATCGGACGGGATATGGACGTTTCCGGAGAATCCCTTGCCCATTATTCCTCGCACTGGGAGTCTGCACCATCTCGAGTTCGTGTACCAGCTGGTCGGCGACCTGGAATTGACAACATCTTCACCCAACGGGCCAACAGGCGGCCTGTCGGTCACTCACTGTGTAATAAGCAGCTGAACGCCAAGCCACTGATGCAGTTTGCTGCCGTGGTGGCAGATGATTTGCCGCCTGGGAGGGGCGTGACTGGACCGTCCCTACGGCTCTCCCTTGGATTATCCTCAAAAGTCCTCACCGTCCTCCGAACGAACCCGGAACGCCAGTAGAGCGAAGCTCCCGAGCTGAGATGGTTACAGGACAAACGGTGTGAGAGCGAACTTGAAGGCTTTCAGGCGCCTGACCAGTGACCAACTTTGACAAGTTTGCATCCAGGCCCAAACTCCCGAGGACGTTGGCGCTAAAGATAAGTTGGGCATCAAGTTGACGGAGAATGAAAATAATCCAAGTGTCTGTGGTCAAGTTAACTGGTCTCGATGGTCACAGCTAGAGGCCTTTGCAGCAGGCACAGTGGGGGCGAGGTTAAAATTAGAACAAAAGCGGCGAAGGTGAGGCATCGTGAGCTCTAGTCGCATGAATCATTACCGCATCTTGTTGCGAGACACTCTCTGCTTGAGTATGGCTGGACTCTGGTCATCTGCTCAGATATTCGTGCATCTCTTGCCTCGCTGCCATTGAACTTCGGTGACCACTGGCCCAAACAGGCCTTCTGGTGTTCGTGTACTTATAAGGTACCTAGGATTCGCTCTCCCCGTTCACTATCCCCTTCCCTTAGCTTGCAAACCTCTCGTGCCGAGACCGGTGATTCCAAGCCCCTGGATTACCACCATGGCCTTCCTCGCCAGTCTATCGGAGAGGGCCATTTCCCGGCCCTCTACAAGTGTGATTCTGTATTACGTTCTGGGCTTCCTCCTCCTCGTCCATGCCATCCGGAGAGTCAGAGGATGGTACCGGCTCCGACATATCCCGGGGCCAGCCCTCGCTGGATGGACGTCTCTATGGCTGACCAGGCGGTATCTGAAAGGAACATTTTGCCAGGACGTGCCGGCCCTGGTGGATAGATACGGTGCGTCTCTGGTGGCATTGGCTTTGGTTCATTCTTCAACTGAATGTAATGCCTCATGACACTGACACTACATTCCTCCAGGGCCCGTCGTCAGAGTTGCACCTGACAAAATCGTCTGCACGGACATTACAACCATGTACCGAATCTCAGGCGTGAGATCTGACTATAAAAAGTCCGAGTGGTACACCATCTCGCGCGTCTCTCGGGACGGCGACCACATCCTGAGCTTGATCGACCCTGAACTGCGTAAAGAGCGCAAGAAATACATTATGCCTGCCGTGAGACTCGGAGCTTTTCCTATCATACCTGACATTATCCAGACGTGTTCTCTGACATGGCCACCCATGGTAGTACACGGGCCGAGGAGTCGACGACTTCGAAGAAGGCATCGACCGAGCTCTCGCCTCGTGGATTGATTTGATCGAGAGAAAGTACATCTCCACCCCCGGCAAGAACGCGCCCATGAATTTTGAAGAAAAGGCACACTTCTACTCGCTGGATGCCGTGGGCGAGATCGCCTACAGCGAGTCGTTTGAGTGTGTGAAACAGGACAAAGACACCAAGGGCGTCCTCGGAATCAACGACGCGACGATACCCATCCTGATGGCTGTGGGCAACTACGTGGCCTTGTGGAGAATTCTCCGGATGTGGCCGTTCTACCTGCTCTTCCCCAATGACGGGGATGAATGCGGCTTTGGCGCCATTGTTGGGTGAGTGTTTATCCCACCGGACCCCTAACCGCTAACGACTCACCGCGATGATCTTTTTTCTTTTCTTTTTTTTAGTCAAGCAAAGAAACTCGTCGCCAAACGCCTCCAGCCCGACGCCAAACCCAAGCGCGACATGCTCCAATCCTTTATCGCCCACGGCCTCCGCGGCGAACCCCTCAGCCAAGAAGTAGGCATCCAGTTGTACGCGGCCCCCGTTTCCCTATTCCACCCCTCCCCCCCTTCTAACACCGTGACAACCCTTCATACTAAACACCTCGACCAAAAGCTTCGCCGGCTCCGACTCGATCGCCTCAGCCCTGTACACCACCCTCCTCCTCCTCCTAACCCACCCATCCGTCTACACCCGCCTGCAAACCGAGCTCGACACGGCCAACAAAACCTCACCTCCTGCTACCGATGGATCACCACCACCAACAATAATCCACGACAGCCAAGCCCGGTCCCTCCCCTACCTACAAGCCGTGATCCGCGAAGGCCTGCGCCTCTTCCCGCCCCTGACCGCAGCGCCCGCCTTCAAGGAAGTGCCCGCGCGGGGGGACGACGTGTGCGGGTTCCCCCTCCCCGGCGGGACGCTGGTGGCGACGGCGAATGCCATCCTGCAGGGGTGTCGGGAGAAGGGGTTTTGGGGGGAGGACGGGGACTGTTTCCGGCCGGAGCGCTGGCTTGAGGTTCGTCCGGAGGAGGACTCGGAGAGGTTGGGGGAGATGAATCGGAGGGTGGAGTTGGCTTTTGGGAGCGGGCAGTTTGTTTGTATTGGGCGGGGGATTGCCATGGTGGAGTTGAATAAGGTGTTTGCTGAGGTGAGTTTTGATCATGATACCTACCCTGACTTGACTCGGGGGGGAGTGTTTGTGTGTGTGTGTGTGTGACTGACGACGGGGTTACACAAGTTGCTACGGCGGTATAACTGGTCACTGGCGGATCCGCTCAACCCTCCAAAGATTCGGAATCCTGGGGTTTGGACGGTTCGGAACTTTTGGGTCAGGGTTGAGAAGAGATGAGGGAGGGCGGGAAGGAAACGGCGAAAACGGGGCGGGTCGGTCGTGGTTTGGGACTGGATTCTGGGTGGCTTGATGTTTACACACATGCAGGACTTTTGCCCATTCCGTAGGCAGATGATTCAGAGACGTACATGCAGATGTTGATGCAGAAGAAGAGAGATACCGTGTGCTCGTCCCTCCCCTCAAACAATCCAGGCTCCCAACACAACACCATCCGCGACCCCCGGACGCTCGGGGCACAGCTTTCGTGACAGAAACATTGGCCACCGACGCCACCCCCAATGAATCAACAAGTTCTTGTGAAGTTTATTGAAGTGGCTTGTCGACGGCGTACTTGGCATCCGAGCGGTGTTGGAAGGGGCAGGTGGTTGGGGATGGGGACTTTTACTGTCATTTCCAAGCGGGCCATCGCCAAGTGGAAACTAGCAAAGGGAGCTGAGGGGGGCATTCTTGGCTTTGTCGCCGGTTACAAGTGCCGGGGCCTGACGCCGGGTCGCTAAGAAAAGCGACGATGCAACCGGCTGCGCGGCTGCGTGGGCTGCTTCCCCGATGGTTGGCGATGTGCAGGGCGGTCGGGTAACTTGGGTTGGAGGGTTGGCAAAGGCGAACAAAGAGGCCGTCCGGTGATGGTTGACGCGCCGGAATGGCAACGATGTGCGGGCCGGTTGGTTGGTTCCATTCCAGAGTATTGGCAAAAGCGAACAAGGAGCCCCAGGCACGTGATGGGGGAGACGCCGCGGCCAGGCAACGAGCGAAGCTTCGGCGGGGTTCGAAACTCCGGGATTTCCACTTTGCAATCGCGATTGTGCATGGGCCTTGTTGGACTGTGGACGGACTTGCGCGACGGCATCCATGGATCGGGCCGGATGGGGAAGGGACCGGGAGGGAGCGTCCCATCAAATCCACCGACCCCATCGGTGTTTGCAGGGTCTAACCCTACAAGCGTAAACTATTTTGAACACCAAACAGCAAGTCGAGCGAAACCGAAACACTGCTGTTGCCGATCGGGTATCCCGCGTTTTCAAGTCTGGCGCACAATGACCAAAGTGCAAAGAAACATTGTGGCCATCAATGATTATCGAGCTGCAAGTTGCTTCGCCCTCTCGTTGGAGCGCTTCGAGCCTTCGACGCATCCGGAATCTGGCTTCAATTATTTCCAAGGGTCGATCGTGGAGTTGAGTGCCATTGAAGGGGTCCGTGTCTCGCAAGCTCGCCCGTCCTGGGCAACAAGCCATAAAGAGTGTCTTGGCCCCGGGCTTGGAAGAAACCCAAGAGCCTATCCATGACTGGCGCCAAGCGAACATGGTGTGCTCCCTTGGTAGGCAGGGGGATTCTCCGAGTCTCAGTTCCTCTCCGCGTCGACAAACATTTTGGCTCCTCCGGTCCACCATGTCTCACTCCTCCGGGATGGCCGTCGTCCAATCTTTTGCCGCATTCGACGTCAAGCAGAGCGTCGTGGGGGGAAAACGACAAGCGACACGTGGGCCGGTTCGGTAACGCTGAAGAGGTGCCGTCACTCTGGACGCCACCACGAGGGAAAGTCGTGGGGACTCTGGAGAAAAAAAGAAAGAAAGGGGCCCGAGGAGGGCCCCGTTGCTGCGACGCCCGCTAACAAGACACAGCACATGGGAGGCTGATGAAGCGACAGCGCTCAGGCGCACACCTTTCAGTGCCAAGGGCCTGGTGTCAAAACGCAACCACAAGCGGCCTTTTGAGCCACCCGGCAAGGTAGTGCCGGGCCCCCCGGCGTGGACGGTTCCGCGAGTGATTTCCCCTTGCTGGGCATCGCGTCGTTGAATTGTGCAGGGTTTGCAATCCTTGAAATTTCGATGCTGGCATGTGTCGAACGCAAAAAGGTGGCCATCAAGGACCGCGTCGAGCGCAGAGAGAGCGCCAGGGACAGCGAGGCGCCCGCCCAAACCAAAGTTGTGTTGCACAGCATGCATGCATGCATTACAACTTCGCAACAGCCGGTACCAAGAGTTGTTCCCAAGTGGCGTACCGGATTGACGGGAACGGAGCACCATGCAGATTGCCATCGAAATCCTGGGGTTGCCCCCCTGAAACCTGCGTGCTCCTGCTTGTCTCGGTCGCAGCTTCGGCGAGAAGAAGGTTTTGGATAAGAAGCAGCAGTCTGCCGTCCGTCCCACCCCCTTGCCTTGCCCGGCGAAATCCTCTTCTTCTTTTCCTGAATCCTGAAGCTGGCCAAGTGGGGATCCTGGATCCCATGAGGATCGCCCATTCGACGCTCGCCGATCGACTCCAGCAAACAGGGCCTGCGATCGATCTGCAGACAGGCATCTCCACAGGAGATCGACAGTCAAGATGTCCATGGCATCGCCCACCGGCGGGCCAAAAGAAATCGACCCTGTCCGGGCCGCCGAGAGCAACACGGCCACACTGATCTCCGTCTTGACGATATTCCACGGCATTGCACTCGTCTTTGTGGCTCTTCGGGTCTACGCGAGAGCGTTCATCATCAAGACATTCGGCAGGGATGATGTCTGTATGGTTCTGTCTGCAGTACGTTCCCCTTCCAGGTTCAGGCTGAAGTAAGGGGGTTGGCCCGACGGCACGCATGCTGACCACGGCGCAACAGATATGTGCATTAGGAGGATGGGTGGTTTTTATCATACAAGCGCAGCATGGCCTAGGCAAGCACCAGGAGACAATCTCACAAGACGACCTGATCATCTTCCAACATGCCGGTTTCTGGCAGTCCATCATCTCGGCCACCTGGGCGCTCGGCTTCCTCAAGGTCTCCATCGGCTTCAACCTCTTGAGGCTCAGCACTAGCAAATGGTACAGCTGGAGTCTCTGGGCGACGATTGGTATTTGCTCCCCTTCCCAGGCCTTATGCTCGGGGGGAATACTGACCAGACCGTAAATAGTGATCGTGTGCTGCTACACTTTTATGGGCATGATGACCTTCTTGCTGTATTGCCAGCCCATGGAAGGCTACTGGAACCCGGCGGTCAAGCCCAACTGCTACCCCATTCCACTGTTTGTCACGTTTGCGCTAGTCAACACGGGGTTCAACATCACCACCGACGTGCTCTTCGCGTCCTTCCCAGTTCCCATCATCTGGACACTAAAGATGAAGCGGAAACTGAAGCTCTACTTGATCGCCATCCTGAGCTTGGGATATTTGTGGGTTCCAACCACAGAACCCCCCCCCCCCCCCTCGCATTTGGCTGTTGGCTAATAACGCATTTCTAGTGCCCTGATCATGGGCATTGTGAAGTCTGTTTACCAGATCGCCTTTGCTAGGATGCCCGACAAGACGTTCAACCAAAGCATTCAGTTCTGGGGATTGTAAGCCATCCAATGCGATGCAGCATCTGTTTCTGTGGGCGAACCCAAAGCTAACACTATTTTTTTTAGTCTTCAACTCAACATTGGCATCATCGCCGCGTGTGCAACATCTCTCAAGCCGCTCTTCAACCGCGTGCTCAAGCTCTCCACAACCGACCACTACAACACGCCGGCAAGATACGGCTACGGCTACGGCTCGAGGTCGCGGGGCACCAAGCTCAACGGCGCCGGGGCAAACGATTCACACACGGGGACAGGGCAGCGGAGCGTGTTCCGGGGCCCGGCCGACGAGTACGAGCTCGAGGACGGCATCAAGACGTCGGGCGAGGAGAATCTCTCCGCAGGCAAGGCTGTCACATACAGCACGGCGACGAGCTTTTACAAACACGGATCACCCGCCGGGTCGGGCAGCGAGGAGATGATCTTGGGCACGCCGGGGCATGGGGCGGCGATTCAGATGCCGCCGCACGCCTTGACGACGGACGAAGCAACGCGGGGGATTGTCAGGACAACCGAGGTGCGGGTGACGGTGAAATAGTGTCAAAAGCAGAGAATTAGCGAATGCCAATAATAATGCCCACAACGGCGTTGAACGAACGGATCTTGTCTGTCGCGCGGGGAATTTTGGTGATCCGGGTTGTGCCCGGGAGGCAGGCCATCATGTTGCCGTTGGGTTCTAACTCCCGTCGTTAGCTTCCCCCACGCTTCCCCCACGACCCGAAGAACTGGCGTCTTGGCCGCAATTGCGTGGCAAAGGGTTCCCAGTCCGCGGGCCCGGCGCGCCCTTCTCGTCGGTGGGGTGGATTCAAGGACTAATCGATATCGAATTTAATCATGCGATGTTCGCCTAGTTTCACTCGGAGTCTCTTGGCTCGCACTTGGCCCAACGACATGGGTTTCTGCAGCGTTTCATGCAGCCCGTCGCATTAGGCATCGGCGGGTGGGTTTCCCATTTCCCAATTCCCGCTTGTCGCTTGCCGACTGGACGGAAAGAACGCAAAACTCCGGCAACCGAGCAAGCGAAACAAATTTCTTCCAATGTGGCTCGCCCGCGATTCATCATGTTTTGAAGATTTGAGACATCCAAACCACACAAACGCCACGAACATGTTGATCTCGGAAACGCGGAACCGAGAATCCCAGCGAGTGGAAGAACTGGAGAACAAGAACCTCGGGCCACTCCCTGCCCCCCACTTCGGAGTCCGGCGCCGAAGCGAGACCAACAGGCCGCCCCCTGCAAAGCAACCCGTGGAAACCGAAGGGGACACTCCAACAAGGGGGTTGCGGGGGCTTTTCCCTTGCCCTCGCCGTCCATTGCCTCCCCCCCAGACTCGCTCTGCCCCACTCGAGAGGATCAATAGCCATCCCTTGGCCACCCTCAGTACAGAATAGTCGGTGTTGCAAAATGAGGATTTCGGCAGATAGTTCTCGGCCTCGAGGGCGCAGCAGCTCGCTCGCCTGATGAACCGGGGGGTGGTGCCCCTTGGCGAGCCATGGCAAGCCATGGCAAGCCATGCACTTCGCGCGCCAGTCGGATGCATTCGGAGTCTTTCCCACGTGGTTTCGCTATTAATACGACGACATCGCCGTTCTTCTTTTTTCCGCCTCGACACTCCTCGGTCAGCGTCACCTCTTCTTCCCTCACCTCCAGCGGTTGCTTGGCTGCGTCCATTCATTCTTTGCATCCCGACTCCCCGACCGCACAAACACCATGGCTTCCACGCTGAGACTTGCCGGTGGTCTGCTCGCTGCCGCCTCGGTGGCCGCCGGCAGCTGGCTCCCCGAGATCGTCGCGAAGGATGTCGTCGTCATTGGCGGCGGTGCCAGCGGCGCGTACGCGGCCATCCGGCTGAAGGAGGACTTCAAGAAGAGCATCGTGCTGGTTGAGAAGGCCGACCACTTGGTATGCACGCCTCTTTTGCTGCCTTGATAACGTTCCCCGTTGCTAACTGACTGGTCCAGGGCGGCCATGTCTCGACCTACGACGACCCCAAGACGGGCAAGCCGTTTGACTTTGGCGTGCAGACCTTCAACGACTACGGCCCCGCCCGGGCCTTTTTCGAGCGCATGGGTGTGCCCGTCGACGCAGCCCCGCGCGTCGCCCTCACGTCGCAGTATGCCGACTTCAACTCGGGCGCCGCCGTCAGCTTCACCCCGCCCGCCAACGAGGACCGCGTCGCCGCCCTGGGCCGCTTCCTCAACGCCACGGCCGCCTACGAGCACTACTTCCTCCCGGGCTACTGGAACTTCCCCGCGCCCAACCAGATCCCCAAGGACCTGCTCCTCCCCTTCGGCGAGTTCGTGGAGAAGTACCAGCTCCACGCCGCCGTCAACCAGGTCTTCCAGATCACGGGCATGGGCACCGGCGACATGATGAAGTCCCTGACCCTCTATGTCCTGGGCGCCTTCGGCCAGCCCATGATCCGCGCGTTCCTCGGCCAGGGCGCCACCTTCACGCCGACGTCGGGCCGCAACATCGCCCTCTACGAGGCCGTCCAGACCCGCCTCGGCAAGGACGTGCTCCTCAACACGGTCGTCGTACAGTCCCTGCGCACCCCGATCGGCCACACGCTCTGGACCAAGTCGGCCGACGGCAAGAACACCATCATCGTCGCGCGCAAGCTGCTGATGGCCATCGAGCCGACCCCGGCCAACATGGAGCCCTTCAACCTCGACTTTGTCGAGCAGTCGACCTTTGCCAAGTTCAAGTCCTCGTCGGTGCACGCCGGCATCGTGTCGCACCCGGCCCTGCCCGTCGGCGTCTCGGTCGTTAACACCCCCGCGGCCGCCAGCCCGGCCAACTACGTCGAGCTGCCCAAGCCCAACTTCAACGTGCGCTTCGACTACATGGGCGGCGACCTCTTCCGCGTGCTCCTGGTCGGCGACGACAAGTTTGACAAGGCCAAGGCCCAGGACCTCGTCCGCCAAAACTTTGCCAAGCTCGTCCAGGCCGGCACCCTCCAGCCCGCCAGCGCCAACCCGGCCCAGGAGCTGCAGTTCCGCGCCTGGGCCGACCACGGCGCCATGCATATGAACGTGCCCGCCGCCGAGCTCAAGAGCGGCTTCATCCAGAAGCTGTATGCCCTCCAGGGCCGCCGGGAGACGTGGTGGACTGGTGGCGCCTTCAGCGTCCAGTTCCAGGCTATTCTGTGGGCTTTTGATGATATCCTGCTGCCCAAGTTGCTGGCTTAAGGGAGTTGAAATCGGGTTGGTTACAAGGTACATACTGCATGAGCGTATTTAATCTGGTAGTCTAATAATGAAAGTAAATATTTACTTTGAATCGTGGTGTACTTTGAATCGTGGTGTATCTTTGTCCTGTGATTTTGTAACTCATTCACATTTCATCGTAAAACGACGTCGCTTGCCGCACAGCAATTGCACCTTATATCCTGTGACACATTTAATTATCGCTCTTGAGCTCGCCACTCTCACTGTTCCCTTGTTCCACAACGCAGCTTCAGGAGTTTCTCTGAACGATTTTCCATGGCTGTCGGCCAGTCACAGCCTTTTATGGCAACCGTCCCATTAGTGAGTTTGCCAAGATTGAGAAGGGGATGGTTGATAGCTTGTGTCTGGTAAAACAGAGAGTAGCAGTGAGGTTGAACGTGGTTGACTGCCTTAACCACACCTAGAAGAGGTGGGCGAACTGCCTCAATATATGCCCATCGGCACCCTCCACCCCTGTCACCCAGATGTACCTGTACATGATGTGTGGCGATGCCCTGTGGCGCCCGTGGCTCAGATCCAGACTTCAACAGTGTCACGCTGGTGGGTTTAGAGCCGTTGATACTAGTAAATAACAAAACCTACACATCTCGCCGTAGCATTGCCCCGTGGCCATCGAGAATATTTTCACCAACGACGACCCAGCTTACATACCCATCCGGGACTCGTTTTGTTCCACCCATGGCACTCCCAGTATCCACGACGCTCAGGGAAATCGCCGAGGGTGTTCTTTCGGACCCTTCGCGAGCAGTGCAGCCCCGTAGGCTGAGTGACTGTTGCGGACATGAGACCGGCGGAGGCATGGGTAACTCCACGACCCGGAATGGCCTCACGAAGTAAACAAGTCGGCGCGCCCCGTAACGACGACAATAGCGGCGGGACGACCATGGCGAGAGTACCCGCTCTTTTGATTCTTCTGCTCTTGCTGCGAGATCGACGGATCGATGAATTCTTTTTCCGAATCAAACCACCAGCAGATCGTCACCATCTGCGCGCGCTTCCCATCAACCAAAGCGATGACAGCCCCGTGGGAGCGACAGAATGCTGCTCCTCGCGGCGAGGAGCAAGGTATGACTTTGAGTCTGCGAGGCCGTTCGTCTCAAGTAACTGACAGAGCAAAATCAGGTGACGTTGGTGCGAACGATGGTGGTGCAGGTATGCTTTCTCCCCTCGCAATGTCCACCTCACAAACGGAAAAATAACCCACTGCGAACGAGCGACGAGCGTTATTAACTGGTATTTTTGGTGGCAGACAACACGGTCCCGTATAACCCGAACCACCCTTTCGTTGCTGCAGAGGTTCCATGTAAGAGCAGATATCACGCAAGAGGCGAGGGCGTCAACTGACTGTGACACCAGCCAACTTCAAAAAGGTTCTCCGCAGAAAGGCCAAGACTGTTCCTCGCACCCAAGCCAAAGCTGTTCCTCGCACCCAAGCCAAAGCTCTTCCTCGCACCCAAGCCAAAGCTGTTCCTCGCACCCAAGTCAAAGGTACGGAAATATGAAGACGAAGAGTCGAGCTTCTTTGAGATTTGTTCTCACAACCATCCGGTACTAGTAACAGCGACCCTGCTGGTCAGTCTGTTGCACGCACGCGGCTGAGTTGCTGGGGTCTTTGTTATTAGTATCGGTGGTGTTGATGTGTCAAATCTCGCTCAAGGGGACAACCATTTATCTGCCCGCAGAAATCTGCATTATCTGCCTGCAGAAGTCTGTCGGGAAATACAGGAACTAACAGTCACAGGCAACACAACAAAGCGTGCCCAGCGGGGGACGAAGACCCGTGCAGCTCAGCTCTCTGCTCCTGTGGCCGCTACCTTCCCGGTGCCCACCACCAAACGAGTGCCAGGTAAGAAGACATGGAGTTGTTCATGCTGGAAGTGTTGGCAGGAGCATGACTGACGTATCACACTTAGCGACGACGACCACGGGGCTGACGAACATCCAACCCGTGACGGCGGAAAACTTGGCTCGTTTGGGTGCCCAACTCGGCCCCCTTGGCGCGCCTCCCGTTCGCTTTTCGGTCCCTCAGCTCCCCCTGCCCCCCCTTCCGGCACCAAGCTACCCCGCGGCGACGTTCTTCCCCTTCGCGGCCCCTGTGCCCTCTCAGCAAGCTGGTGACCCATACACGGAGTCGTCAAGTAAGCCCATCACACGCTCACTAACCAAATGTAACATGACTAACATAAATCAGTGGTCAGGTTCAATGACTTCATGGGTGCCGAACTGGCAACCTTTGATCAACCGGCCCCGAGTGCGTCCCAGCCTGCCCCAACCCCTACTTTGCCACCTTACCTGGGGGAGGAGTATCCCGTCGACGACAACGTCATAGGTATGAGTTCCAAGCCTGTCAGCTGGAAGTGCATGGCTAACGTGACTTCAAGGCACCCGGGATGAAGACTATGACGAGCACGGGAACCCAAAGTGGCACTACTAGGTCTCTTGAGGCACTCGGCCGTTTCAGATTTTCCAAAGCCATCAACGGAAGAGAGGAGGGATGGGGAGAGTGAGGAGGTCATCAGTGGAAGAGAGTAGATGGGGAGAGTGAGGAGGTCATCAGTGGAAGAGAGTGGATGGGAAGAGTGAGGAAGGCATCAACAGAAGGGAGGAGGGCTGGGGAGAGGGTGAAGCAATCTCGCCTTTCTGCTTGAAGAGAGAGCTCTCTCATCTGATCATACCCACATGCTGCTCAGCTAGTAACAGTGCCGGCGACAGTACCGGAGACAGTACCGGCCGGCCAACTAGATGGTGACCCCAAGATGAAAAAGAGCGTGACTCACGCGTTCCATGACGCTGAACGAAACCGTAAACTCGAGAATAACGCGTGCCCACTGCCCGCCCAAACAATAAACCGCCGCTGGCCGTATTCATTGCCCACATCGCAGTTTGTTTCCGCATTTTCATCCTCTATCTCTCTGCGCTCTTCAACAATTTCTCTTCCATTCTCCTGCTCATCAACTTGTTGGGCCTTTGTCAACGGTTACTTTTTCCGGGGAGGCTCAACCTCGACCACACCCGCCACGCTGGCCGCAACACCAGCGCGATCATCGCCAACATGACTGACCGATCCTCCGTCCCCGTCCCGCCTGCGGACTACTTCCTCGGGGAGTACCAGTTCTACCGCAACCAGAAGCTAGACCTCTACAATTCGCTCGACGGCGATGGCCCGACCAACCCCCCGCGTGCCTACACCCGGTTTGTCGAGGGCGATCTCCTGGCAGTTACAGACCGTCAGGGCCAGCAACTCGCCAAGCGATGCGCCGAGCTGCATGATATGTTTCTGGCATCGGCCACGGATGATGCTGGAAATACCGGCACTGGCAACAAGACCAACACCAGAAGAGGGCAGCAGAAAACCCTCCACATCCCCCTCGCGGCCTTTCTCGAATTCACCCGCCTCTTCCGTACGTAAATCCGAGCTCCCTTTTTGACCACACCGAAACCTACCACTCTACTCCCCCCCCCAAACCGTGTAAACACAAAAGTCCCCGACTAGAACAAAAAACAGATCTCCTCTCCCACCCCCCCTCCCAAACAACCCTCGAAACCCACCACCTCACCACAACCCGCGACCGCCTAGCCGAGCACGAAACCAACCTGCAAACCCTCCAAACCAACCTCGCCACCCGCGAAGCCGCCCTCGACACGCGCGAAGCCCAAGCAGCCACCCTCTACTCAACCCCCTTGCTCACCGCCCAACTCACGCATATCTGGCGCCAGGGCTACCAGCAGCACGCCTTGGAGCACAGCGGCCGGCAGCGGGAGGAGACGGCGGCGGTGGTGCCTACGGCATACCGGGTACATCTCGCCGCACTGGGTGAGATTTTGCTGCGGGTGCGCGAGATTCGGGGCCGGTGCTATCATCGGTCGGCGCCGTCGCTGGCGGCGGCGGCGGCTGTGTCATCCTTGGGGGCCGAGTTGGGGCTGTTGGAGGGGGTGGTGATGGGGTTGGGGAAGAAGACCGAGGTTGCTGCTGCTGCTGCTGCTGCTGCTGCGGCGGCGGCGTCTGCGCTGGTTGTTGGTGGGCGGGAGGGAGGTGGGGGTGGTGAGTTTTTGAGGGGGAGGAGGAGGGTGGTTGCTGCTGTTGCTGCTGCTGCTGCTGAGGCGGAGGAGGAGAGAAAGAGGGAGGAGGAGGGACAATACACCGAGGGTGAGGATGGGGATGTGGAGATGATGGAGGAGGAGGAGGATGAAGATGCGACTGTGAGTGATCTGGAGGGCTAGGGAGAAATGCCGGTGCGTTCGACGACGGGGAATTAGAGAGGGGATCAGTACGCAAAGATATGTGCCGCTGCTGCTGCCGCGGCTCGTGAGGAAGAGTCTGAAGTGGAAGTGGAGATGAGCGGCTGAGAGTCTCTGGTGTTCCGGGCCATGTCTGTGTTTGGTTCCGCGGGCGACGTGGTACCTAATACCGGATTGGCATATCCGACGACCTGGTTAGTTCTCGGATAGATACTCTACATGTAGCGGCCATAAAATACCATTTTATCATCATTCTGTGACCCGAATATAGGGTGTTCCCTCTTTTAAGAGGCGCAGTGGGGTCTGGTGTTCGCATGTAAAGGGATCGCACATTGAGCACAGGTCTGGAGGTAAACATTCTCCGCCATTATAAATTTAAGTAAAATCCACCATCGCACCTCCGGGGGTATTTTGTAAAAGTCCAAAACATGCAAGGCGAAACCAGCCAAGGGTCGCTACTATTCTCCAAACCCGCTCAGAACCGTGGCAAACAAATCCTACAAATGCAAAGTCATCCCTTTAGGCAGTGCCGGAGCCCCAGCGGGGAGCGTTGATGATGATGCCCATCAGGCAGCCCGAGATGATACCAGTGACGGGCAGGGTGATGATCCAGCCGAGGTAGATCCAGGCGACCATGCGCCAGTTGACGGTGCGCCACGTGCCGGAGCAGAGACCGACACCGACGGTGGCACCAGTGATGCACTGAGTGGTGGAGACGGGGAGCTCTGCAGAAATGGGTTAGCACCTCGTGTGTTGTGTGGGAACGTGATAGATAAAAAGACTTACTCAACCGGGTGGCCAGGATGACGGTGATGGCAGAGCCGAGCTCCATGGAGAAACCACGCGAGGGCGACTGCAGAGTCAGGCGGTTGCCCAAGTTGCGCATGATGTTGTAGCCGTAGGTCCAGACACCGATGACAAGGAGAGCACCGCCGAACACGAGAATCCAGACGGGGACGTCGGACTTGCCGTCCTTGGGGAGACCGCCTTCGCTCCAGATCTGGTAGACAGTGGCGTAGGGACCGATGGCGTTGGCAATGTCATTGGCACCGTGGGTGAAGGAAGCGGTGGCGGCGGTCATGACCTGGAGGAAGCTGTAGACGTACTCGGTCTTGTTGTCGTAGTGAGCGGCGTGGGCGTGCACCTCGTCAAGGTTGCCGGCGAGCTTGCTGCTGGTGCTCTGGGCGTTGACGACGTCCTGGTCGATACCGCGCAGCAGGGCCCACTTGACGTACCAGAAGAGCACACGGCGCTCGTACCACTTGCCCTCGGGCTTGGGGCCGACGATCTTCTTGGGGGCGCGGCGGACGTTGGTCAGGGGGCTCTGGGTAGTGCGCTCGGTTGTTGAGGCGGCATCGGAGCCCTCGGCGTTGGCCGTCTTCTCGGGGCTGTGCTTCTCGGCGTTGTGTTCGCCGACGACCTCGACATCACCACGGTCAGAGGCCTTCCTAGCATCGAGCTCGTCCTTGGTGAGGCGGCCCTCGTAGTAGTCCTTGACCACCGGCTCGGAATCCACAGGCGGCGGCGGGGGGTCCGCACGGCGGAGCAGGAGAAGACCCATCGGGATGTGCCACCACCGGAGCTGCCAGTCCTCCTTGATGACGACACGGTAGACCCAGGGCACCAGGGTGACCGTGATCAAGAGAGCGAAGGCGGCACCGACACCGACGATGGTGCCGGCGATCTCGGGCTCGGTTAGGGTGATCTTGTAGCTGCCGCCCTTCCAGAGAAGCAACATGGTGAGCAGGCAGCCAGTGATGCCGAAGTAGATGGGGATGACGCGCAGGGCCCAGATGGCAGGGTTCTTCCGGACCATGACGGTGTACTTGGTGATGAGGAAGATGATGGCCGCGAAGGCGCCAGACAGGCCGGGGGCGATGATCCAGGCGAGGAAGACCTGGACGACGCCCGAGTTGATGGAGCCGTCGGATGCGACCCACTGAATACCCTCGGCACCGACGGCGGCAACACCCATGCCGATGACACCACCGAGGATGGAGTGGGTGGTTGACACGGGCATACCGACCTTGGTGGCGAAGGTCAGGTAGCAAGACGAGGCGACGACGGCGCAAACCATGCCCAGCATGAGCAGGGCCGGGTCATCCTTGAAGAGGGCGGTATCGACGATCTTGGTCCGGATGGTGTCGGCGACACGGGCACCGACGCCCACGCAGCCGGCAAATTCCATGACGGACGCGAGGAGCATGGCCTGGAGGTAGGTCACGGACTGGGAAGCGACCGAAGTCGCCCACGAGTTGGCCACATCGTTGGCACCTGGGAGAAGGAGAAGGCTGTTAGCATCTCGCGGTGGTGTTGGGGGCTATCTGGACGGGCTGCTAGCTCACCAATGTTCCAGGCATCGAGGCCTGCGAAGATGGTGCCAATGGCAAAGAGGTAGTCAAACTGATGGAGAAAAGGCATCTCGGCGGCGGCGGCGACGTGTGCAGTCGCGTGCTCGGGTCGAGACAGCAGCAACTCACTCGGGGCGGTTGGGTTGATCGACCTGCTGAGCAAAACAGAAGGGGAAATGCAGAGACGGGTCGGCTGTTCTGTATTTAACCCGGCGAGAGGTAGGATGGGTTTCGCCCGCGCGCGCGCATCCTGCATCGGCTTCTTGGCGGCTCGGTGGAGTAGACCCTTGCGGAAAGTTCGCCATCCCCCCGGGCAGGCCCACCAGACGATCCAATTTTGCAGGCGGGGTGGAGAGGGAGGGCCGAGTTCGCCTTGGCGGGCCGAGTTGGTTCTGCTCAGACGGGAATGGCGGTTTGCGGCCGGCCTCTCACATCGCTTTCCGGAGGGAACGTGTCCAGGGAGATTGCCGCCAGTCTGGGAGCTCGGTGAGGCAAACGGACCAGCTGGGGGGCCCTGTGGTCCCTGTGGTCCCTGTGGCGCGAGGTGCCGCATCAACAAGCTTGCAGTTGGGAGTTCGGGGGAGGTGTCATATCGGGGCATCATCGCACCCACCACCCTTGCCGTGGGGTGTGGGGGAGGCGGAGAGGGAGTGGTAGCGAGGAACTGCCATCGGGACTTGGTACTGGCTGGTTATTCGATGTCCTGCACTGGTGCAGGAAATGGCAGGCTTGGGAACCCTGCTCTGCCTCACTGGACGTCTCGATGAGTCGATGGAGATGGAACCCCCGGTCGCGGCCGTTGATCGCACTGCCGCAGTGCCGAGTGCTGACGGCCGGGGGTGTTTCTGTCGAGGACTCGAGATCGAGGTCGTGAATCTAACTAGGTAGACAATACCTGAGCAGAGGGCAGACTGAACAGAAGTGCTGCTTGCTGTTTGTTGCCTGCGTGCAACATGTCACGGCCGCGGCCGCTCTGATGGATCAGTCGAGTTGCCGAGGACCTGTGGAGCGGCGAGTCGGGCCTCTTGCGGCGACCGAGTTGGGAAAAATCGAGCGAGGAGCGTCGAGCGTCGAGCGTCGGGTCGGTCGAGCGTCGAGCGGGAATGGCCACACGTGTGGGTTCGAGAATCAGCCTCTGGCAATCCTCAGCCTTGGCCCGCACACATCATGCAGCCAAGATCGGGACATTTGCTTGGCATCTGCGGGCCTTGGTATTGGCAGGACTTCAACGGAAAGATCTGGCCAATGATCGGGCCCCAAATCGCAACGTGCACGATCCGCTCGCTGAGCCGATCTGGCGGTGGGGTTCGTTAACTAGCCCCTGCAAAGTCTGCCGTCGCTAAAAACCGATCCCCACTCCAAGTTCCCCCGCACCAAGCTTCGCGAACTTGAACCGTGAAGTGGAGACTGGCATGCAACACACATCTGCAAGAGGATGGCGACGAAATTAGCAACACGTCCGAGATGGGCAGGGATGCCGCGTCAGACGCTGCCATCTCCGGAAGACACCTGCGCGCGCGTGCCGCATCAATCGGCGACAAGTCGACGCGTTTCTGACATTTGCATCTGAAGGACGTTGAGGACGTTGAGGTTGTGCTTGCAGTCGCTGCCAGCTGCTGATGGTGTTCGGACCACAACTTCGTACGGCCGTCGTGATTGGCTTGTTTGTGTTCATCCGGTTTCTACGCCTCACAGACACGGACAGACACAAGAGTCTCACTTGGGCTCGACTACCCCTCCCCGGCATTCCTAGCCGGCCGCCACCAACTATGCACTCCAGACAGCCACCTTGAGCCACTTGTTAGCCGAGGAGATCTGACTGATGGATTCCGTCGGCGTCCCCATGCCTGCCGATCCGATCACCTCCTGGTGTCCGTCTTCAGGCAACCCAAGGGGACACCGAGAGGGCGCCAAAGAGAACGGAACTCTTCTAGATTGCCCGCCGCCACAGAACTTTCGCCCCTGGTCCTGGCCGAGATCAACTGCGGCCTGCGACCTGCCTGTCATGCGAGCCACCTCCGATCGCCGTTACACTGCAGTCTCTGTGTTTGCGGCCCGTGATTCACCACCGTGGCTCTGGGACGACTTGCCACGCTGTCGGGGGACCCAGAACGGTTCCGCGACCCTGGTGACCCTCGGCCGGGTACTCCGTAATCACAGAGAGCTCGTCTCCTTGCCTATCACGAGCTAGCCGTCCCACTCGCCGGCATAATGGGCGTCCAAGTAGTAGGCCACTGACAGGACAGGGCAGTAAGGCTCCTTGATTGTCGACACTTGTGAACAATACCTCGTTCGCCACTCGTCACTGTGTTCCCGCTGAGACACCTGATTTCCCTCTACTGTCGGTCTCCCGCTCAATATCAGGCACTATGACAAACTCGACGAAATGCTGAACATACCCCCCTGATATTGGACCCAACACACTGGCAACAACGCGAGCACTAGCACCCCTGGCGCGAATTGCCGGAGTGGTTGCGTGGGCGTGGAACAACTCAACTTCACCTGTCCTTCTCCACCTCGCCTCACAGGCCTGACAAACTCGAGGCCCTGAGGCCCCTGTGTCCGGTCGGTTGTCTCGGCCACTACGGTTTTCTCAAGCATGGCAGGACGTCGTCGGTGAAGTGCGGGGCATGGCGCAAGGGATTCTTCGGACCCTAGACAGGAACTAGTTATCAACAAGTACTAGTATCCCGAGCAAGGTGGTACGTACCGTCATTTGGCAAATACCCACCCGATACCCGAAAATCAGGCCGGCCCCCGACCCCCGAACCCAAGTTTGGCCTGAGTGACGGCTCCACCCACCGGCCTGTTTTCCGTCCGTGCCGGGCCCGGCGCCGTAACACCGGCCCGGCAGGACGCCGGTAGCCGGACAAATTAACTGTACGTACAACAAGACCGACGATTTGTCAACCAACTCGATTCCCCAACAACAACAACACGGCCACAGCCCTCATTCAGCGTCGGCATGATGGATCTCCTCGCAACCTACGAGTACTGCCTCTCCGCCCAAGCGGCAGTAGGGCGGCAGGGAGAGAGAAGAAGAAGCAAACGAAGTCTTTCGCGTCGGCATCGCCCTCTAGACCCTTCTGTTTGTGTGAAATCTGTCAACGCGGGCATTCTGCTTCTCAACGTCGACCAAATCAACGGCGTCAATCCCAACGCAACCGCCTCCAATCCGACATGAGTGGCTCCAATCCGACATGAGTGGGACAACAGCGCCAGGCATCAGCGAGGACTCGGCGCTACAAAAGGGAAACCAGGAGAGTGAGACAGAGGCTAAAAAGACTGCCCAGGACGACACTCCATCGGTCATCCAAGGGGCTTGACGGGGGAGGTGAGGGAGGCGGCGGTTGGGGCTATTGTTGGGACTATGCAGAAGACGTTTGTGCTGGTGGTTTACCGTGGTTTGTGGCGGGCGGGGTCACGGTGATGGCGGCGACGGGAATGAAGGGGGAAAGGTTCCAGGTTGTTGTTTGGAGCGGTTGTTGCCGCGACGTGAGGGACGGGTTCATAGCTTTGGTGTGTGTGTACATGTTGGATGGGGGATGGAGGTTGTTGTCCGGTTGTACGGGCTGAACATCCAAGTGTGGTCGGACAACGAGTTGGAGGGTGAGAACACAACGGGTGGATGATGGTATTTTTGTGTGGTTTCTGGAGGTGGTCCGAGGCGTGGTGGTGGGATGGTGGTGGCCCCAGCGGACCACATTAAATACAGCTTTCCAGTGCAGTGCCACTGCTCCTTCCTTCAAAGGGCAGCTGATTTGCGTCACGCTGCGGTCGGGTGTGTGCCAGGAATTGCAGAGCTTAAATTTCGCCTGCCAAGCATTTCAGAGTACAGAATATTGTCCACTCAGTGCACCAATTTTGAGTCGCGCCGAGAGCTGCTCGGAACTACCAACAATAAAAATCCGAATCATCGCCGTGTCGCTCAGCTTGTCACGTCGCGCGCACTCCTTATACACCATGGACTCGGACGAAGAAATCGCGGTATCGTTCGACACTCAGGACAGGCATAGTGACGGCCTCCCGGCGGAGCCAGTCCCGGGCCTGGATGATATTCTTGCGCAACTGCGGCAGGACATTGCCGCCTGGTGCGACGGGAGGCCAGATGCCGCGGCTCTCGACATTAAGGCGGCCTACGACGAGCTTGCCCATCTCGATGTCAAGGAGCAATCGCTACTGTCGCTGCTTTACGAAGTTGGCCGGGATGAGTACCACTCCCCCTACAGCACCGATCCCAAGCCCGCATCACTGGTGCTGCGAGATTTTAAACGGGACGAGATCCTTTGCGGTTTCGCCCCTCGTCGACAGCTTCTTCGTTCCAGGGCGCTAGACCTCTCACGCGCCGGGTTGCGGCCCCTCAACATCGCCGATCTTCCGTTGGAAATTCTACGCATCATATTCAACGACTTCGAAGATGACGCCGTCACGGAATCGTGGCGCCGCCACCGCGTCAGCTGGGATTGGTACATGCTCAATGACACCCGTGAACGACAGCGCGAGATCCGCAGGTTGCGCCTCGTCTGCCGCTTGTTCTGCGAGGTGGCGAGTCCGCTCCTATTCTCCATCCTCCGGATTCAGCTCAGCCAGGCGTCTCTCGATTTTGTCGACATGGTTTCCAAAAGCCCTGCCATAGCGGCGGGAGTCCGCGGCATCGAGGTTTCGCTGGCATATCGTCCCAAAGAATACGCCGACAGCATTGATGTATTCAAAGCCGCGCGCCTAGACGTTTTATCCCAGCAGCGTAATTACTGTGAGTACCTATGTGACGGCGCTAGTTGGGGTCCCCTAGTACCCGCAGACGACGAAGAAGAAGACGAGCACCCAGACGGAAGGGCAGCGGAGCTCCGGAACGCGCTGATCAAGTACGGCCGCCTGGCCCGTCATTGGGACAAATACGTGGATGCAATCCACCGCGGAGAAACGGCGGGAGAGCAGCCTTCGGGTTGCAAGTACCAGGAGGTTCTCCGGCTGGGGTACGCCGAATACTGTCGTCTCCATCAGGAGCAGCGCCGACTGCTCCGGGACGCCACCTTTGCGAATGCCCTCGCCTCGTCCGTTGCCCGGATGCCCAACGCTCGCTCCTTCGTCTTCGTCGACAAATGGGACCCGGACACGGAATACGAAGACCAGCCTTTGCTCCACGACGCCGATATGCTTTCTCGATTCATGTCAGCACCGCTGAAATGGCCAGAGATTGAAGACGATAGAGAGCAACCGGCCCGCGAACTAGAATGTGCGCGACTGCTGTGGGAGTTGCCAATTGCTCTTCAACGGGCGGGCGCCGGGTTGACTGAGGTCCGGATAGAGGTTCTCCCGCTGTACAGCAACTTCTCCAGGCTTCGTCCTCAAGACCAGACGGGAGCCCTTTTGTGGGATGAGCTTGGTGTTGCATGCGAGAAGCTCGAGGTTTTCGATGTCGACATCTCATGTCAAGACAGGATCCGAGAGGATCGCCTTCGAGCAGACGACAAATCTCACATTGACAATTTTCTGGGCGCCATGGCATCCCGGTGTGGCCAGCATCTGCGGGTTCTCAGATTCGACTTCTACCACTTTGCCTTCGCCAGTGGCGGGGACAGAACCAATCCTGAGGGCTTCTACCACGCCGACCCGTTCATCGCCAGGCTTCAAGAATTGCCCAGGATCCGCTGCCTCCACCTCAGCTGCTTTGAGCTACAGAAAGAAACGCTCAGTACCTTGTGCGGCAATCTAGGCTCCAATCTTGAGTGCCTGGTTATGCACGGTTTGACGCTACACAACGGCCGCTGGGTTGAAGCCGTCGATACCTTGCGCGAAAAGATGGCAGCGACGGTAGCCCGCGGCCAATGCGCCCTCGATTGTGGGCTCTGGGATCTCCATGGGGGCGAGTTTGTCAACACAGAGTCTCGATCACCGACACCGTCGGACTCCCGACTTTGTGGGGATCATCCATTGGTGAGCGAAGCGGAGAAATATGTGAAGGGCATTCTGGAGCACAATCCGCTCCGTAGCTCCGGTTAGAAAGCCCGCCGTTGCGCGACGTTTGTACCTATGCCTACCAGGCTCGCCATCCTTGTATCATGCATATCTGAGCCCTCTGTGCTCAGTCAGCACGCGGAGGGGGGCGAGCCTAGAACCTGCGGCTGACATTCTTGGCCTTTTATATTTCCATTTTGGGACGCGATCAACAGTCTTGGCCGCTGCCTGCAGTAGTGCGGCTGTGCGGGTGTCAGATTCAATGGAACATTAATTAATACGACGTGACCACCGATTCCCGGAACTGTTGAATATTTATTTGGTCAGGGCCATACGCCAAGCTCACAGAGCCTGATCTCTCGCCCTCTTCAATCCTGACTGATCTCTAAACCTCGAACACAATCCAAACCACCACCACCAGCAACATGTCATCCGAAAAGAGTCCCTTTGGGCCCCCACCCTCGTATACACAAAACAGCATGCCCCAACCCCAGGGCCAACCTCCCTCCGGCTTCCCAGCACCGGTTCACAACACCATGGCCTGGAATCATGGCCCTGCCTTTGCGCCTCCGCCAGCACCGAGCCCCGGCATTGGATCCTATCAACACCCGTTTCAACCCCCTTACCCGCAACACCAAGCCCCTCAGCCGTATCAACCTCATCCACCATCACACCAACACATACGACCCCAGCAACAACCACACCCTCTACACCCTCCCCCAGCACACCAACAACACTACCCCGCCCCCTCGGCCCCAACCGCCTGGCCAACCGGCACCTCCATGCCCGGCCCAGTCCCAACCACCAGCAGCAGCAACATGAACGCCTTCCATCACTGGTGGAACCCCGTCTCCTACCCCTACATCCCCACCGCCAAACGCCAAATGACGCTCCTCTCCCCGGACCGCGCCCAGCCCCTCTTCACCGTGCAGTACCCTTCCTCGTGGTCGACCACGCCCAAACTCACCATCCACCGCTGCGGGGGGCCCGGCGGGGGGCCCGAGCTGGGCGGCGCCCACTTCCATTCCTTCACGACCGACAAGGTGGACGCGTACCTCGTCGGTGCGGGGCCGTATCATTTCCGCAAGAAGTTTGTGTCGTTGACTGGGTTGGGGGCTAATAAGATGAAGTGGGTTGTTGAGGAGGGGGCGCTGGTTCTTGTTCATGATGATATTACTAGTAGTAATGTTGATGATAATAATACATCAGGGAGTGGTGGGGGGGGTTGGGTGGCGAGGTTTGTGGGGAGGGATGGGGTCAAGGTCGGGGCTGCGGCGACGAGGGGGGAGGGGAGGTTGGAGGTTTTTAGGGGGGGGTTGACGGGGCTGCAGTTTGAGGAGGTGGTTGTTACTTTGGTGGCGGAGATGGAGAGGAAGAGGAGGAATAATGAGGATTTGGAGATTTTGGGGGGGGTTTTGGGGGCGATGTAGACAGACCCAGTGGGAGACGGAGTGGTATGGGGTGATAGTGGATGTTGGACATACCGTAGTGGTAAAATCAAGGGGGCGGCATGTCATGTTGGGGGGGGCATGGCATGCCGCCCCTTATAGAACCCTGCTGCAAAAGTTTATAGGTTGATTGATTTCAGTCCTTGATTGTTCAACAACGCTTGAATGCCTAGGACGTACACCTGCAGAGACATACAGTCAGTTTCAATCATTCTATGAACACTATTGACTTTTATAGTCACAACTGATACAAGTAGTACCTCCTGCGAACAAGAATCACTCCACAAACACGCTTATTAGCTATTAATCTCCTAGTTTCCAAGACCAGGCCCTGTCATCGATGAGCGCTGCTGTTCACGCACCCCCAGCATTGTACGCAATCCGGTCAGAACCCCCCTTGCTGTCACCAACCCCCTTCGTGGCAACGTCCAGAATCCGGCTCGCTACAGCACCCCCTGAGAGACCCTCGTTCGCAATGAAGTACGCCGCCAACCCCGCAACATGCGGGCTGGCCATGCTCGTCCCGCTCATCGCTACAACGGCACTGTCGCTCGTGTTGTACGCACTCGAGATGGCAACCCCAGGGGCAAAGATGTCGATGCCCGCTCCCCAGTTCGAGAACTCGGCACGCTGATCGTTTTGGTCGATAGCCCCAACAGTAATCGCCGACGGCGCTGAAGCCGGCGACCAATGCATCACGTCTTGATCCTTGTTTCCCGCGGCCACAACAACCGTCAGGCCAGCATCCGTCGCCGCCTGGATGCCGTCATTGACCGACTGCATGTAGGACCCGGACAGCGACATGTTGATGACGGCCTTCCTCGCCAGGCCGCGGTTCTTGGCGTCGGCCACCGCCCAGTTCAGGCCCTGCAGCAGACCCGACATGCTGCCGGTGCCGGTCCTGTCGAGCACCTTGACCGAGACGAGGGTGGCCTTCTTGGCCACGCCGTAGGTCGTGCCCCCGAGGATGCCCGCAACGTGCGTGCCATGGCCGTCCTCGTCGCCGTCGGTCGAGGAAGCCACAAAGTTGGCGCCCCAGACCGCGCGGCCGCCCAAGTCGCTGTGCGAGAGACGGACCCCCGTGTCGAGGACGTAGACCCGGATACCCTCGCCGGCCGTGTCGCTGTAGTAGTACTCCGTGGAGTCGCGGGAGCGGTGGGAGATGCGGGCCAGACCCCAGGGGGCATGGCGTTGTCTGGTCATGGCGCGTTTGGTGAGGTCGGGGATGTCGGGGATGACGGCGGACACAGCTGTGCTTTTGACGATGGTGTCTTTTTCGACGTACTCGATCTAAAAGCGTCAGCAGGGTGCCCGAGTAATAGAGAGAGTGTTACAGGTTTTACCAAGTCAGACTCTGTCAGGTTGCTGAGCTCCGAGCGCGGGATCTCGGCGATATAGCCTTGTAGACCCAGGACGTTGAATCTGTCAAAGATTCCTTTCTTGTTAGCCTTCCTTGCCCTGTCATCAAAATCGTCTTCATGATCCTTGATTTTGATAGCATCGACATGAGCCTTGTACTTGACGATGTATGTGTCAGGGATCACAATGTCATCTGAAACACCATGGTTTTTGATAGGCGCGGCGGCAGGAGCCAAGGGGAAGGCGGCTGCGGCCGCGAGACCGCAGAGGATGATGGTGAGCTTCATCATCACCTCCGGAAGACGCTGAGAATAATAGTTGGTTCAGACGAAGCGCTGAGGATTTGATTCTTGGCGTCTTGATGTTTCGGAGGGTCCACGTTGAGCGCGTCGGCCGCTCTCCGCGAATTGCTCAGTCAACCCGGTCTATGAGGAAGCGTTCATAACAAACCCCGATCACAGCCGAGCCTTTTGTTCTGAGGAAGTGTGAGCTTCTCATTCTCATTTTCAAAACTTTAATGAAGCTTGGCTAGCGGCCGAGCCCGAGATGAGGATGGGCAAGCCACACAGCACCCCTGAAGACTTTTGCGCAGAGCAGGGCTCGAGCTGGGTTGCAGATCGTCGGTCTCGGCAATGTCAGTCTCCGGCAATGTACAGCTTCTGGTTGTCTTAGATTCGTCCGAGACACAATGAAGAGGGCATAACTACGACATCATTGACGCCATAGAGTATACATCGGCCTGTGGGGTGTTAACTAACCTGTGGAACGTTCTAAACGACCTATCTCCGGTTACCCACCCGGTTTCGCCGAGGATAGATTCCTGGCACAAGTTGTGAAAGTGTGGACCTCTGAGATTCTTGCGAAGAGGTGTCGGTATTCTGTCTGGGTGGATGAAGGTGGATGAAGGCTCATCCACAACAAGATGGTTGCTGCTATCTGTACATTGTACCCCTGCTGCTCCATTGACCCGTTATGCCGTAGTGCCGGCGCCGGCGCCGAAGTTACCACCTGTTCCTGTTCCGGCACCAACACCCGTGTCAAACCCATTACCAGTTCCGGTACCGGTACCACTTCCAGTGCCGGTTCCAGTGCCAGTTCCAGTTCCCGCTCCAGTGCCACTTCCAGCTCCAGCACCGCTGTCGAAACCGGTCCCGGTTCCAGCTCCGGTTCCAGCTCCGGTTCCAGCTCCGGTTCCAGCTCCGGCACCGCCGTTGAAGCCAGTTCCGGCTCCAGTACCGCTTCCAGCCCCAGCGCCACCGTTGGAGCCAGTTTCGTCGGAGCCAGTTCCGTCTCCAGTGCCAGTTCCAGTGCCGGTTCCAGTGCCGGTTCCAGTGCCGGTTCCAGTGCCAGTGCCAGCTCCAGCTCCAGTTCCGGCACCGGTACCAGTACCAGCGCCACTGTTGGAGCCAGTTCCAGAACCAGTTCCAGAACCAGTTCCAGCACCAACACCAGTGCCATTCCCAGCAGCACCACCGGCAGCACCACCAGCAGCACCACCGGCAGCACCACCGGCAGCACCACCAGCCCCAGCCCCAGCCCCAGCTTTACCCTTCCCCTTCCCCTTCCCCTTTCCTCCCCCCTTGCCCTTCCCCTTCCCCTTCCCCTTACCAGCCTGCCGTCTCACGCGGCTATTCACAACCCGCACCTCTTCACCATCGACATCGTCGTCCGCCGCGTCCGTGCCGACGGCAGCGGCGGCGGGCACAACAGCCGTGGCGGAGGTGAGATCTCGAGCCGGGAGGACCGAGGTTGCGAATGTTGGGGATGCTGTGTGTGGGTGGGTTGGGCACCGGTTAGTTTACTACTACATAGCTGGGTTTGGGATTAAGGGGGATGGTTAATTACCTGCTACGCCGCGATTTTGGAGTTGAAATGCGGAGGAGGTGGTGCCTAGCAGGAGGAGGGGGCCGATGGCGGTGAGGAAGGAGGTGGTGAAATGCATTTTCTTTCTGGGTGTGTTGGGGGTTGTTTTTTGGGGTTTTGGGTTTTTGGTTGCCGGCACCAAAAGAGTGTGTTTTGAGAGTTGGTTGAAAATGATTGGACTGGAGTGTTGAAGTGAAGGTGCGCAGCAGTCAATGCTGGTGTTGAATAAGGTACCAATGATGTTGAATGGAAGATGCAGGCAAAGACAACCACATATTAAGAGAACGGAACTGGAAGCGACTACTCTCTTTTAACCCACCAACACAGATAGGGAGAGATGGACTTATTCAGGGTATCAAGGGCCTGGACCGATGGATTGACAAAAGGCTCAGATGCGTGTGGCATGAGACGGAGCCACAGTTGGAGCCCCCTATTGTTTCAGTCTATGGCTAGCACAGCACTGTTGGACAGTGCTGTTGGTGGTGGAGAAAGTTGTTAGGCTTGAATCAGGATGGCCCCTCGAGGGCCCCTGGTGGTGGTTGACTCGAGCGCTCGGATGGTGGCACCTCCGTGCACTTGAAACTGAAGGGCTCAGCCACATGTTCCAACGCTGGGCGATAATACGCCGTGGAAGAAGAAGAGCCTTTGTTTCTCAAACAAGTGGCAGTGTTGTGTCTCCGTTGATCATCGACTTTGCAGGGTTAATACTCATGCACTCACATCACTTCCTGTAGAAGCAGTATCCAGGCGGTCTGGGAGATGTGGGCCAACGCGTGGCACGCAAGTTCGGTTCAGCGGATTGCCTTTCCAACTCGGCTGGTCCAAATGGATAATCACGCAGTGGAGCGGACCACTGAGACACAGGTACGGTCAGGTTGGAACCAACGGGATTTCTGAAGAAGCTGGGTGGATTGTGACCCCCAGCTTTCATCCTGACATGACGTGCACATTGGTGGGTACTCAGTCTATGACAAGTACTACCAATTTGGCGTGGCCCTTTGCTACGGGAGCATACTATCATCGTGACAGATAAATAGCACACTGAAGGTGGTGTTGCCGGGGGGCGGAGGCCCTCAGTCGACGGCCTTGACTTAAGTTGGTACCTTGGGTGGATTGGGAAATGTGCAATGATGCCGATGCCGAACTTTCTCAGCAAGGATCAGCAAGGAACAAGGTCCAGTGCAAGGGGGTTCTTGCTGGCAAGGTGTGCGGCAGGTTGCTATTGTGTCAGTAGCAACCTGGAAGTCATTGAAACCTGAAATGACAACGTTTGTGCTTCCGATGTTGCAATCGGCCGGATTACGACTATGCAAACCATCGGGCTTCAGGCAAGCCATGTCGAATTGGTTGGTCGATACCTTGAGGCGTTCAGCTGGCACCCAACCAGATAGATGTCCAGCTCTCTTGCTCTCTTGTTTGGTACTCGACAGCTGTTGTTGCAAGATGCCGATGGCCTAGCTTTGTGGCACTCAGAGAAGAAGCAAACGCCTTGGCGGATGCAACGCAACAACTCCCCGCATTCTGGGTGTGACGGCTCGCAGACTGATTTGCCCGGGTGGCCGGAACGAAGCGGATGTGATAGCAACCTGGTGCCAGGCTGCACTGGTGGTTGGTTGTCGAGGAGTGCCAGGTCGGGGAGACAGCAGGCGTCCGCTGCAGGATTGCGCCCAGTGTGTTACCAATGTTTCAATGGACCAGCAGCCGCTGCCGTTTTGCCTCCAGCTCCGGGGCTTGTGCTCCAGGTGGCGTTTTCGTGGCCCGCTCACAAAATCCAATCTATGGACTCTCGTTGGGGTATCGCGGCTGAGTTCTCCTCGGCCTGGGCCTTACTTGAGAAGTTCAGCTCCATGCCCCTGGTATCGTGTAACAAAAGTCGAGTTTCACGCAGAATAAACACTCTTCAAACTCAAGGACTCAAGGACTCAAAGGAGAACTAAAAGAGATAAACCTGCCTGAGATAGTAGAACATTGGCAGCACAGCCCCCTTGCTGCGTTTTCTGCCCGCATCTTTGTTTTCTCGAGCCCGCCAGGCCAGGTCTCCGGCTCCCCGGGTCCGGTCTCGACTCTCTGATGGTAAGTTCCGCTCGATATTGAGCCACGTGCGTCACGACACAGCAAGCGGGAGCGAGCTGGAGGCCTAGATCAGGGCAGCGTACCTAAAATCAAGCCTTGCCCGACGCACGACAACCTGTTCTACAACGATGGTTGGCTCGGGGCCTGAGATTCAGGAGGTAGGAACCGCAGACATGCATACACCCGATTCCTCAAACCGTAAAGGATCGACCAAACCCCCCTTGAGGTGTGGTAGACAACGGAGTGTGTCACCGTGCCCAGCGCACCACTTGCAGTAGTCATCATCGACTACCTAGGTAGTCAAGGCTTCGAATCCACGGTTCCACAACAACACAGTATTGCCAAGGAAAGAAAGCCGCGAGAACAAACAAGGAAGACGACCCATCACGGTCACCACACTACGGCAGACAGGCATCCGGCCAAGCCACGCCACAAGAAGTTTGTTCCGAATGAGGTTCCGAGTGGGAGAGAGACGAAGACTTTACTCCTCTGGACAGCCACGTCGTCCAAGGGAGACAAAAAAGTCTATATAAACGCCCTTCCCTCCCGACCCAAAACCATCCCCAGCATCCATTCCAGCACCGCAAGCAAAGCCCAACCATAGGAACCAGTCAACCAACCCCAGCCCTTCCAACCCTCAAAATGCACTTCTCCAACATCTTCACCATCTCGGCCCTCGCCATGACCGCCGCGGCCCTCCCAACCGCCGAGACAGTCGATCTCCTAGCCCCGCGCACCGGCGGCGGCACGGAGACGAGCTGCAGCAACACTGGCCAGAAGACCGTGTGTTGCGACAGCCTGCTCGCCATACTCTGTACCGTTTCAGTTCTGGGCGGCACCTGCCAGAGCTCGTCCTTCTGCTGCAGCACCGACGCTGCGCCCGTGAGTCCCTGCTTTGCATTTATTCTGAGAACCCTGACGCTTGAAGATGGATGGGGACAAGGCGGCTGACTGTCTACTACCTAATAGGGCACTCTCATCAACATCCAGCTGCTTAACTGCCTCAAGCTCTGAGCGGCGTTTGGCATTGCCATCTAGCAGTGGGGGTGGTGTTGCTGGGGCAGATGCTGTCAATATCATTTATTCTGGCCCGGCATATCTACTTCATACGCCAGTTCATGGAGTGCTGGGACTGCAAACGGGGGCTGATGGCAATGGTTCCGGTGGGCTTCAATTCAAAGGAGGGTTCCCGTTGCGTTTTGGTTATATAGTCGCTTGCTCAGGCCCAGGGGACCCTCGTTCTGTTCCTTTACCTACGAGTCTTTGTTCTCTCGTTTTTGAAATGATTATCCAATGTCTTCCAATGCCAGCTACGCATGTTTGCTTTCTGCTAATGGTGAAGCCATCAATCCCTAAAATCCGGGCGTGATACATACTTAACGCCCTTCTCGGTGGGCGCCTGTAAAATAGAGCAGGAAATACGCGTGGGACCCCCACACGTCTTCGGGCACCTTGCCGTATGTGATATGCCGCTAAAACGGGTTAAAAGCGTCACCCGACTCAGCACCTACTACCCGCCCACCCAAGCCTCGGCCGGGCAACTACCTGAGCAGAGAGTTCCCGTGGTGAAGCCCCTTTGGTTCCCCACTCTCAGCCCCGGGTTATTTCTCTGTCGGTTGCCGTTCAGGTACTATGTGGTGAGCCGGCTGCTGTTGCGCAACCTCACTTTGCTCAGGAAGTCCGGTTTCTCCCTCGGCCGGCTCAACAGGTTGTTCCCTGTAACGAATGGTCAGACTTGCACCCCTCGACAAAATGGAAGTTGAAGTCTGACTAACTCTTCCATCGCCACATCCTCCTCGCCCTCTTCCTCACTCTCGCCCTCGCCCTCACCCTCATCCTCGCCCACAGCCTCACCCTCCCCACTCTCTTTCCCACCCCCTTTCTTCCCTGCACTCTCCCCCTTCCTCGGCCTCCCCGTCCGCTTGCCAATGGTGGGCGTCTTCTTCTTCAGCGCGTACTTGATCTGGTGGATCGAGTACCCCGTCACCTTGTGGATTTGCGTGGGGCCCATTCTCGCATCGTGATATAGGGTCTGGATCCGCACCAGGTCGTCCGACTTGAGCTGTGCCCTGCCGACTTTTCCTGGTGGCCGGCCAACCATGCTGAATGCTGACTGTTGACTTGTTGAAGAGTGAGAGTGAAGTTGTTTGGGTGACGTTGTTGCTGGAACAGTGGAAATTGCTCCGGTTGGCTGGCTTAGAGAAGTGGGACAGACAGGTGGGCTCGGCCGGGCCGGGGAACAAACGCTTTTCTCCGGGCTGGGGGATTTGTGGGTCGTGTCTCAGTTTACGAATCAGGATAACGTTACAGAATACAGAGGTATTGTTATTCTCTTCCTACAGAATACTCATTAACCATGCCAGCGTAGTCAACATTCGGCACCAGGCCAGCCCACCTCTCGGTAGTGACAGTCCCATTTCCATCCCCCGCCGCCCTAGCAGCCACCATCCACGCCTCCTTCAACCTCTCGGCCGTCTCCCTCGTAATCCTCAACCTAGGTTCCCTCCCAGGCCTCAAAATCCGCGTCATGACCGCGGCCCACCTCCACGGCTTGCCCACCCCCCCAGGAACACCATTGAAGTACTCCCAACCCACGACGCCCCCAATCTCCCCATACCTCCTCCTCAACACGGCAATACTCCTCGCCAGCGACTTGTGCCCCACAAACCCACCCCCATTCACCGGACTGGTCAACTGCCCAACCACAATCCTCCTCGCATCCCACCCGCCGCCGCTGGCCACAATCCGATCAAACAGCGCCGTGTTCCCCATGTGCCCAAACCCATTATAAAACTGTACGTTATAAAACGCAATCATCTTGCCCCCGACCTGCCGCTCGAGGGTGGTGTAGTTGAACCCGCTGAGATTACCCCCTCCTCCCGGCCTAAGCAGGGCGGTGGCGACGGGCGCGAGGGTGATGATGAAATCGGCGCCGAAATCGGCGTGCAGGCGGCGGACCAGGCGCGTGATGCCGGCTTGGGTCATGGGCTCTTCCACGTCGAGGTCGATGCCGTCGAGGCGGTGGCTTGTGATTGTGGAGCGGAGGAGGGCGTAGGACTTTTCAAAGGCGTTTGAGGTGGTAGTAGTAGTAGCAGTGGTGGTGTTGTTGTTGTTGCTGCTGCCGCTGTCGAGGGTGGCTTTGGTAAAGGAGCCTTGGGCTGCGCCGCCGACCATGCCGAGAACCTTGACGCCGGCGGCTTGGAGGAGGCGGGTTTCATTCCACAGGGTGTGGAAGACGGGGCTGCGCGGGGGGTGGTCATTGAGGTGGATTGTGTGGTTGGCGTGGACGTGGAAGGCGCCCACGATGAGGTGGGTTAGGGCGATGTGCTGCTTGTTGATGAGCGGGAGTATCGAGATGGGACGGCCGGATGGATCGTGTGTGGTTTGGTAGTAGAGGATGAGTCGGGGGAGTTTGGAACGGGCGGCCACTTGGGCTGGGAAAGGGGCTGCTGAGGCAATCGCCCAGAACAGCGAAGCAACGAGCGAGAGTGCCAATTTCATCTTGACAATTAACGATACCGTAAATCCTGATCCTTGGAAACGAATGGACAAGTGCAGACTGCAAGTGAGTGACAGCGACACCGAAATGGGGCTGGAGATCGGGAACACACAAAGTCGATGGGGGTTGGAGGACAAAAGCCCAAAGGTCTCCTCGCCTGCTTATCCCGTCATCTTTCGGAGCCTGGAGGGCAGAGAAGAGAAGGAACAGTCGGGCCCTCTCAAGGGGGCGCTTTCAAGGACAAGCACGCACTGGTTCCTGACTTTGCAGGAATCCGGCCGTAGAAAGGGAAGCAAGACTGCACACAAGCACCCCACAAGCTCATCAACCTGGTCTCAATAAGATCATCAGAGATACTGCACCTTATGAGCATTTATGCATCCGCACGTATGGATAGGATGTATAGTGCCGCTGCGGCTTCCTCCGTCCTTTAAACCCAGAAAAGAACTTGCTTTTCGAACGCCGGACTTGTTCATCAAACAAACTCCTCCCTGCCTCTAAGTCGTTTGTTAAGAACATGGACGCAATGCAAACTGGTTGACTGCCCGCGGATGCGGTACTCTGGGATAATGCTGGTCTTTGTCGGTGCCGTTCCCCGGCAGAGGCTGGCAACAGTTCCGGCATGCGACCATGCCTGTGGCCAGAAAGTCAACAATGGATGCTACCAGACGCTAGTTGCATCCACGACTCCCCTTTACTTCGATCTCCAGCATGGCAATGAGCATCTGATGGGTACAAGTAAGGCTCATCCCCTGGCCCTCGATCAGGACCCCCTCAACAACACGCGGATCACCTCCCTTCCCACAGCCCAACTCTCATCAGACAAACAAAACACAAGGAGTAACCCAAAATCCCCCGTCCTTCCCAACAACACCGCTCGCGTAACAACCACCATGGATCCCACATCCGCCCAATTCATCCCGCCCCTCCTCGTGTCCGTCCCCACCGGACGAGTCAGTTTCGATTACGTCGGCGCCGACGCGCAATGGCGGTCTCCGCACTTAAAACGTTTGCGGAGCGCCAGAGACGGCCACCTCTCCATTTACGGCAGCCATGACGGCAACTTCAGCCGCGTCGCCATCGCAGTCAGCTTCGAGGAGGATGACTTGCCCACCCTGAACCGCCAGGTCTACTACCACTACCTCCAGGGCGAAAACAGCTTCACCATGGCCGACAACCAGGTCGAGTTCGTGTTCGACAACCATCTCACCGTCGAGGACGAGAGCGAGAGCTACAAAAGGACCATCGCCTGGCGCATCCAGTTCCCCCCCGGCGCCCTCGAGACTGTGCGGTCCCTGCTCGAGAAGATCAACACCTCGGGTAGCTGGCGTCACATGGCCACCATCTCATCCCTGCCGGCCGACGAGCGGTCCGTCCTCTACTACAACCTCCGCTCCGCCCTCATCGAGCAACCCATCCCGGAGCGGCTCGGTGCCCTGGGCCATTGGCAGAATCGGCTCCCTGGCGGCACTCCCTCGCACATACCCTACATGGAGGACCGGTACCGCGCCAAGAACATCGAGCTGTGCAAATCGGCCGTCGCGGACGCTGCCGAGCATAAGCGCCGTCTGGAGGAGATTGCCCTTGCTGCCCAACTGGCCAGTGACACCCAGATTGTCCCCGACCAGCCCGAGTGGGGGTTTGAGGGCTTCAGCTCTGGATCGGACCGTATGCAGATGGACGAGGAGGGGGAGGAGGAGGAGGAGAAGGAGGAAGAGGATGGACATTTGGGACCGATTGGAGCGCGCTCCACCCGCATCGGCAAGAAGCCCGCCGCCAACATCATCCCCTCCCCGCCCGCTTCCAACGAGGGCAGCCCCAAGAACGGCAAGAAGCAACAGCGGCAGCAGCAGCACATGGCGAACTGCACCATGGCCAACCACTTCGACGACGGCAACGGCGGCATCTACGCGGCCTCGGAGAGCGGACTTAGCAGCACCCCCTTTCCCGCGGGCATCACCGCCGCCAACCAGTGGGACGGCAAAACCGCGCACTCGCCTTCTCTCGGGGGATCCCCTCGTCTGGCCATCCGCGCCAAGCGGTTTCGGAACGAGCGCAAGGTGTCGATGAACGCCGTGGTTGATCTCGGCGATGGCAAGGAGACGCCGCTTCAAGTGGTCATGGCTGAGGACATGGTCCGGTGAGTTCCATCCTGACTAGAAAACTTACCTATGTGTGGTGGTCCTGTTGGCTAATTGATCGTGTGTGACGCCAAATAGCCAGCTGAGCGCCAACGCTGCTGCTCTCCGTGCAGCTTCGCCTGTTGGCTTTGGGCTCGAGACCATCTCATTTTACACAAACAAGGATCAAGACGGGGAGGGTCACAATGTCCGTGTTGTCTAAGCGGTGCGCGCGGGTCAGGGGCGTTCGACAACCATGGTCGCCTTGTGACTTTTGGGTCACTGGCGGGAGCTTGGGCAACCGCTAGCATGTATTTGATAATTCTCTTCTTTGCTGTCTATCTCTTGTATCTGAGGTCTTGGTTGGATGACGGAACGACACACTGGGACCTTTGTTATCGCATTGGTCACAGATGGACTTTGAGAAACAGACACCTAAGTATTATTGATCCTGACTTCCCGGCCCTTCTGCGGGATCATAATGCCCATCTTAGAACCCTATTCCAGTGAAGAGTCGTCACTGAAAGAGAGTAAAGGGTGGAGGAGCGGTTACCCCTGAATCCCACCCTTAAATCCTAGAGCTCGTTGCGCCAGCGATGGAGGCGGTGTTTTGCAGAGATTGGAGAAATGAGGTAGAATTGTCTGGTTCCTTGGATCATTATTCCGTACTTGATTTATGACACCCGGCTTGATAATTCGCCTCTAAAACGCGCTCCTCAACCCCACCCAAGTCTACTCCAAGTTATTAAGCCTTGCCATGACCTGCAACGCCACCAGCCTCGAGTAATACCGGCACATCGCCAAGTTGCCTCCGTGGAACCAGAGCCCAGGATGCCCGCTGTCCCTCCAGATGGTCCGCATCTCACCTTCTTTATCCCAGCCCCAGATCCCCCCTACCTGGTCAGGTAGCTCGTGCCCCAAGATGGCAGCTGCTGTCGTCCTCATGCTGTCGAATCCCGTAGCAAACACAACTTCATCTGCCTCCAGCTCGCTCCCATCGGCAAACTTCAATCCCTTTTGCAGCACCTCCACCACCTCCAGCCCATGCTTGACCTTGACCTTTCCGTCGCTGATCAGCTTCGCGCCGCCGACGTCGATGTAATACCCCCCTCCCCTCTGTAGATATTTGGCATACATGCCTCCGCCGGACGGTCCACGGTCAGTCTTGAAGCCGGCCCTGGCCAGTCCGTCCAGCATCTCCCTGTCCCGCTCTCCGGCAATCGTGGTCAAATCTACCTGTACCGACTTGAGCACCTCACTGGGCCAGCCCCAGACGGAAATGTCGCTGTCTTCGACCGGCGGTCCGCCCTCCTCGTAGAGCACGGCCAGCGAGACCTTCAGAACGCTTTCGCTCGATATGACAAAAGTGGACGAACGCTGCACCACCGTCACGTCGTAGCCGTGTTCGACGTAGTCTTGGCAGATGTCCATGCTAGAATTGCACGCCCCGACGACGATGGCCTTCTTGCCCTCGCCGTTCTTCTTGGCACCCGGGAAGTCAGACGAGTGGCAAAGCAGGCCGCCCTCGGCCCGAAAGGAGTCCATCCCGGGGATGGAGGGCATGTACTTCTTGCCCGAATGTCCCGTGGCGAGGATAATGTGTTTCGGGCGCACGACCCTCGTGTCCGTCATGCCGTTGGGGCCGCCGCGCTGGATTTCGACAGCCCATACCTTCTCGCTCTCGTCCCAGGAGCAGGATTTGGTCTCCGCCGACGTCCACACGTTGAGATCCAAGGCCGCGACGTAAGACTCGAACCACTGTGCCAGCTTATCTTTGGGCGTGAACACGGGCCACGAGTCGGGGAACGGAATGTACGGCATGTGGTCGTACCAGACCGGGTCGTGCAACACCAGCTGGTTGTACCGCTCCCGCCAGTTATCGCCAACGGCCGTGTGCTTGTCAATCACGAGAGCCGGGATCCCGAGCATCTTGAGTCGCGCCGCGGCAGTCAAGCCACCCTGGCCAGCCCCTATTCCACAGTCAGTCAACATCACCATCCATTATACAAGCCAACAACACTCAACGCCGGCAGACAGTACTCACCAACAATCAACACCTCCGGCTCCGTCTCCACAAACTCCCTCTCCGCCGCCCGTCTCTCCCTCCAATTCCTCCTCCCCTCCAACCCCCCATGCTGCACTCCAATCTCCCTTCCCGCCCCGACCTTCTCCCCCATCCCCTCCACCCCCTCCAGGGTGGTAAACAGCGTCCAAACCCTCCACTCCCCCTTCGCCCATTCCGCCAACCTCACCACCCCCCTCCCCACCATCGCGCCCCGGCGAACCGTCACAAAGAACCCCACCCCGCGACAGTCCCCGTCCGGCCGGAACCCCATGACCTGCGGCTTCCGAAACGCAGTCGACTCATCCACCTCGAACCTCACCTCACGGCGGCCAGCAGCAGCAGAAGAGGAACTCTCCCCTTCCTCAAGAAACGCGCGGATCCCCGCCCGACCTTTGAGCGTGCGCAGCCGCCACGACAAGACGAGGTGGTCGCGCCAGAAGCCGCTTGCCACGGCTGCGTTAGTGGTGACATTGTCATTGTCAGAGGGGTCGTCGGGGAGGAACAGGTTGGCGACGGCGGCAAAGTCGTGGTTGGCGAGGGCCGTGTTGAGCGCGGTGATGATTTGGGCGGCGATGCCGGCGGCGTCGATGTCGGCGGTGGGGGTGACGGCTGTGGCGGGCCAGGGGGCCGGGGGTGGGTTGCAGGCGCCCGGGGCGACGCGCTCGGCTGAGGTGGTGGTGGTGGTGGTGGTGGTGGACATGGTGGTTGTTGTTTGTTGTTGATTTGTTTCTGGATGGGTGATGACTGGAAAAGAGAGTGCTTGATTAAGGGGAACTGGCATGCCAGAGATGATGGATGGATAGTTGGACGGATGCCTCAAGATGGGCGGCTCTTAAATCTTAATAAACAACGGCCAAGTTGCACCGTCTTTCCTCCCCTCATCCGATCGCCGGCGGGCTTGTTTTGGCCAGGAACTAACGTAGTTGCCCCCTCCCCGCAATCGCCGGAAGTGATCACCCAGGCCCAGGCCAGACCGGCCCGTATCCGCCCCCCCTCCTGCAGGAAATAGCCGTGGACGGGACACAGCAGTCTCGGGGAGTCGAGACCGTGGCCCCGCTGACCCGCTCCGCCAATCTCCATTTCGAGTGTAACTAGACCTAACCATTAGCGCCTTACAGCACATCCGTATGACCTGAAAACGTACTACCCGGGCGAGCCAGGTGCGCAACCGGAGCAGCCTCAAAAAGCGCAGTGTCCAATGTCCGCATCTCACCGGCGATCAAATCCAGAACCCGGAAGATACGGAGCTTGTGCATCGTTGATGGGCCAGTTGCGGCGGGAAGGGGTACGCATGTACAGTACACGCAGCGATGTATTAGTTGTATTGCGTCTATTAGGAATTAAGACATTAGAGATTAGTCCCTCCCGGGTCTGGGTTGATGTCTCCAAAACAGCAACATCTATGGTCTATCAGCAGTTCGTGACATAGGAAAAGGAGAAGAAAAGCCACTGCACAACGGACCATCATTACAACACCGTATAAAATTACCCCCCAATATGAAAAACAAACAAAACACCCCGTATAAAACTGGCTTCTCAAGCTGAACTCATATGTCCAGCCCGTATCATCCAGTCGTGGAAAGCAAATTTTCCCAAGAAAAAGAAAGAACCCTTTCCCACAAACAGAACCAAAGAAAAGAAAAACAGACAACCCTCTCTCACCCCTTACTCATACATACAATCACCCCCTCAATGACGATTCACAACCAACCCCAAAACCAAGCAACAACCTCAGAATAACCCACCATCACTCCGGTGCATCAACATGCCTCTCCGACTGGACCGGCGACAGCACCTCAACGTCGTGCACAACCTCCCCCCTTTTCCGCTCCTCAGCAGCAGAAACAACAACAACAGCAGCCGCCGCCGCCGCTGCACGGGCATCCATAACCACACCCGCAATCTCCAAACACAGCTGCGCCACCGTCGACCCGCCCAAAATCTTCATGACAGCCACGTCCTGCCCAAGCACCTTCCAAGCCCACGCCCGAATCTCGACGGCCGCGAGCGAGTCCACGCCCAGGTCCACAATGCTGCTCTCGCCCAGCCCGCTGCCCTCGGCCAGCTGCAGCTGGCTCTGCAATCGGCCGGCCAGGCCGTGCACCAGCACGTTGACGAGTTCGTCTTTGGTCGTGGCTGAGTCCATGCGTTCTTTGATGCTGCGCTGCGCTGCACCGCTGACGCTGGTGGTGTCGTTGTTGGGGAGGTCTGAGTCGTCCTCCTCGCGACGGGTAAAGTGCGAGAAGCGCGGGTCGTGGTGCCAGTGCAGCGTCGGGTGGTTGGCGGGGAAGCGGCGCAGGCCCGTGGTGAGGTCGTAGATTTGGTTTGGTGTCGGCTTGCCGGCGGCGATGGCCTCGACAAACATGTGGTGGATGTCGCGCTCCGAGATGGGCGGGTACCCCTCGCGCTCGAGGCCTTGGTAGAGGCCGTCCTTTTCGCGGTGCAGGAAGCCGAGGCCGTAGATGACGCCGATGTTGAGGACCGAGCCGGGCAAGCCGCGGTGGCGGCGGGAGGCGGCGAGGCCGTTCATGTACATGTTGGCGGCCGCGTAGTTGGACTGGCCGGCGTGGCCGCCGACGGCGGCGAAGGACGAGGTCATGATGAAAAAGTCCATGTCGGCGCTGTCGAAGACGGTGTCGAGGTTCTTGGACCCGACCGTCTTGGGGTTCATGACGCGGTGCAACGTCTCCAGCGTCATCTGCGAGAAGACGCGGTCCTCGAGGACCATGGCGCCGTTGACGACGCCGCCGACAGGAGGCAGAGTCTCGGTGAGCTTGGACTTGAACGCCACGACCATCTCCAGACTGGTCACGTCGAGTGCCTCGAAACGAACGGCGATGCCCCTGGCGATCATCTCGGTCTGCCACTTCGGCTGGGTCTTGGGAGGATTCCGGCTGCACAAGACAATGTGACGTGCGCCTTGCTGGACGAAAAGAGTGCACAGGCTCTGGCCAAAATCGCGCGTCAGGCCGACGAGTACATACGTCTTGCCCGGATCCAGCAGTCGAGTGCCGACCAACGGTTTGACAATCTGAGAGACTGTCCGCTCAGCCTTCCAGTCCACAATCTGGAAGGGCCGGGTCGGAGTGTTGGACCGAATGAGATCAGGGACGGTCATCATGGCCGGCACGGCGCCGGCTTCCCAAGTTGTCGCGGCCTTGGAGAGCGCAAAGCCAATGGCCCGTTCCCAGACGCCCAAGAAACCGGTGGTATCACCATTGTTGCTGAGAGGACAATGACCGAGGAGTGACGAGTAGGTAGTGTACTTGCAGTTACTCGGCAGAGTCCGGACCAACATCTCGGAGAGTTTGCTCGACTCGGAAGCCATGTCGATGACCCATGCGCCCTCGGGCGGATACAGAGCCTTCACCTCCCGAAGCGAAGCACCGGGATGCAGGTGGGACATTCCAGGGGTGAGTGCGCACCGAGCGGCATCAGTCGAACCAGCAAGAAGCCGGATGCCGCAGTTGGAGAGGACGTCTTTGAGACAGTCGTAAAACATGGTGTCGGCCTCCACCAGGAACACTGACTGGCTCTGGCGCGCCGAGTTCGAAATGGTAAAAGCGACAAGATACCGAACCAGAAGCGCGAGAAAGGTCGGTAGGTTCAGTGTGTCGCTGTCGATAGTGCTCCCAATCGTCGACGCAGTGGCCATGTAGGAGGCGTTTGACTCCGAGGCGGCGACCTGTACTTTTCCGGTCTCCAAGTTGCGTCCAATGCAGAGGTGGAGGGACGACAACCCAATGCTCACGGTCTCTGCGGTACTGTAGTCCACCTGGATGCCCGATGCACCACCAGTAAGGCCGTCGATATTCTTGACCTCAACCTCATACAGGCTCGAGTTGTCCTCAGACTGGGCCGGCACAATCTGCACAGCACTCTCCAAGGTGTTGACAGTGTTGCTCACCACGCGCCGAGGAGCGTTGACCCGGCCATTACCCTCCTTCCAGGGGACGACACGCGGAACAAGACGCTGCCCGTTTTCCAGGTGCACCTCGGGCTCGTTGATCCACAACGGCTTGTTGGCACCCAAGGTGGTGCTGCCCAAGGCATGTTTCGTGAGGCGAGAAAATGTCTCTGTGATGGCCTCCACAGCCGGTGTAGCGTCGACGAAATCGAGATCGAGCACCTGCATCACCAGACCAGGAGTCTCGGCCGCCAACGTGCGAGTGAATCCGAGCGAAGCCGCATGATCCGGATTGTGGACTCGGGCGTTGTGCGTAACCCAGAGCATCACCATCTCCGGCTTGAAGAGCGCCCGGAGAGCCTCCATCCGCCCCTTGGTCATGGTCGCCAGAACAGGCTCGTCGAGGTCGTTCAGGAAGATGACGGCAGAGACGGAATTCACAGTCGCAAAATCGAGAGACTCGAGCGTCTCCACCGCTTCGACAGCACCACAGCGGGCGGCGAGAGCAGAGCAGACGCCTGACGAAATAAGCTCCGTCCCCGTTTGCTTTCCGCCGACGACGAGCAGGCGGTCGGTCAGGGGAAGATGGTTCGAATCATCATCACCAAAAGGCCGGAGCAACAAGCTCTTCTCGGCAGAGTCGGCTTGGCGAACAGTCAACGAGAACCCGGGCGGATAGTATTGGTGGCCGTTCTTCACCGAATAGCCAAACCCGCACTGGTCGAGGACATCGGGCCAGTCCGGCGGCGAGAGAAGCGAGTTGTTGCTCGACGCAAGCCCGGCACAACGCCGAATTCGATCTTTCAGCGGGTTCCGGGAGACGTCGACGAGGATCAAAAAGCCTCCTGGCCGCATCATGCGCCGAACCAGCCTGAGAACGGCGGCCGTCTTTTGCGACTCGATGAGCGAAGTCGCCAGCAGAACCAGGTCATAAGAAGGACCCTTCTCCACTTGATCGGCACCCAGGTTGACCTTGTCCACCATGATCTTGGTCCGGACCGAGTCGCTCAACAGGATACGACTCTCGAGGTTCTTCTCCGGCTCCGAGCCGACCCGGTACAAGGCAAAGGCCTCTTGCAAGCCGGCGAGGATATGCTCAGTCAAGCCCAACTCAGGATCCGTCAACCCCAAAACATTCATCCGTGGATACTTGTGGGCAGTCTGGCGCACCACCCGAGAAATGTGCTGCTGGAATCCAAAGAGTTGCCGGGCCTCCTCGATGACGGCAGGCAGCATGCCCGCGAGCACATCCGGGAGGTTCTTGCCCAGCTCGCGAATGAAGTCGAGAGTGAGGAAGTAAGGGGAAGCGCGAACAAACTTGTCCAGCGTCGTGTCGGTCTCGTCCGGCCATGAAGTTTGGTGGGATGCTGGCGCCTCCGTCTTCTTGCCCGGTTTCAAGCGTCGGCCGATGGATGCGCGGCTCGTGTAGAACGACGCAACCCTCTCGCAGCTCTCGTTCAGCATCGGGTTTGTCGCATACATCTCTGTCGTCTCTGCACGCACAATTTCGGCGTCCGGATCGACGTCCAGCCTGGTTGTCAGATACAGTTCGTAGTCATCCTCGGGTTTTGTTGCGCTGAACGACCCAACCGTAAGACCCTGCACCTGGATTTCCATGTCGCCCTCGGGGTTGAAGATGTCGATGTCGGCCGTGAAGGATGCGGTGGTCTGTCCGGTCATGGGCGTGGCCTTGGTCAAATAGGCGTCGACGGCGAGTGAGTCTTGCTCGCGATCCTTGATGTCGCAGGTGGCCAAGTTGAAGCGGACACACGCAATGTCCAGAGGGAGGAACGAAGTCCAGATGGCCTTGTCGCCCGGTGAAGAGATGGTGACGAACGCAGTCTGCAAGCAGCTGTCCAGCGTCGCCGGGCTAATGCTCAGCGCAGTGGTGTCCTCTTTGTGGTACTTCTGCAGGGTGCCCGAGGAGAAGTTGTACCGCCGCTGGAGTGTCTGCAGTCCCTTGAAAGGCGAGGAGTACACCAGTCCGGTTCCGGCCATCATGTCGTAAAAGGCGTCAGGGCTTGCGTGCAAAGTCTCGGCCCGGTCCATTTTCCGTGACGGAAGTGCCTCTGCAGACGGAGCCTCCAAGGTGATGCTAAGGCTTCCGCTGAAGTTCTTCTTCATGTCGGTGCGGCCGTCCGAGATGACAGACGTCAGTGTGAAGGAGGCATCGACCGTGTTCTGCGAATCACGCTCAATGGTTAGATTAAACATGACCTCGACTCCGGGCGTGTTAGGCTCAAGGATAACACCGCTCGGGAATTTCAGGTTCCGGAGCTCAACGATGGAAGCTTGGCGGCCTGCCAGGGCGACGCGGGCCGCATCCAAGGTCATGACGAGGTAAGCTGATGCCGGGAGCAAGGCTTGACTCTGGAAGCTATGGTGCTGGACCCAAGGAATCTTTTCGTACTTGAGGATATTGCGCCACCGCAGCTGGTACTTGTTGTCATCGCGAGTCCGGACACCGAGGAGCTCATGCGGCTTGTCGGGCTTGAAGTGGTACTGGCGAGAAATTCGCGATTCCCGATAGTACACGTTGGAGTGGTCCCACGGGTAAGCCGGCGCATCGGTGAGTCGAGTCTTGGTCAACTGAGGCTGCAGAGAGCCCAAGACGAACTGGCGAATTTGAGACGATGATGATCCAAACTGAGTCCACATCCAGCCGAGAAACTTCGCAAACGCCTCGCGATCGTCCAACTTGCGGTCGAGTAGGCCAGAATACGGAAAGGCGGCAACATTCTTCTCCTTCATAGCCTGAGTGACAGGGCCCTTGAGTGCCGGGTGAGGCCCGACTTCGATGGCGCAGTCGAAGGGGCCATGAATGTCGAGAGCTGTGGAAACTGCCTGGTGAAAAAGCACCGGCTTCACCATATTATCCTTCCAGTAGCGAGCAGCGAGCTCGGCCTGCGAAGGCTCTCCGGAGCCGTAAACGGTCGAAACCCAGACGGTTCCGTTGCCCTTTGTTGGAGCAATGCCACAGGCGGCCAGCGCGTCGAGGTACAGGACCGAAGCAGCCTCCATGTGAGGCGAATGGTAGGCTGTGTCGACAAATAGAAGACGCGCAAACTTTTGTTGCGCAGTCAGGTCCTTGCACGCCTGGTGAACAACATCAATGTCACCTGACAGTGTGACGCTCGATGGTGCGTTGCTCGCGGCAACCCAGAGCCGATCGTAGTACTCCTTTTGCAAGCACATCTTGGTGGCCTCTGCCATGCTCAAGCCAGCGGCCAGCATGCCCCCCCGAGCCCCGTTCGCGCCGCCAGCCATGTGCACACCCATACCACGGTAGTGGGAGATCAAGATGGCTTCGCGAATGGAGATTTTGCCTGCCGCGTATGCCGCAGCGATTTCGCCCGACGAGTGGCCAAGGACGGTGTGGAAAGTAATCCCGAGATGGCGAAGAAGCTCAATGAGCGCGAGCTGAATGGCAGTGCAGAGAGGCTGTGAAACCGAAGCCTTCTGCACCCTGGACATGCGGTCCTCGGCCATGATCTCCTGTTCAAGTGACCACGTAGGCGGGTCAGGGCATTTCCGGAGGATCTCGTCCAGAAGCCGAATGGTTCTAGCATAAACCTCGCTAGAAAGCAAGAGGCCACGCGACATGGTGGCCCACTGCGCACCTTGGCCTGTGAAAACACCGAGGATCTTGGGCGATTCACTTTTGGGCCGAGCCCGAGTACCGACGGTGAGTGTGGCCGAGTTCTCCGTTTGGGCGACGAGCGAGGTGAGCTTTTCGACAAAGCTAGACACCGAAAGGCCGCACACGGAGAGACGGTATGTAAAAGCCGTGCGCCTTGCGAAGGTGTGCCAAGCCACCTCCTCGGGGTTGGGCACGGAGGCTTGAACGAGATAGTCGCGATATCTCTTGACCATGGTAGCCAGCGACTTCCTCGATGGGGCCGAAAGAACAAGCGGCAGGCAGACTCGCTCATTCTCTACGCGACTGCTCGAATGAGCAGCAGCCACGGGTAGCTCGAGGGCCGGGCAAAAGGACTTGGCAACCGGGTCGTGAACCTCGGGCATGTATTGCTCAACAATGGCATGAGCATTGGTGCCTCCAAACCCGAAAGAATTGACGCTTCCACGCTTCGGTTGGCCCGCGGGGACACTGGGCCAGGCGACAGCAGAAGTGGGAATGCGCAAGTTGTCGTAGTACTGGTCAACCTCGGGGTTGAGCTTCGCCAGGTGGAGATTTGGGGGCACCGAGTTGTGGCGCATGCTCTCAACCACCTTCAGGAAACCAGCCAGACCGGCGGCGCCTTCGGTGTGGCCGATCACAGTCTTGACAGACCCGACAAGCAGCTTCGAGTTGTTGCTAGAGGTGGCGCTTGCGGACTTCTTGTTGCGGCCGAAGAAAGCGTCCTCGATTGCGCGTGCTTCATTGGGGTCGCCAGCGCCGGTGCCGGTTCCATGGGCCTCGAAGTACTGGCAACGATCCCCGGGGTCATCGGGGTCCAGACCAGCGCGGCGGTAGGTGTCTTGGATCAGGCGCGATTGGGCCTCCCAGTTGGGCATGGTGATGCCGCGGGAGCGACCGTCCGAATTGACGCCAGTTTCGCGAATAACGGCTTCGATACGGTCACCGTCGGCCAGAGCCTGGCTCAGGGGCTTGATGAACATGGCTGCGATACCTTCACCGCGCGCGTAACCGTCAGCGCCAACATCCCACATGCGGCAGCGGCCAGTGGGGCTGAGCATGTGCAAGCTTGACTCGACGATGAATTGCTCGGGAGTCAGGATGAGATTGGCGCCTGTGACGCAAGCCATGTTGCACTCTCCCGACCGCAGACTCAGAACGGCCTGGTGGAGAGCGACAAGGCTGGATGAGCAGGCCGTGTCGATGGTCATTGACGGGCCATGGAAGTTGAAGAAGTACGAGATGCGATTTGCCAGGATTGAGCGCGCATTGCCAGTGGCGTAGTACTGGCTGGTGTCGAGCTCGTCGCGCTGACAGAGAGTGTCGTAATCGCCAGTCATGAGACCGGCGAACACGGCCACCTTCTCGCCGGCGTACTGCTGAAGAGTGTAGCCGGCAGACTCGAGCGCCTCGTACACTACCTCGAGCATCATGCGCTGCTGAGGGTCAATGGCCTCGGCTTCCTTGGGAGAGATGTTGAAGAAGCTAGTGTCAAAAGCACGGTGATCCTGATCGAGGAAGTACGCCTTGGCAGCATTGGTCGTGCCATGGTGCTCTCCATCAGGGTGGTAGAATGCCTGGCCCGGTCAGTGAGCTGCTCAATGGGTAGGGTTATGGATGGCAATTGGATGTACATTGATGTTGAATCTCTGCGCGGGAACATCCTGCGAGAGGTCGGTCGGGTCCTCGAGCAGCTCCCACAAGCGCGACGGTGTCGTAGCACCGCCGGCAAAGCGACAGCCTGCTCCAACCACTGCAATTGGTTCCGAGATTGGATTCTTGTAGGACATGTTGCAGTTCGGTGCCGGATTGAACCGGCTGGTACAAACGGCGCCGAACAGCGGTTGAGGTGCAAGGAAACGGGATGGATGACAGCAAGAAGGAGGGACGACAGTAGATGAGAGTGTAGATGGTAGATGGAAATTGTGAAGGGGAATAAACGACCAAAGCAATGAAGTGCGCTTTGCAATAACCAAGTGAATATCGCAACAAGCGAGAGAAATATGGTGTTGTGTGTGTGGAAAGCGATGGAGGAGGGGAGAAAGGAAGGGCTTGGGGGGGGCTTTATGCGCGCCCAGATTTTCTGGCTGATGGCACTGCAAGTGAATGAGCTAAGATAAACAGCTGATAAAGAACAACCGTCCTGTTCACGCTCCAGTGGCCAGGAAAGATCACATGTTACCGTGGGGTCACTGGCACAGAGAAGTCGAGATAAAAGGAGGGCGACGGAGGGCACAGTCGGCGCCGAGGATGGAACAGGATTGCTGTTCTTGTTTCCCGGCCTCACACTCTTCTATTTCCAAACAGGCGCGTGATCATTGCATGACGTCTAGTTCGCTGTTTCATACGATACGGTGTCCATGCTGCCATTGTCGTTGAATATCGCTGGCCCTCTCCAAACATCCAAGTCGACGAGCAAGGTTACGGCCCCTGTGTGCGGTGTAAGTGGCAACCCGGCTCGCGGGCGTCGGCCTGCCTCTCCATTGGCGATATCCATGAGAGAATAACTCAGCGGTAGGCCGACGGTGTGGATGACACCAGTTCAAGGAAGTAAATTGCATCGTGGTAAGAGTGGTATCTCTGGCTGCCGACATGTCCACGGGGCGGCCGATGAAGTGGTTGTTGGCCAAATGCAATCATGATATGAGGAGGAGGGATAAGACAACTTAAACCCATGTTCATAACACTAGGTATAGCAGTTGATGATACTTTGTTGATCTATAGTATAATCTGCCACCGCTGAGCGCGCCTGGAGTCGAACCCTTTACCAGGACTCGAAAAGACTATTCTCCTACTTTGGACAAGCTTATCTCAGACAAGCATTGCTGGGTACCCCATTACGGGCCAGGGATGCTCCTCACAGCGCAAATATTAATATGAAAACAGCAAAGCAAGCGTTTTTGAAAAGTAAAGCAGATTGGGCCTCCATAAAGCTGGTTTGTGTTTGGTGTGCCTTGTAAGTGGTGTGCCCGGCCAGGGCTATCAGGGTGTCTACTCGTAAAGCCTCCGGAGCTCAAACCCCTGAGAATAAATGGAAACAGTATAATTTAGGCTACCTATGCTAAATGAGGCAAACTGTATGCCTGTGGCTGGGTCACTTTGTTTGACTCTGATCTGAGGAGCCTTGGTTTGGTTACTGAGACGACTTTTAACAACTTACAGGAACGCCTCTCTGCCGTCTTAGAAACGGCAACCATTGTTGAAGTTTTGATATTGCACTCCATTTTCCATGCGGCTCAAGAAGAAACGTCTGGGTTTGGACGCCATGTTTCACTGCCGTCGTGGAATTCGATGCATGAGTTTATGTGCAACCTTCCAGATCTCGAGCCTGTTGGTGTGACTAGGGCCAAAAGGCATGCCACGAACTTTGTGTCGACGGACGGGAATTTCGACCAATATGAAGTGTGACCCACGTCTCTGTGTTTGCAAATGAGACTCGAACTCAGGGGCTTGTTGACGTTGTTGTTGTTGCCGAGCGACGACCCTGGACTTTTAGGGGTCACGGTTAAGACCAATGAAGTTCGGCCCGCGCTGCCGCTAATTAGCGGCCGTGCCGTTTGGGACAGACAGCCCAGTGCCTCTGGCCTGGCGGGATCGGCTTCTCACAAGAGGGAGAAAATGACAAGGTATTAAAAAGAATGACATCTCCCCCAGTCAATGATTTCCATGGTCAAGCCGTGCGATCGCTGCATCGTGCGATGGCATCTGGTCGCGCGCCGAGAGGACCAGCTGGATGTTCATCGAGGCAGAGGGGAGGGCAAGAGGAGAAATGACATTTGCCAGTTGTGCGACTGCGCTCTCCCGGTCTCCGCGGAGTGTGGCCGAAAAGTGGTGTCACTGGATTGACACCTGAATCATTCGGCACACAGACCAATCACAGAACCTCCTCATTGCAGTGAGAGTGCAAAGAATTCAGCTGGTTACTGCTGCCTCCGCGGAGGAACAACAACAAGATGGAGCGGGGTCGTGGAAGTTGAGATCAGCCAAACCTCAATGCGGAATGGAGGAAAGACAGGGGCCGGCACTTCCCGTAGGGTTGTGTCCAGTGACCACATCATTCCAACGCCCGAGCAACCCGTTCTTTAAGGGAGGTAGCCGCCGCAACGTGGGCAAGTCCTGAGAGAGGAGACGGTGCTGCAATTCCTCGGAGAGATTCTAATCTGCGCGGATATGAAGAATACATGAACAACAAGAAATAAGGAACCATTAGTTAAGCCCAAGCCCAAGCCCAAGCCCAAAACTCCAAAACCCATCCGCTGTTCCCATTCATTCCCAAGTCCCCCCTTTCCTACCCTTGCACTAACCCAACCTCCAGTCCGAATCTATGCATCGACAACATCACCCGTCGCGAATAGCTCGAGGAAGGTCCTGCTCTTGTCGACACCCATGGCGATCAGCGCGGACCGCACATCCGTCATGAACTGCTCGGGGCCGCAGATGAAGTACTCGGCCTTGTCGTTGCCCACAAACAAGTGGCGCTCCTTGTCCAGCTTGGCCAGGTCCAGCCGCATGTCGCCAAACTCATAGTGCACGCCGGCGCGGTCCTCGGGGCCGAGGTTGCGCAGGAACACGTTGGCCGTGACGTGCTCGTTCTCGCGGCAGATCTGGCGGATGGCATCGCCAAACGGCTGCATGGCGCTCGAGCGGGCCGAGTGGATCCACGAGACGGGCCGCTTGACGGTCGGGGGCGGGCCGCCGCCGGACGCCGTGGTCAGGCTGTCGAGGATGGACTTGAGCGGGGTGGCGCCGACGCCGGCAGAAATCAGCACGGCGGGCACGCCCTCCTTGGCGGTGTCGCTGGGGTCGACAAAGAACTCGCCCTGGGGGTGCGACAGCTCGACCTCGTCGCCGACGGCGTACTTGGCGTGCAGAATGTTGGAGATGAGGCCCGCGACGGCCGCCTCGTCGGCATCCTCCCTCTTGACGCTGATGCGGTAGTACTCGCCCTTGGCCGTCGGGCCCTCGCTCAGACTGTACTGCCGGCTCTGGAGGTAGCCGAGCTCCGGGACGAACAGCTGCAGGCTGACGTACTGGCCGGGGAAGAACTTGGGGAGGGGACCGCGGTCGGTCGGGACGAGGTAGAAGCTGGTGATGACGCTGCTCTCGGATTCCTTGCGGACGATCTTGAACTTGCGCCAGCCGGCCCAGTTCGCGGCCGCATTGGCCTTGTACATGTCACCCTCGCGGTTGATGAAGACACCGGCAAGAACGCCATAGGCGGCGATCCAGGCGTCGACAATGTCCGGGGTGGCGGCGTCACCGAGCACCTGGCCGATGGCCTGGATCAGGTACTTGCCGACAATGTCGTACTGGGCGGGGGTGACCTGCAGCGACACGTGCTTGTGGGCAATGCGCTCGACGGCGTGGGCCAGCTTGCCCAGGTCGTCAATGTACGTGGCATAGCCGAGCACGGCGCCGGCGAGGGCGCGCTGTTGGCGGCCGGTGGCCTGACTGGTGGTGCTGAAGATGTTGTGGAGCTCGGGGTTCTCCCGGAGCATGTTCTCATAAAAGACGGTGGTGATGATCACGCCGTGCTGCTGGAGGACGGGTGCCGTCGCCTTGACGATGGCGATCTGGCTTTCGGAGAGAGGAGCTGCCATGGTGCTAGTTGCTCGTGGTGGTCTTCTCAGAGGCCGTGCGTTGTTTGTTGTTGGGAGGACTTTGAGGGCGGGCGTTTCCCAATATCGAATGTCTTGGACAAGTGGGGAAGTGCGGGTTGTTGATGATGTTGCAGTGGTGCAGTGGTGCCGATGCACTCGGAATCTTGACGACCGACCACATGGAGACTCGAGAGATATTTATCTCCACTGTCGACTACCGTCTTCGACGAGCCACGAGGCAGGGCCGGCATCGAGATTTTCCAATCTGGCCTGACCGCCCACGGACGGCGAGCGGTGGCACCACCGGGTTCGGTACGATCAACACAGAATCCCGCATTTCCGAGGCCCCCTATCTGGCATCGGATATCGCTGCTGCATGATGGCAATTGCCATGTCTGCAATTGGCCCGGCCGTCCAGTCTTTCCCGTGGGGCATATCGGGCATGTCCAGGATGCCTAGAGGTCCGACTCGAGGAACAGCTCAGAATTGACAACAAGTATCGGATGACTCAGCAGTTCCAGACAGCGTTCAGATGGCGATGGGAACATCTCCGCGGCGGGAACACCCGTTGGTTGGGATTTCGTGGTGCATCCGGGGATTCCTGGCGTGTCTTGGCGCATCTTTTGCTGTTTCTGGGCCCACGCGAAGCCGTGTGTCAACAATCGCAAATTTTCGATGGTTGATTCGAGAAACCAAATTACACGGAGGGACGGACTTCTGGCCGACATCATCTGATGTGCATATTTTAGGCGATCAGCAGCGCAGTTTTTGCGTGGCGCCCAGGCTCCCAGGCTCGCCAGTCCGTCGTACGTCAGGGGCAGGGTCCCGCAAGTTGCCGCCCGGCCGGATGGCTCCGCTCAGGGTCCAGGCCAGGCACAAACATCAGCCCATCCAGAATCTCACAGACCACCCCGGGCGGTGGCAAGTTATAGTTATTCCGCAATTTGGAATATGTGCCTCTGCATCGCCCGCACCCAGCTCCCTGGATCACTGAGTGACACAACGACAGTGCCTTCCAACCTTATCCTGACGTCGTCGCAGTCGCAGTCGCAGATCGAGGCGTGTCGTTCCTGATCAGTGATGACGACCTCGATCAGGAGTGGGGACACGGCAACTCGGGCCCTTTCTCGTCACCTTCGTGGTCTGAGTTTTTCGCTAGGTTGTAATTTATCGTCGCTTCCAACATCCTCTCCCGTCAAAGTCTCCAACCGAAACTAAACATTTCCGCTGGTCCGCTGAGAACCGAGAAGTTGAGACGAACTCCTTGAGACTCTATTATTAATTATCTCAACCCGGGTCTTACTAACGGTCGTCCCCGTGGCAACTTATTTAATGGAACAGTTATTTTTATCCATCTCTACCAAATACTCTTGGGAACATGGCCCGGGGATTCATCAAGTTTGATATTTGTTTCTACTTTCGAAGTGTTGTGGTTCAACGGAAGACTACCTATTCTGTACTAATACACCGACAATAAGGTGCTTGATGGTTGATTCCCGCCACGGATTTACCTGCCTCGTCACAAAATTGGAATTCAAAAGAGTGATGATATCTTATCGCGAGTAAAAGTAAAACGAAACCGTGCAGCTGAGAAAAACAAACGAACAACTGCCGTCGACTTGGTGAAGCAGCTCCCGTCGTTCACCCCTAACCCTGAACCACCACCTGAACCAGCCGCGTTGGGCTGCCTCAGAGGCAAACCCAAGGCAGCTGAACAAAGTCCTGTCCCCTGTCTCATTGTGGCTGTGAATCAACGACGTACGCATGCTCAACACTCGACAATGAACACAAGGAGGGCGCCATCACATGCCTTTATCTTCGGCACAAAAGATCAGATGGACAAAAACCATGAATGGGCCCCGAGTCATTGGACTCGGCAACGAGTCGGAAGCCCGTGTTGAATAAATAAAAACTAAACCCCACAATCCAACCCGAGCTCTAAGCCGACTCCCATATCGCCGCCATCGCCCACAATCGCCTTGCGCACCAAAGAAATCAACTTCACACGGTCACGTCTCGCCAGAATAGATCCCACAAGCAGTGGCCTCTTTGGAACTTCTTGTTTGAGACATGGCGGACAAGCCGGAGAGAGAGCTTCGGATCACGCCCATTCCAGGCGCGCGGCCGCTGACACCCGGCGATCTTGATGGGCTCACGGCGACGGAAAAACATGATGAGGTTGTCGCGCGAATCAAGTACTTGGTCAACGACCGTCTGGAGGAGCCACCCCACATCCGAAGGGTCCGCGAAATAATCAATGGAATGGGATTGGATTGGAGCACTGCCAGCGACGAGAAGTAAGTGTCCGCCCCCGACAAAAGCATTCAGTGTCCCCAACTAACAAACGTAGAATACTTTCTGTTCTAGAGCAGCGCGTACCAAAACCCCTTTTCCACAGCACATTTTGGAAAAGGTGGCCGCAACCCACCCCGGACTCGGGATATCACGAGCTGATGACCAGAATCCACCGAGCCGAATTGGACTATTACGGCGTCGACAGCACGTCCCTCGGCGGTACCTTTCTTCACATGCTACGCGACGCTAGGTCCAACCCCGATCCTGCATCCTTCTACCAGAGGCTCCGGAAAGCCGAGTTGAGCATCGGCAAGATCATGCATTTCACCCGCAAGACAGTCCCTGGTGGGGATGTCCAACGCCTGTCTTTACCGTACAAGCTCGAGGCTAAAAGGACCTATTTCGTCGGCGACATGGCCGCGTTCTTGGGGAAGATGCGAGGCAGCCGGCGCGCCATTCCGCATGCGACGTTCGAGATACCGCCGGACAACGACACGCACATCAAGGATGGCATCATGGAGATCGACAGCAACACGTTTCTGTTCGATACGACGCTCAACAACAGCGTTTTGCAGGCCATCCAGGAGGCAAACTTCCTACCGGCTGTCATAATGAAGCAGCTTACCTTCTGGCACGACGGAGCGGATGAGGATGCAGAGGCGTTGAAGGATTTGTATTCCATGTAAGTTGTCTGACCCTGTTTACTGATATTGTCTGCTGAGCGTTTGTGGACTGACTCATTCTTGGTCGCAGGGACTACAAGACAACCCACTGGCTGACCGAGTATTACGACGTCTACTCTCGACATCCTGGCAGTGGCTTTGTCACTTGCAGCCCAACCATCTACATCAGAAAGGGCCACTCCTTGCTTCATACTTTGAAGAAGTCCGCTTCTAGCTTGCTCGGGCGGGCCCGCTCCATGTCTGGGCAGAGTGCGTGTTAGTCTTAGATACCCCAAGTCTTTCTTTCTTTGTATTTTATATTTCGATCTTTGTCTGTTTCCATGGCGTCTTTGCATCGGCCCATCAGCAAGCTCTCATCATGGGGATGGGGCAGGGGGCAGGAGGATCATGGGGTTAGGGTTTGCATCGCGAGGTTTTGGGTTGGAAAATCGGCGTCTTGTCTTTTTGTGTCGTCGATAGCTTCTGTCTAGCCGTTGACTGGGGTCTATTCTACTTCGTAGCCTACATGCAATCCCGGACCCGTGGCAAAGTCACTTTCATCATTATTGGCTCTGTCTGTTTGCTTCTCGTGAACGGGCGTGGACAGTTGACGACTCGGGGGCTATGCCCCGCTTTTGGTGGGGGCGGGGCCAACAACCTACCCCTGGACGCGTTGACGCGTTAAGGGCTTTTGGTCGCGTTCCTCCATCAACCATTTGCCCAACATCCAAGTTTCCGTCGAAGAATACACAGCAACCCCCGACAAATTGGACGGACGAGTACCCTCTTTCACACAAGCACTTGCCCAGCATGACAGTATCCCAAAACGACCCGCCCGCAGTGGCTCCCGCAACAACCACCTCTTCTTCCTCGGAACCGCGACACGAAGAGTACCAATACCTCGACCTCGTCCGCGAAATCCTCGACCAAGGCGAGCTCCGTCGCGACCGGTACGAACTTGAACTTTTTGTATCCCTTTGGAGCCACCCACTAACTCATGCGCTGTACCCAGAACCGGCACAGGCACCTACTCGATCTTCGCCCCGCGACCCCTGAAATTCTCCCTCAACCGCGCCGGCACGCCCATCCTGCCCCTCCTCACCACCAAGCGCGTCTTCACCAAAGCCGTCATCGCCGAACTCCTGTGGTTCATCTCGGGCGACACGTCGTCGCAGACTCTCTCCTCGCAGGGCGTCAAGATCTGGGACGGCAATGGCTCGCGCGAGTTCCTCGACAGCCTGGGGCTGACAGACCGCGAGGCCGGCGACCTGGGCCCCGTCTACGGATTCCAATGGCGGCACTTTGGCGCCGAGTACACCGACTCCAAGGCCGACTACACGGGGCAGGGCGTCGATCAGCTCGCGCGCATCGTGCACACGCTGCGCACCAACCCGTTCGACCGCCGGCTGGTCCTCAGCGCGTGGAACCCGGCCGACATACCGCGCATGGTGCTCCCGCCATGCCACATGTTTGCGCAGTTCTACGTCTCTTACCCAGGCTCTCGCACCTCCTCCTCCTCCTCCTCCTCCTCCGCCACCACCACCAACTCCACCACAACCTCCTCAACACCAACACCACCACCACCATCAGTGAAAGGTCACCTCCACTGCCAACTCTACCAACGCTCCTGCGACATGGGTCTTGGCGTGCCCTTCAACATCGCCAGCTACGCGCTGCTGACCCACATGCTCGCTCACGCGTGCGACCTGGTGCCGGGGAGTCTGACCCACGTCATGGGCGACGCACACGTGTACCTGAACCACGTCGAGGCGCTGCAGACCCAGCTGGAGCGCGAACCGCGGGAATTCCCCGAGCTGGAGATCGCGGCCGACAGGCCCAGGGAGATTGACGGGTGGAAGGCCGAGGATTTCGTGATCAAGGGGTATAATCCGCACAAGATTATCGCCATGGAGATGTCGGTTTGATGATGGGGCCTGGGTTTGTTGGGTTGGATTAGATGTTGAATACCATAGAATCCAATCCGCACGCAACTTTTGATTTTGTTGTTCCTCACACCCCCCCTCGTCCTGACGAAACCTGAATCACCCGGCACAGTTTCGTATTGAAACCACGATCCTTGTTATGAATCCTCTCAGTCTATGTCTGATCGGCTATCTAAGGAAAGGCAATCTCCACCCCCCGTTTCTCGCAACCCCAGTTAGAGTACCCAACCCCCCTTCTCTATCCTCAAATGTTGAAGCAAGATCACACTCACCACATAACTCATCCCCTATCTCGAACCACACCACTTTTTCAGAGTCAAATGTCCAAAAAGAAATATTCTACGCATCGCAGAGGTATCCCATTCATGGTATCAGCCCCAAAATGACCGCATCCCGATCGATCCACCACTCTCAAACTCTCAAACACCAACAGCAGCAGCAGGCTTGGGATGAACCGCAACATCCTTGGCCTGGGTAAAGTGTCTCGGCAAGCGGTTCTCGCCCTCGACATACGGGTAGCCGGCCTCCTCGCGGGCCATGTCGTTGACCCACTGCTCACTACCCTTAAGACCACCCGTACCAGCCTTCTCGACGCCAACCTCGTTCCACTTGGCCGCCAGGTAAAACCAGCCGAGGGCGTTGCCGACGGTGCCGACCTCGTCCGACACGCCCGTGCTGGCGGCGTGGCTCATCTTCTTCCAGAGCTCGTCGTCGGTGAAGAGGTCCATCAGGTGGCCGGCCACGGCCTTCCAGTCGCCGGGCGCCACCAAAAAGCCGTTGACCTTGTCCTTGACCTGCAGCGGGATGCCGCCCGTGGCGGTGACGATGACGGGGCGGCCGGCGTGGAGGGCCTCCGACACCTTCACCTCGAACCCCTCGCGGGTGGAGAGCTGGAGGACCACGTGCGCGTTGGCCAGGACCGTGTTGATGAGCTGGTCGTTGGGGTCCAGACGCATGACGCTGACGTCCTTGATCAGGTCCGGGTAGTACGTCTCGAGCTGGCTCATGGTCTGATCATAGATCAGGCTAGCATCGGGGTCGTCCACGGAGCCGTTGCCGCAGACGACCAGCTGGGGGACATCAATCAAGCCGGACTTCTCGCAGCGCCGACGGAACTCGGCGTACGAGTCGATCACGGTCGGGATGCCTTTGGAAGGATCGAAGCGCGCAACCTGGATGATGTACTTGCGGGCGGGCCAGTTGAGCTCAGTCCTGCAGCATTCGTCAGCATCGGCGTTCAAGGGCGATATGACCAGTGTGGGACGGGGACGACTCGAGAGACTTACATGCGCTGAGAGTGGCAGGCAACATTGTAGAGGTTGCCATAGTAGCCAGAATCCCAGCTGTTGAGGGGTTTGTTCAGACCGTCAAGCCAATCAGTGGTGGCGGGGAAGTAGACAACCTTCTCGCGGGGGACGGTGTGGGGGACGAAGATAGGGATCGGGTGGCTGATGAACATGTCACAGCCTTGGATGTTGCTCCACAGGAAGTCCCAGATGTCGGCCTGTGGTGAGCCGGCCTTGGCGACGAGGTCGCTCCGAATCTGGATGTGGGATCGGTACAGAATCGGACGGTTCGGTGTGACCTTCTTGATGAGTGGGATGAGGCCAGGCATTTGCGGGTCATCAATCTGTGTTGGTCAGCATGCACTGTCATGGCAAAGTGTAAACCCCCCCTCCCCCACGCTTCGCGGGCTTGCCCTAGTCATGTGCCAGGAGGTGCAGCAAGCCTCACAGCAAGGGGGTATGCATAAAGGAGGGTGGGAGAATGGCCGCTCGGTGAGGGGAGGTTGCTCCGGCGGTGTGCAGGTCACACAGGTTGGCAAGAGATATTACTCACAATCACAACGTCAGCACCACCTTCCTCGGGGGTCCGCAGGGGGCCGTCTTCAGAGAACCAATACCGGTTCGCATTCTCGGTAATCCAGTCAATGATGGCCTGCTTCTCCTCGGCCGAGATGCGCTGATCCGGGTGGCTGACGCCCTGGAGGATGTTGTGGATGTTCTTGGTGATACGGAACACACCGGGCCGGGGCTTGGGCACTACAGGGTGTCACTGTGTGATCTCGCGGCCGAGAAGGGGGACTTGTACTCACCGTACCAAGTCAAGTCGACGCCCAAGAGACGCGCGAATCGCACCAAGGCATGGCGCATGAGCGCAACACCGCCGCCCTGAGGGGTAGAGCTGAAGAAGGCGATCTTGGTCTTGTTGCCCCTGAGCTGCTTGGCATAGGTCAGCATGGTTTCCCAAGTGGCGTTGCTGCATGTGTCCTTGTGGTTCTGGACTATGGTCAGGTGGGCGCGGAAACCAGCGTCGGTCTGGACCACGCCTCGCCAGCCAACCTGGAGGAGGGGCACGAGGGAAGGCCCGAAATTCCTGGAATTTCATGTCAGTTCGTCCGCATTCGAGTACTTGACACCGTTCAACTCACATAATGCACTTTCGTGCCATGGAGTCGGCCTGCTCATCAACCCGCTTGACATCCCAGAAGGACTTCTCCTTGTGCTCGTCATCAGGACGCATCACAATAGGGACAATGTCCAGCTCGAGCCAGAGACGGGAGCACAGGGTGGGGCTCATGTACTTGAGCGTCGTCGGGAGACCGGCGCCGATAAACTTGGAGAAGTTCTCGTGCTCGTACTTCTCGACCTCAGCAATGACGTGGTCGGCGATGAGGTCGGCGCCCATTTTCATGGCATCGTCGAGGACGATGTGTTTGACTGAAAAGTCCACCAGGTAAACGGTGTCGTGGATGGCCAGAGCCACAACCGCGGTGTGATCATCAGAAAACACGGCCGAGATACCCAGATAGAGCGTCTTCACAACCAAGTTAGTATATTACTGTGAGGCATACAAGATGGCAGGAGGAATGGTTTTGAAGAGTTGGAAACATTAGAAACATAGAACAGAGTATGTAGAGCATACGACAAGGGAAACCAGCGGAAACACGGAGCGCAGGAAGGGACGGATACAAGTTAATTAATTCTCCACGGCAGACAACTCGCTCATGAAAATGACATGCTTTAATAAGAGATGGCAAGGGGCAACATACCGTGAGAGCAGGACCAAAGTTTCCCTCCTTCTCGACCAGAGTGCTCATCTGGCGCTTACGGTGCACCGAAGTGCCCGTCGAGAACTTGCGGCTCTTCTCGAACGCCATGATTACGTGGATGAAGGGACGGAGACTTTTGAGAGTGCGACGATGTGGATGGTTGGATGGAGTAGCGATGCCGCTTGATGTTGGTGATGGTTCGCCGCTGGCAAGAGACAAGATGGGATCGCGATCGACAATTCGTGGAGTGCTAGTGGGGGAAGCTATGCTTATTATAGCTTCCACTGCCTGTGCCTCAGGCTGCGAAGGTGTTGTCGTCGATGAGGAAGGTGCCGGTGGGTCGGTGGATGATGTGGGGTGGGGTGCTTCCGATGTGAAAGATAGTTGCGTTCCGGGCTGCTGCTGGACTTGGGATGGGACGGCAGCTTGTAAAAAATCTGAATTCTGGTTATGGTGGCGGGTGGCAGCAACACCTGGAACCTCGGGATGATTGCTTGGTTGGTGGCGTTGGTCGAGATTGGCAGCGCCTGTCAATTCGCCCGAAGCTGGCGGGGGAGCCGCGTGCTTCGACGCGGTGACGCAGGTCGCCGCCCTGCTGCAGCTGCAGCTCGTGTGGGGCCTGATGCCGGACCGGGTATGAGTGCACCTGCCGTTGAGGCCGAGACTGGCTCGACTGGCTCGACTGGTGCGACTGGTGCGACTGGTGCGACTGGTTCTCCAGGTTGTGGGAAGGGAGGTGTGGTGGGGCGTTCTCCTCCTGTGATCCCTTGGGATGTTCCTCTCGCCCCAGCATGTCGCCAACGCCGCCCGTAGATCGGTCGGTCATGATCTCACAGTTTTCCGCCTTATCCGTGTTACTCAATTGTTACTATTTAGGAGATTGTCAATGCCTCGATCCGATATTTTGGGGGCACCGCGTGGATCTGCCCCTTTTTGGTGGCACCCCGAGGGAGGACACCACCTTCCCCCGCGCGCTGTGATGCACCCTCGTCTGCACAACCCATCAGGCTTGTCCGCTCTCGGTACCTAAGACAACGGCCAGATCCAGACGGAGGATGCATGGTGAGACCCGACTTTTCGCATGCCGCAGGCCGGCTGTGAGCCGGAGGGGGGTATTGGACGAGGACTGCTGCCACGTCCACGACATTATTGCACTTGCTGCCCTGTCGCTTCGTGCATGTCTATCGATGCGGCCAACAAAGTCGGTGAACGTCCAGCCATCAAACCACATTGCGCCAGCTGCGGTCCGGGCTCGTGCCGGCAGCGGGCTTTGGGCGGTTGTGATATGGAGGGTGAGGGGTACTGTCTCTGAAGACAGAAAGGGTACATGGAGCAGGTCGAGAAAACAACTTACATTAGGACACGGACGTTACCCCTCCTGGTGTTATCAACAGCTGGCGGTGAGGATCTCAGATGGATCGGATGTGAGGACCAAACGGAAGATCATCTAGCTTCAAACCCGACTTTGTACGCCGGGCCTGGTTCGTTCCACAGCAGAGTCCGGGCCTTTGGATCAGTCGGGATGCGGCCGTCTTCCGCTGTTTGGCACGTTCTCGCAAGTTGGTCTCGTTTTACGCAGGTTGGTAGTCTGGGCAATAAAGATGCTTCCCTGGTTGGCTCACTCAAGATCAGGCCTGAGATTCGGTTTATTTATGTAGGTAGGCTCGTAGGCAAACAGTCGTTGCAAAAACCTGGAAGGGTTCAGGGATCTCCACAGTCGAGCGTTATGGTGATGTCAACGTTCGAGACGATCCACAGCCCTGCCCTGCCGTGTCGTGCGTTTCTTGGTGGGGTCGACAGCAAGGGCTGGACTCGACGGATGTGGGGAACACGCGCTCAGCGGGATTTAGCGTGCGACCCACTTGAGAGTTGCCAGGTGAGATGGCGGGGTGGTCAAAGACTCGAGCAATGAAGACTCGAGAGTCGAGACAGGATTCCGAGGGTGGAAATGGTTTATCTTTAAAAGCGCTTGGGACTGGGCTGATATGGAGGTGCAATCAATGTTCGGATGGGGCAAAGGGACCTCAGGGCTGCCGCAGGAAATCCTTACGAGCCTCGAGAAGAGCATGGGCTCAGTTGGCGGCTTGGATCATACGACGCGGATGGGCAACTCACACGCCACTTCCGCATGTTTCCAATTCCCTCCCGTTTCGTGTCCGCTCCCATTCAATGGTTCGAACAGACGGCGTTTTTTGGAACCCTGTGCAATCTAACTTGTACGGTCAACATGTGCAGCCGAGCAGGCGGCACTGCAAGTCGCCGGTACCTAATGGGCTGTCTCGCTCGAGGCTCGCGCGCATGCGACGATAGCTCCGCGACCGCAGCATCATGAGACCCAATACGACCCTCGAGGCTCTGAATACGGTGTAGGAAGCATGCAATCGTCCATTGCGATCATGCGCCCTGTAGTGTAGACCCTTCTAGCCATGAACGCCGACTCCCCGAAAACAACTCGTTGCCTCCGTCTGTCCTTCAGCTTCACCATCAAGCTCGTCCCAAGTGATGAGGTGTGGGTGATCCGACCCACTCAGCCCAGAGGCCAAAAACCGGGTCTGGAACCGGGGCCCGCTTCCAACACGGGCTCTCCCGCAGCGTGATGGGGGGCGGGATGTGCTCAATGGTCGGATGCTCAGCTCGACGGTGTTGTGACGATTTTCATTGATTTGTGGCTACCAATGGATAGGGTCTTGAGAGCGGGGTGACCTGCTAGATCAAGCATCGGCCTCTGCAGTGCCTTGCTATACGGAGTGCATCAGTGTTGCGGGTGAGGATCCAATGCTGAGCTCAAGTCTTGAGCCCGACGGGGTGGGGCGTCGAATAGGGACTCTGGCACCGCCGAGCCTGGACGTGTTGCCAAGAATCCGTCCCATGCCTCCTTTTTCCTCAACCCCGAAGGTGAAAGCTTTGTTCATCCCAAAGTGGCTCAGACCTTAGGCTCCAGTAACTTCAAGAGCCACATGGCTATCTCAGATTTCGAGTCAACCTCGAACCAAATTCTTCCTCACCGAGCAGATCGAGCTTTCGCTAGCATAATACACAAATCAGATCCCCCTGAATCCCCTCACTCCAGCCCTAAGACTTCTCGAACCGCGAGGCAACTGTCTTCCAGTTGACGACGTTCCAGATAGCGTCAAAGTACTCGGCCTTGCGGTTCTCGTACTGGAGGTAGTAGGCGTGCTCCCAGGCGTCGATGCCCATCAACGGTACGTAGGGGCCCGAGACGGGATCCTGGTTGGCGCGGGTCACCAGACCCAGGGTGCCCGCCGACTTGTCCTTGACCAACCACGCCCAGCCACTGCCTTGAATGCCGGCGAGCGCCGTGTTCATCTGCTTACGGAAGGTGTCGAAGGAGCCAAAATCGGTGTCGATGGCTTTCTATGAATTGGTGTGGTCAGCACTGTGGTTGCGAGTCCGCCGTGTGTGGCTAGAAGTGGGGGAACACACCTTGAGAGCTCCGTCCGGCTCGCCGCCGCCTTCTCTGCTGGCAGGCGCCAGGTTCTCCCAGAAGAGGCTGTGGTTGATGTGGCCGCCGCCGTGGAAGTTGAGGAGGGGGGCAACGGTCGCAGCCTTGGTGTAGTCGCCCTTGCTCTCGGCCTCGGCGATGGTCTGTAGCGCGCTGTTGAGGCCGTTCACGTACGTCTGGTGGTGCTTGGTGTGGTGCAGCTCCATGATCTTGCCCGAGATGTGCGGCTCCAGGGCGCCGTAGTCGTCTAGAGAACACGAGGTTAGCTTGCGTCCATGTTTCAACTTTCAAGGCTTTGCCATTGGGTATCGCAAGTCGGAGTGGCGTAAGTAGGTGAGTTTGCAAAAATACTCACACGACAGGTCCGGGAGTGTCGCCTTGCCGCGCACGAAGCTCGTGCTGGCCATGGCGCCGGCGGCCTTGGGAGCTCCGGAAGCTCGGAGAGCTCCCCGCAGAGCGGGAACGGTGCGAAGGAGAGTCGAAGACATGATGTTGTCGGTATTCTGGATGCTAGGGCGTCAATTGAGTGTCGCCAAAGTCAAAGGTATGTATGATGTCTATTGTTCGACCTTTTGGGTGGGTTTGGGATGTGCCGGACAGCTGGGAGTTCAAAGTCATGCAGTCATAAACTTCTTGGTTGCTCGGCGTTCCGTCGAAGCTCGGGGGACAGCTTTCGGCAACTTCACAATTCCGTCATTGCCCCACACTGACCCAAATTCAGGGACTGTGGCTTGCCAGTCGTCCCGGCTCGTCCGCGACTTCGCTTCGACTTGTGTGTGGCTTGGGAAAATAACACGAGCCACATCCATGTGCCCCTCCGGATCGCGTGTCGCTGGCCGGGGCTCTTGTTGACGGAGTCTTGCCCCAAGGGAAACGCAGCTCTTCGTTTCTTTTCTGGTTGCTCTCCCTGTTCGAAATCGTTGCCTCGCGCACCGCTGTATTTTCAACATGTCTTACTACGACATTGATTCTATCCTCACCGATGCAGAGGTAAGAACTGGGAGGAGACCCAAGCCTGCCTCCCCAGCCCAGGCAGAACATGACTAAACGATGCCTTCTTTGCAGAAAATCCCCTGCACGTTCCAAATCGACATCCCCGACCTGGGCTACCTCGACAATACCCCGACTCAATCGCTCAAGGCCGGCACAAGAGTTAATCTGCCGCTCTGGCTGGCTGAAATGCTCGCCATCGCCAATACTGGGGACGCCGAGGGCAAGTCTTTTGTGACATTCGATCTACCGCCGGCCCTCGGGAATGACGTCGTCCAGGCACTCAAGGCTGATCCTCGCGCTGTGCCGCTGCGCGACCAAAGTGCACACTTCTACGGACTGGGAACACATATGATGGAGCTGTCCGAAGAGAAAGAACTAGCCGCCGTGCTCCGCAAGACCTTTGTTACCCGGGCGTCGGAGGTTGCGTTGCATGCTCGCAAAGTTGGCGGAGTCGGCCACAGAGGCAAAGGCGCTGCCGAGGAAGGGAGCAACCTCGGTGTTGGCGGCGCCGGCGAGGAGTTTCTTAGAGGCCTTGACGAGTGGGAAAGGAAGCTCTTCCGTAAGGCACATGATGGCGCGAAGTCTGGGAAAGAGTGGATGGAAGGCATCAAAAAGAATTGAGCGGTGGGCGATTCCATTTCAGTTCGACCCAGGCTTTAGCAACGCCCTCCGACACGAAGCGGGCCGCTGCCTCGTTGTGGCATCTTCCTGCGGGGCACCAGACGGGGATCGTCAGCCAAGTCGCGATATCAAGGGCCTTCGGACGACGGCAAAGCCGATATCCGGAGACTTGGTTCGGGCTTTTTCCTCGTTTCATGGACTCGACCACCACGGCAAAAAAAAAACAAAGGATGAACCGAGTTGACCTGGTCCGCACATTGCGGTCATGGGGAACGCAGGATCTTTGCGCTGGACCCCAACAACAGCTTCCGATGACTGGAAAGGCACAAACGCGGCTATTTACGGTTTGTTTTTGGCCCTCGAGCTTCACAACCCTGCGTCCAATTTTACACATGGCCGCATTGAGTCATCCCGCGCTCGCGATGGCGTCCTGCAGCGACCCCACCTAGGGTTGCATGCTGAACGCGGGATACCCCTCTGCCTGTTTTCCAACAAATTGGGAGTTGAATCGGCCGGCCGAGACTTCGTTACACTCTGTTATCAATCCTTTCAACGGTTAGCAGTCACGGCGCATACCCCCTCAACATGAGACTTCTTCTCCGACCGGTGCTGCTGCGGACTGCGCGCATTCCGCTGGCCTCCCCGGCCCGCCTCGGCAACTTCCCGGCCCGCATGTCAACAGTTGCCGCGGATCAAATTGCCCCATCACCAACAAACCCCGCGCTTCAAAACCCACCCCATCAGGGTACAACGCCAGAGCACGATTCAGAGCGTCAACAAAAAGCAGCACGGATTCTGCGAGATGCGGTCGTTGCGACGGCGCCGAGGCACGACTGGACGAGGCAGGAGATTTCGGCCATCTTCTACCAACCCCTGATGGAATTGGCCTATCAAGCTGTGAGCCTCGACTTTGGTGTTGGTTGGTGCAGGGCCCAAAAGACTGACCCTCTCCCAGGCCAGCGTCCACCGTCGGTTTCACAAGCCCGCCGAAGTCCAGCTTTGCACCTTGATGAACATCAAAACTGGCGGCTGCAGCGAGGACTGTTCATACTGCGCGCAGTCAACCCGCTACCAAAAGGGAACTGGCCTCGAAGCCAAGCGCGTAGAGACGGTCGAGTCCGTCTTGGAAGCCGCCCGCATTGCCAAGGAGAATGGCAGCACGCGGTTCTGCATGGGCGCAGCATGGCGCGACATGCGCGGCCGCAAGAACAGTCTCCGCAACATCAAGGACATGGTCTCTGGCGTTCGGGGCATGGGCATGGAGGTGTGCGTGACGCTGGGCATGATCGATGAGGAGCAGGCAAAGGAGCTCAAGGAGGCGGGCCTGACGGCGTACAATCACAACGTCGACACAAGCCGCGAGTTTTATCCCAGCATCATCTCGACTCGCAGCTACGACGAGCGGTTGAAGACGCTCGGCCACGTCCGCGACGCCGGGATCAATGTCTGCTCAGGCGGCATATTGGGGTTGGGCGAGACATCTGAGGACCGCATCGGACTCCTGCACACCGTCGCGACACTACCGAGTCACCCGGAGAGTTTCCCCGTCAATGCGCTTGTTCCTATCAAGGGAACGCCGCTAGGGGACAGGAAACCGATTGAGTTTTCAAGCATGCTGCGCACCATCGCTGCTGCGCGGATCATCATGCCCGCTACTATCATCCGTATCGCGGCGGGAAGGAAGACCATGGCCGAGGAGCAGCAGGCCATGTGCTTCATGGCGGGGGCAAACGCCATCTTTACAGGCGAAAAGATGTTGACGACTGAGTGCAACGGGTGGGATGAGGATGCGGCTATGTTTGGGCGCTGGGGACTAGAGCCGATGAAGAGCTTCCAGAAGTCGTCAGCCTCCGCAGGCGATGTTGCTGCTGGCCAAGCCTGAGCTCAGGTCTGCCCACAGACGACGGTTTCCAGGAACCCAACCAAATCAACTGCATCCTAGCTTTGTCCCTCTCAGTGATACATCTTTGCCACCTGTTGAAAAGTTTTATTGTCGTCGAGCAGACAGTTTCCACACAACCGGCCATTCATACTGACGAACGCGGTGCAGGCTCTGTTGTTGTTGGGAATCAGATCCTTTTTCCTTCCATTTTGTGAACGAATGGCTGGCATGGAGGCGGTTTCGCTCCAATCGCATCGGATGGAGTCTTGTGACGATGAAACCCCTGATGCCCCTTTTTGAGCCTGGATCAGCCCAAAGACAGACATTGGTGTGGAGTGGCGCTGCGAGGCGGCCCACCAGACCCCTCGTCTGAACTCGCCTTGGCCCCCACTTAACGCGCGGCGGCAGGGACCAAAACGCACAGCACAGCAGCCGACTTGCATGCAGTTGTCAACTGATGTTTCCCCAGCGCCGAACCTAATATGGCACTTTCTCAGATGAAGACGTGAGATGCCTCTTCCAGCGTGAGAACAACTCCCGGGCCATGGGCAAGCAGTGCCACTTTCGTGGCCCGCTCGTGGGAGGAAACGAAGTCTCACAGCTCACGGCTTGCCCCGATTCAGTGGGCCCTAAATTATCCGACCAATGTTTTAGCCGGGTTGGGGGGGAATCTTCGATTGCACCGCCGCCTCTGTGGACAGGGGGGCTTGTCAGGAGTTCTTCTGCTTCTTCCAACCAAGAAACTTGGGAGCTTGGCAATCTTAATTTTAAGTCCGAGTTCTTCTGCTCACAGTGGCGGCTCGTCCAACTCTCGCCGGTTTGATTCTCGTCCTTCATTCCAAGCATTCCACTCGTTTTTTCGTTTTTTTCCTGTTACCAGGAATTGGAGCGCTCTCGTTTCTGCCAATGTCGCGCTCTGGGACGCGATAATAGCAACACTGCGCCCTTACCACGGCTTCCCACTGCCGCCCAGCGTGGAGGAAACCGAAAACGTCAGACCGGGCGGGATCTCATCCCTCCAGTCGCAACGATGAATCGCCTCTCGCTGTCGGGCACCAAATTCCGACGCCTCTTCACCCGGCAGACCCTTCTCATCGCCCTCGCGCTATGCATGGTCTGGTTCCTCGGTCTGCAGTTTCGTGGTGATATCTCGGAACAATGGACGGAGCTGGGGAACCAGCTCCCAGATCTGCGCACACCACCCAAGCGCATGCCGACTCACAACGTACTGCCTCCGCTTACCGAGCGTGTGCTCTGCCATGGCCCCCGTGGCCATCTTCTGGGCAAAAGCCCCGACGACGATCTTGTAGAGCGGGAGGTTGATGGCCGTATGCACCATCTTATCCCACTGCCGTTCGCTGAGGGTTATGTTTGCTGACCTACGCATCTCTGCAGCCTACCCGACACCCTGGGCCGGCAACTACGAGGAAATGGGGCTCGACCTCACCATGATGAGCGTAAACCAACGATACGGACCCTACGGATTTGGCGAGGACAGTGAGCATTACAAGAGGCAAAAGGTGGACTGGGCCAGCGTCGACTGGGGACAGCTGCAGAACGACTGTTTTGAACGAAATCGAAACCGGTTCCCGCTATCCGCGTCTCGATTCGACGATACGCGCGTCGCCAAACCGCGATTCACCTTCCGTCACTTCGCCAAGATCCCCGAGATCCGCCACTGGCACGAATTCGAGCCGTCGAGGCGGACGGCCATCGTTGTGCGCGCTTGGCGCGGGTACGACTACCAGCCCGAGGATATGTTCTACCTCCGCTCGCTCATCGCCGAGACGGCGCTGAAGGGCGGCGCCGAGTATCAGGTCATCTTGCTCGTGGACATGAAGGACTACGAGGGGTACGATAACAACATCTTTGCTTCCGAGGAGGCTTACAAGAAGGGGCTCCAGGACGCTGGCGTTCCTCCCGAGTTCCAGTCGATTGCGCTCTTGTGGGACGTCCGCCTGTTAAAGAGTTGGTACCCAAGGATTGAGGAGCACAGGTTAGTAGTCACCATCATCATCACACATGCTTGAAACGTTCAAAACTAACTTTCCACACAAGGACCATGTGGCAGGTTTTCCAGCCGATGCAGCTCCTCGCCTTGTACTACCCCGAGTTCGACCACTTCTGGCAGGTCGAGATGGACATGCGCTTCCTGGGCGACGCGGGCAAGTTCCTCGACCGAATGACCACGACGGCGCGCAACGAGCCCCGCAAGCAGGCGCTCGAGCGGTCCAGCTTCTGGCACATGATCGCCGAGACGGGCGACTACGGCGAGTTCTTCCGGGCGGTCGACACGGCCAACGAGGGCGGCTCGCACGCGTGGGGCCCGATGCGGGTGCGCGAGATCCAGCCCATCGGCCCGGAGCCGCCGGTGGCGGACCCGCGCAACGACACGTTCCAGTGGGGCGTCGGCGAGGAGGCCGACGCCATCACGACGTCGTTCTGCATGGACGCCAACAAGCCCAACGAGTGGGTCTTCAAGGAGTGGATCTACGGCCTCAAGTCGGGCGTGCGCACCCCGCGCTTCTACTGCCCGCCCGCCATCATGCGCGGCTCGCGCACGCTGTTCCTGGCCATCCACCAGGCCCAGCTCGAGTACGGCATCCGCGTGCCGTCCGAGGCCACCCTGCCCAGCTTCGCCCTCTGGCACGGCCTCAAGCTCAGCTTCCCGCAGCACCCCGTCTTCCACCGCGACCGGGACGACGTCCAGAACCGCCGGGGCTGGTGGCGCGGCGGGCCCAGGGCCAGCACGACGGGTGTCGGCCCGGACAACTCGGCCCACCCGCGCGGCTACGGCCTGTCGTTTTGGTGGGAGTCGGACTGGGCCAAGCATGTGTTTTACGAGTGGTACGGGCGCAAGCTCGACCAGAACGCGCCCAGGCCGTGGCTCATTAATGATTGGGATGGCCAGCTGTGGGCGCCGAATATTCTACTGCATCCGGTTAAGCACCAGAAATGATGAGGGAAGCAAGCCTCTTGAGAGAGAAAGAAGAGGTGGGGATTGGAATGGGAGTTGTTGCTGATGGGAGCGGAAGGGAACCATTTGCATCGCAGTGGCGTCTGATAGAGATGGATGATCTACTAGCACTTTGCGTCATTGGGAGAGAGGAGTTACGGAGCCGGGCTTGCTTTGGGTTGCCTAGGTCAAGACTGTCTCGGGTCTTGCCTAGGTATTTTCTTTTCTGTCTGGCCAGTTCAGATGCATCTTCGTTTTGTTCTTGTACATATCCCTTCCATCTTCTTGGGTTAATGTTAATGCATGTGTACCTCGGTCGAAGCGTTGCAAGCAAGATGGAATGTTCTCGATCTACAGGGATGCCGGGAAATGGCCTTGAGATCCCAATCTCGATTTTCAGGGGCCGGCGGTTCCGTCGTGGCTCCGTCCCGATCCAGCAGGGAACATCCTGTTTGTTGCGTCCACTGTGGAGTTGGCCCTCGGTTCCTGGGTTTCATTTCTTCCGCTGCCCTGACGTGCCTGAGTCAACTCGAATCGGCAATGACCAACAGGGAAGCTATTTGTTTAGCAGTCTGTCAGGCAAGCCGAAAATGAAGAAGAAAATGCCAGTACCTCAGCTCAAACATCAGTATCCCTAACAAACACCCCAAACACCGACTCGTGGTAGTGTTTCGCACTGATGGGGTGGGCTATCGCCTCCTCGTACCCTGGGCGGCTGGGCCTGGTCGTTGTCTGCTGACAATAACTTTATTCTCACGGCAGTGGGTGGCGGTTGTGAAATGAGGTTCGGGGGGCTGTTCTAGTTGCCCTCTTATCCGCGTGTCCTGGTATCAATACCCGACACCAACTAGAAATCACTCAGTTAGTTTCCGTGTTGGGCTATTGTTTACTGGAGGCCTCGACTTCGGCGCTCGCCTCCGCCAACACTTGACTGAATTTGTTGGCGATCCTGCCGCAACTCCCTTAAACTAAATCAAGGGCCATTCAAACTTATTTTGGCACCCAGTCTCTTCCTTGCGGTGATTACAACGTGTCGAAGAGATAATATAGAGCCGAGATGATACATGTCCACGGCCATCCCATTACCGTGTCAAGCCCTGGGGCCTTGGTAGATGTGCTGAAGTTGGAATGTTGCCAGTGGAATATAAAAAAAAAACCGATACTGCCCTGGCAGGACTCTAGATTACACGGACAATGAACACCGGCGGCCTTCCTCGAAAGTCACAATACCTGTATCGGCGTGGGCATCAACACTAAACATATGAACCCTCGTATAAGAAACTGATATTGGTTTAGCGGTTTACCACGCTAGTCAACGCTGTTTCTATCAGATGTCTGCCTAAATCGGTCCCATTCTCGGACAAACACCTTTCACCCACGCCGCGGAACCCATAGCGGCCACGACGCCCCAAACTCGGACCCAGACTCCGAAAGGGTGCTAGCTTTGCGCTTATGACCGGTCTTCTCGTCGGCCTTCCTAGCAGTGTCGGGCTTAGGTTCCGGCTTGGTTTCTTTCTGGGTGCTCAGGCTCTTGTTCTTGGCCTCGTTTTTGTCGGCCTTCCAATGGTGTTGAGCTTAGGTCTCGGCTTGATTTCCTTCCTGATGCTCTTGTCCTTGGCCTCGTTCTGCAAGGCCTGGATCTTCATCTCCAATTCTGCAATTTTTGCCGCGGAGGTGTCTTTGGGTCCAGTGGTCTTGTTGTGTAGAGGGTCGGTTGCCTCGGAATTGTCACTGGGCTCCGTTTTGATTTTGTGGAGGACTGCCGGTTGGAGGTCAGTATGAATAACCGATGCGCAAGCAACGTTCCTAATTTTTTCTTACCGTCCTTGACCAGATCGGCAATGTCGTCTGCAGCCATGCCACTCCTAAGGACGGCGCGGAGTGCAAACTCGAGAATACTCTGGCGGCACGTTAGCGATGAGGGCGATGGTGCAATGAAATCATGTAAAGCCCAACCTTTTGCACCAACGCCTCAGCTTGCTTGACAAAGGCTTGCGCCAGGGCTTCGGCACTCTTGTTGGACATGATTGCTCTCGGGGTTGCCTTCCAGTTTGGAGGGGTTGCACCGAGATGGGGAAGAATGAAGTTTTGACTGTTGGTCAGAAAGAACCGACAGAAATGCGGTTGTGGTTGGCAGCCAAAGTGAGGCGGGGACTGAAAACAAATATTTGACAGAGTGCACCCTCAACGGTCCTTCAGTTCCATCCCAAGTCCGGTACCAAAGCACCTTTAAACCAACCCAAACTTCCAAGAGCTCTCCCATTTATAGGCCTGCCCAGGGCCGTAAATCTGCTTGTCGACGCGGTTCCACTCGGGACTTTTAAATCAACTTTGTCAGTTCCACCCTCTACCAAACAGAAAAAACAAACAAAACTCACTGGTTGATCCCATCCGGATACTCCTGCGCCTCAATGGCAATACAGCTACTCTTCCCCACCTTCTCATTCACCCCCTTAATCCCCTGGCTACCCTTGAGCACGGCACTGCCATCCATCCAGTTGCACGTGTACAGCACGACACCGGGCTGGTCGGTCCGCAGCTCGGCCTTGACGCCAGAAAACGCGCTCGAGAGCGTCACGACGGCCGCGTCGCGGGGCGCGTCGTCGATCAAAAAGTAGCCGTTGTAGCCCTCGCACGCGCCGTCGGCGCCGCAGTTGCCCTGGAAGCCCGTCTGGTTGCGCGCGTGGCCCACGGCCAGGTCCGCCGCCGACGCGAAGTCGTTGATGGAGCGCGGCGCCGCCGTCAGGATCTTGCCCGTCGGCAGCGCGCCCTGGTCGCCTTCGAGGTAGCGCTTGGAGTAGGGCAGCGAGAGCGTGTGGTCCCAGATTTGGGACGTCGACGGGTCGCGGTAGGCGTCGAGGTTGAAGTAGGTGTGTTGGGTGAGGAGGAGGGCTGGTTGCCCGGTTTGTTAGTGTGGGGATACTCTGGGCCCCTGGGGTGAGAGAGAGGAACAGAAAAAAGGGGGCGGGGCGTACGGGTCTTTTGGTCGAGGGACTTGGCCGTCATCTTGATGTGCCAGGTCGAGTCGGTCACCGAGTACGTGACGGACGACTCGACGCGGCCGAGCATGCCCTGCGATGAGTTGGAGGCGTCCAGGATGGAAAAAGTGATCGAGTCTGCCGAGAAGGCCGTCACGTTGAAGACGCGGAACGACCAGTTGTTGGTGCCGCTGTGCAGCGTGTTGCTGCCGTCGTTCTGCTCGGTCTTGTACGTCACGCCGTCAATCTTGTACTGGCCATTGCCGATGCGGTTGGCGTAGCGGCCCGGGATGGCGTTGTACACTGGGTGGCCGGGGTCCTTGGCTGTAAGTCGCTGTTAGTATTATTGTGTCTCGAAACATTAATTCAAACTTGAGCTTTTGGGGAACTGACGATAATAGGCGACATCGTCGTAGCCGAGCACAACGTCAACGTCCTTGCCGTTCTTGTCCTTGACGAACAGGTTCGTCATGGTGGCGCCATAGGGGATGAACTGGGAAGGTCAGCAAAAAGGTCCTCGGGGCTCGCTCCGAGTCACGAATCCGTCGCTCACCTTTGCTTTGATGCCCGGCGCAGAGATGGTGTACCGACCATCCTTGTCCGGTTTTGGGGCATCGCATCCCGGGCCGGCCATGGCGGCCTCCGCTACGGCTGCCACGAGGAGGAGTGAGAACTTCATCGTTGCTTACACTCTTACACGATAACCTGAGTTGGTGGTGCCCTGAGCTAGGAAACCCAACGTCTCCTCCCCCACCCCCGACGTCCCCATTCCGGCTTTTATACACCCATGAAGCCCCCCAACATCCCCCGCAAACCATTTGTGTGTCCGGAACTTCCGCCGCTCTTTGGATCCATTCGGTCTGCTGATACCCCGGATACAACCCCAGATTGCGAGAGATAATCAACAGGGATTCTCCGCCGGAGCCAGCATACGGCGGCCCGCTGATATGGGCCTGTCGGATTATGGCGGGAGATCAGGCTGAGTTGTGGAGGAATCCAGCCAAGGTAAAAAGGCTCCCACCCCTCCGGCCTGGCATGCAGGAACCCCGACGCGGCGGGACGGCAGCTGCCAATCGTAGAGCTGTATGCTTGTTGTGAGAGGGGCGGATATCCGCTCCTCGGCTTTTGCCCCTTTCTTGTCTTGATTCTACAGTCTGACCTGTGCGCACAGTCAGCCATTGCGTGCTGCCGAGTCCCAGGCTGCTACCCTACCACGCCTAGCTGGTCTCCGAAAGCGATGGAGATCGCCCGGGATTGACCAAATACGTCAAAACCACGGATGCTACCGTCCGAGATGTTCTCAGCGCTGACCACCTCCCTGGCTTGTAAAAGCCCCATCGACTCTTGCAGGTGCGGACGATGACGACAAGTCTGACCGTTGAGCGTCTGATACCGAACTTGGGCACTAGGCCTGAAAAGAAACCCGATCTCTTAGTAGATCTATTTTGTTACATTTAGAATCTGTCCCGCTCGCCTCACCCCACCCCTCCATGCACCACATCAGCTCGAATTAACTCAATTGCCCTCTCTTGATTTGAAGGTCGCTCACTGAAGGACCCCTGGCTAGCGTCGCCAACCCCCGAACATGGGTGATTTTGAATCTCTTGCACGACTGTCATAACGGCGTCGCTAATATTAAAGCTCTAGACATTAAAAGGGTGGCCGAGGCTGCGGCGAGCAGCACTCGGCATAAACATACCTCCTCGAGAACCCGGACACAGTCTCTAATTCTGTGTGTGTCAAATGCCCGCATGTCCTCGTAGAACCCCATCCATCCATGACGCTCATCCTAGTAAATGCGCCGGGAGTAATCCAGACCGCCCGACCTGCGCCATCTCCTGCCCAACTCCTGGCCTTCCAATCAGCAAAAATCACGTCTCCACCGGCATCATTTCAACCTCCGCAAACCGCCCCTACTGATCCTTCTTCCCCTGCGGCTTGGGAATCGGCTCCCCCTTCTCGTCGACCAGGCCCTTCTCCCGCATCACACGCAGCGCGTCGTGCAGGGGGTCCAGGTCGGGCTGGGGCTGGCGGTGCGAGTCGAAGTAGGCGTCGGCCCAGGTGAAGTACTGGCCGTAGTTGACGGTGAAGTACATGTGGTGCAGGGTGTGGTGGGCGGGGCTGTTGATGTACTTTTCGAGCCAGTGGCCCGTGATCATGTCGCCGTCGTGGATCAGGATGGTCCAGATCTGCACCAAGACGAAGAGCACCATGTAGAGGTACTTTTGGACGGGGCAGAAGAAGACAAAGACGCTGCGGAAATTAGATGGAGTTCTAGCGGTTCGCAATGTGGGAAAAACAAAACTCACTGGTAGGGCAGCGACTGGACATAGCCGTCCAGCGGGTGGAAGGCAAGGGCAGCCCATGGTGTTGGCACTGAACCGGCGTTAGAAAAACTAATTCAATCTACAACAGCCAGAACCAGAGATGTGTCTTACCGATCCACTTGTGATGCGGCTTGTGGATGTACTTGTAGATACTGGGGTGGTGCTCAAGGCGGTGAATCCAGTAGATCATGAAGTCGTTCCAGATCATGAACAGCACCGTCGAGACGGCCATCCAGGACCAGCCGTAGTCGTCCACATTGGTGTAAAGCAGGCTCTTGCCGCGCACCTCGGCCAGGAAGAAGGGCAGCGTCAGGATGTTGATGAAGGGCACAGCGCGCATTGACGACGCGATTTCCTGGCGGATCTGGTTCTTGAGGAAGCGCGGGTGGTGCTCCAGCCGGCGGTCAAAGATGAGGTAGTACGACAGCGCGCTGAAGATCCAGTACAGCGACGTTGCGCCGATCTGGGTGATGAGTAGGATGGACACGCATTGGCGCAGAATGTCGTCGCGCGCCCACGCTGAGCCGTGAGCGCCGCCGACCGATGATGAAGCGGACAAGTCGGAGGCGAAGCCGCCGTAGCTTAGCGCTGCGTTTGCTGCTGTGCCATTGGCACTGATGTGAGGCGCGGTGGCGGGTACAAAGTAGGCGTAGGCCTTATCAAAGACCAGAGGGTCGAGGAGGTCGAGGGCGGCGTCCATGGTGTGTGACTGTCATTAATAAAACTCAGAGAATGCAGCGCAAAGTGCGGTTGACGTCGAGGTTGATGAGTTCCGATCATCAATTTCACTTCAAGAGGCAAGAAAAACTCCACCCTTCGGTTATTTGCGACCCCACCGGTTAAGATTGCAGTGGACTGACGAGCGCGCGTTGTGGTTCGTCTTTCGCTTCGCGGAACAGTCCGTTCCCGAGTTGCGATGCTGAGTCACCAGCCAATGAAGCAAAGCACCACCCACTGGTCGAAGCGCTGTGGAACAGTGGAAGCCCCTTTCTTTCCCTGCTCTCAACCGGGGACGGTAACTGCAACGCGTCGGAAATATCGGACGCGCGACAGGCACTCCGAAGTTCGAACCCGAGGGTTCCACGATGCCCCAGGCTTTGTATTTTGTAGTACCTGCATTCGCTGACGCACGCCAGATGGTGTTCAAAACATGAGGCCATACGGAATACAAACTCCTCGCTCTAAAAAATGCCAGCCCGATGCATGCATGCATGCACCAATGCCCCCGCTGAACGATCCGAACCGATCCGTCCGCCGAGTCATCCGACAATGCGCCGATCCCGTACGCCGACATCTCGCTAATGATACATCCGCCCCGTCTTCGCCTCGGTCGGCGTCGACGCCGAATAAATCTCCGCCGGGCTGTTCACCCCGTTGAGTTCCCCGCCATACTGCCATTTCAGCGCGTCCGGCACGTCCGGGTGCGCGCTGTGGGAATACTGCCCCATCTCGGCCGGAAGACGACCATCGCCGCCGCCGCCGCCGCTGTACCCCCCATAACTGCTGGGCGGAGGAGGCCCGCCGTTGCTCCTGTATAGGGACATGCTGTTGTCGCCCATCCCCGGAGTTGTCGCTGTCGTTTGACCATCATGTCGCCGCCGCCGCCGCCCTAACATGAATGCCCCACCTGCGAGCGCCAATACGCCGATTGCCGCGCCGACGCCGATCCCTGCTGACGCCCCAGCGCTGAGGCCGCCTGACCCGCCCGGCGCTGAAGATGCGGTATCGCTGTCGCTTGGATTGGGGTTTGGCGCGCCGCTGTTGCTGCCGCTGCCGGAGGTTGCCGCGGTAGGCGGGCTGCCCGTTGTGCTGGATGATGAGACCGTCGACGTTGATGATGATATCGAGGAGACTGTTGTGCTGGATGATGAGACCGTCGACGTTGATGATAATATCGACGAGACTGTTGACGAGGATGACGACACCGTGTCCAGATCAGAAGCCAGACCATAGACCTTCCGCCCTGCCTGGTTCTCCTGGCCGATGAGGTTCCACAACGCTCCGTTTACGCCGTCGACAAAATCCGTGCCCGCAGAGTTCGTACCCGTTCGAAGATTAAACCAACACGGTGTATCGGATGTGAAGTCGAGGACTACGGGCACGCTGGCATTGAACCCTGGCACCTTTTGGTTGATCACTGCCATCTTGTCAGCAAATCTTGGTCCGGTAGGGCATGCACGGCATGCTCGGCAACTGCGGGTCACCAAACCCATATCTCCGTGGCCAGGCCGGCAGAAAGCATAGAGCACGGCCGTCTCGTGAAAGCTGGTGTAGGTGACGATCACCGTGTCCATCTTGTTGTAGACGTTCGCTGAGTTCGGGGGAGGGTACTGAAATGTTGGCATTGTGCTCCCGTCCTGGCCGGCGGCGCCTGGTAATAATAGTATGGCAGTTGCCGCGAGCATCATGTGTATGCTCATCGCCATCCTCCTTGTCGCTAGTGATTTGCTCGAGGACATTGACGAGGAGCCCTCGCTCCAGGCGGCCGAAGAAAGGACCATTTTGCGACTTGACGATGGCATGCAACACCATTAATCCTCACAACACCCCAAGAAGGAGAAGAAGAACACGCGAGAAAGAGCAGCGGCGAAGCGCTTCATCTCGGCCATCTCCAGGAAACCGAGCCGCTGCTGACCCTCTGTTTCGCATCCAGATTGCCATTTTAGGATACGCCTCCCGCGGCCCCCAACCAACCATCGATCGTCGATTTTCGTGTCCCGTCCCTGCAGAAGCGCGGCTACGAAGCGGACGCAGCCTGAGAACCTTGTTCAGGGTGCGGCGCAGGCGCTGGAAATCGATTAGGGATGGTTTATGCCGGTAAAATAGGATATTTACGGTTCTTGTCAGACGACGGTAAATGACCACTTTGACAGACCGCGGTCTGTGCCCTACTGTCACCTCTGACCGTCCCTCTATTCGGTTAGCCTAGCTTGCTCATCGCGACGGCTACAGTGCAGTCTGGTCGAGTGTTGATTTTTCCAGACCAATGCTGTTTTTTTGGTGCCTTTGATGTATTTGATGCAGTTGCTGTTGTTCTTGCAAAATACCGTTGTTCAATGCATTAACTAGATGCATTTGATGCAATATTAGGCAAAGGCAGGGGAAATGAAGAAAGCCCTCAAGAGCTCGAATTGGACCAACAGTTGTATTCTGGTATGGTAGATGACAGGGCCCTTGAGATAGACGGTGTCGAGGGCGTCCAAGCCGGCTGGGCCTGAGGGGTCAAAAAGGGGTGTTTACTATATATAACCCTTACCCCTTTCCTGAACGCGAGCCTTTTTTCTGTTCGTCATTTTACTGTCCGTGACGGTCCGTCAACCGTTGTTAGACAAAAGAGTGTATCCCTAGAATCAGAGGTTGCTCAAAACGGCCGATGCTACCCTCATTTACAGACGAGGGCTCTCGGAGGGCTGAATCTGGAATCCTCCGCGGTGAGCGCAGACGTCTTGTTTCCGGTGTTGAGATACCTATGTATCTGGAACCTGTGGGCCTTCAACTTCATTCAATGGCTTCGGATCTTGGAGTTCATCTTGAGGGAATCGAGACATCTTGGGATCTCTGACACCCATGTTTTGAGAGAGATGCCTGGGCCAAGACCAACCAGTGTAGGTAGTTCATTAGGCTGGCCAAAAATGGTACACCTCTGGGGAGAGCGTATCAAGTGACAAACAGAAATACAGGCTGAACGGACAGCACTGATATTAGATATCATTCTTTGGCTCAAACTACTCAGCTCTCATCGCTTGATGTTACGCAAATCGGTATTTTCATATTCCAAGCTCCTCCAAGGCCGAACCCTCACCAATACTACTAGTACTCCACATCCATGAAGCTATCATCAGGCTCTTCCTCTTGACGCCGCCCGCTACTACCCCCATCGCTATCATCAAAATCATCAACGACTTCCATGTCCGTATCATTGTCAACAATGTCCACTACCATACCACCCATCACCACATCCTCTTCCGCTCCTCCTCCATCATCATCAGCCCCCCCAAAATCCCTCTCCGTCAAAATCTCCCCAGCCAAAATCCGGCCCATATGCGTCTTCCCAATCCCAAGACAATCCCTCCGAACAGTCTTGAACAGCACCCCCAAAAACGCCACGGGACTCGCCTCAAACTCGCACTCCTCATAACCCCCCCGGCGGCCCCCCCCAGCTGCTTGTGCTCCAACAAACCCATCCGCCGGCACATCCGCCTCCCCCTCGTTCTCCGTGTACGCCAGCCCCAGAAACCGACACAGATCCACATACGCACCATAGCTGCGCAGATACAGCTGGCCCGCAAACAAGTTCAGCTGCACCACCAGCGCGGGCGGCACCGCCGGCAGCGCTGGCCCACCCGCTGGGGGCGAGTGGTGGTGGATGCTGTACCAGGTCAGGTCCTCGAGCGAGCGGAAGGAGAGGCTGGTTCGCGGGAGGTAGGCTCGTAGTTGTACTGCTACTCCTCCGCCGCCGCCACCCTTGCGGATCAGGGGGGCGAGTTCGTTGGCTTCAAAGGGGCTGATGATGACCATGCACATGCCGTGCCGGTGGTTGGGGGTGGGGGTGGTGAGGTGGGTCAGGATCCATTGGACGGGGCGCTGGTAGTGGTGGTGGTGGGCGTCGAGGTTGTTGTTGTTGGGGTTGAGAGGTTCGGCCTCGGGCTCGACGGTGGTGGCGAAGTCGGCTGTGACGAGGAGGTCGTTGGTTGGGAAGTTTGGTGGTTCTGCTGAACAGAGGCTGGAGAGTGATTGGAATGCGGGTATGAATGCTGGGCTGTTGTTGGGGATGTCCCCCGATACGACGAATTCGCGGACGTGCGGGTGGAGGGTGTGCTTTGCGCGTTGTTTTGGGGGTGGACGCTCGACCTGGTGTTCTTCCTCGATTTCCGGGGCGAGTTCCCGCTCTTGTTCTTCCGTCAGTAGGGCGTCCAGGGAATTAACCCCGAGGTCGAATTCGGCGCATTTGCTCCGGATCTGGTCGACTTGGTCTCGCCGGTGTTCGAGCTCCCTGGCTTTGTTGAGCCGCGAGGTGAGACTGTTGGGGTCGCTGGCCTCGCTGTCCGCTGACACCGGCCGGTACCTCTGCTCGAGGGTCCGCGCCTCGTCTTCCATGTAGGACTCCACATCCTCGCGCGAGAGCTCCCTGGTGTCGTCTAGCCGTTTCCAAACTTCTTCTTGATGCTGATGGCGGATGCCTTGTATCACCCAGAGCGGAACGCCCCTGTGTGTATCGTCCCAGGTTTCCACAATGGCGCAAACTAACACATCGGTGACGGTGATGGGCCGGTTCATGCCGTCTACTTTGGCGAGGTGTCGAATTCGCTTTTGCATCTCGGGCGAGACGCAGAATGTGACGGACTGGCCGTTTCCGAGCTTTCGCATTCGCATGCAAGCTACACACACATGTTAGTGACTTGGTACTGGCACCTCAAGGGCTCATCATACCTTGAACAAGAGTATCCTTGGTCACCCCAGGCCCCAGAGTGACAGCAGCGCGGTAAGAGTCCGGTAACTTCAAATCCGTACCCCTGGTGTGTGCCTGGTCCAAAAAGACGAGACAGCGGTCTGTCTGGGTGGCGAAGGGTGAAGTGAGAAAGGACTCAACCATGCCATTGCGAGTCAGGACGGACAGCTCGTCTTGGTCGTCAACAAATATCACGGCATCAGCGTCCTCAACGGGGACCTTGGCCAACCAGCGCGATGCCACCTGAAAGTTTCCGAGCTCGATGATTTGGGCCCCGACGTCTAGAATCACGCGCATTGGCTGGCTCGGTTCAGTGGCAGCCGAGAGCAATAGGTCTACCGTCAGCGTGGATGTGGATGGCGGACTCTGGTCTCCTCCCAGCTCCAAAACGGTGTTCTCAGGCCGGAGAATGCAGGCCAAAACAGCCGAATTTGTCTCCCGCTGCTCGGGAAGGTCAAGCGCTGTGACGGACAACGGAAGCAGGCACTTCGAGTCAGTCGTCCCGCTGAAACCGGTGAGCGGGTGGGCCTTGTCTTTGGCCAGGTCCCAGCCCGATGCCGAGAGCTTGGATGGAGACTCTCTCATCTCCTTGGGGAAGACGACGTTGGCAAGATAGAAATCGACAGCGGGTTTTGTGAACCGTAGGGCCGGGAAGATGGTCTGCTCGCAGAGGATATTGTCCTTGAGGTTAACACCCGAAAAGTGCCGCGCTGAGGGAGGGAGTTGTGTCCATGCAGCCGCCGCCGCTGCTGCTCATCTGCCGTATTCCTGATCTGCTTGGTCCGACTTGCTCAACTTCTCCAGACACGTACGCAGCTCGTCGTCCGATAAGCCTTTGTAGTAGTAGCTAAGACATGTCAGAATAATGACGGCGTCAGGATGACTGAACTCGGAACGTGGCGCTGGCGAATCTTTGGCTCGGTACGGGACTGCCAACATGGTGGGCGGCCGGCGGTCAGGGGCAAGGCCATAGTTGACGCGGAATCGCTGCTGACGGAGCGCGAATAGAATCACACCGTTCGCCAGCAGACCTCGCAACAAGAACAGCGTGTTCTTTGTCGTCTGTTGGCTGAAGAAGCCATTGGGGACATTCTCAACCCGGGCTATCTGCTCGGAATCCAGACTCGGACTGAGGATGTAGCGCCGTACCACCTGCCGGTTTTGCTTGGACTGGTGCTGGAGCGGAAATCCCCTGAGCCCCCTGCGGCATATCTGTTTGGCAACGCCCAGAACCAAGCGTTTGCCGGCATCCTCCTCCAGAACCCGGATTGTCGGGAACCGACATTTGTTACCGTGGTTCTCGACAAGAAGCCCCTCCCCGGCCAGCTTCTCGGCCACGTCAAGAACAATGTCCATGATGTCCTGGATGAGCGTCCAGCGGTCTGGACTCATGTCAATAGGGCGCTGAGAGCCCATACTGTAGGACAGTTCGAACTTGACGCTAAAGCTCTCGTCGCTCTCGTCCACGATGTCCCGAGAAACACGCTCAAGGTCCTGATAGGCAGCGAGCAGCTCGTCTCCCGGGGGGCCCGCCGCAGACCCCATCCAGGTGTGTTCCAGGCCCATGAGCTTGAACGATAGGATGTGTTCTGGCTGCACAAGCAGTACGCCGCCCTCCTTCTTGCACGACTCGAGTATCTGCTGCACGCCCTTGCGGCCGGCCTCGTTCAGACGGACGGCTCTCGACAATGGCAGGTAAAAGATGCGCCGGTTGAGCAGGCCACCGAGGGTGCGGATGAGGGTCTGCATCATTTGTTTGGACTGCGGTTTTGCGACCACCACACGAACAAGTCGGGTTCCGTCTGCCAGTGCTGCAGCAACTGCCGGGACGATGACGGACGATTTGCCTTCGCCCATGTTCAGCTGCATCACGCTGTTCTTTGCGTGGGGAGGGTCTCGCATCTGGGCTGCGATCCTCCACTGGAGAGGGCGGATGAGAATACCTTGTTCCACCTCGAGGAGCAGGCTTTCGGGGTGTTTCAAGGGATCGCCTTCTTCACATTCGTGGCTGCCAGAGTTCTGCACCTCTTCGAGGAAGTCGCTTGGTCGGTCGAGTCGCCTGCTCGCATTCACAATGCGCTCCATTCGCTGAAGATAGGCCAGTGACAGGCCGTAGTTCACCAGGCACACCCGCCATTCCTTCCCCATGTCCTCCCAGAAGCCTCGGGCAAGACGCTCGAGCAAGAAGATGGTTGTGAGGCGGGGGTACATTCCAGCAGCTTGGCAGACTTGGTCGGCGATGGACTGCCCGCCCAGAGCTTGCTGGATGGCACGGCGTATCTCCTTTGATTGCCGTTGGCAAAGAATGAGATTCTCCTTCAAGCGTTGTTTCAGGCTGACAGAATCCAGTCCAAGTTGATAACGAGGGACTGCGATGCTCCCGGAATGACGTCGAAGCTCCTTGACGTAGGATTCCTGATATGTTCGTTCACCGCAAAGATGCGAAAGACGATCGAAGAGACGAACCAAGAGCCTATCATCTCCCGGGGTTTGTGTTGTGTGTTTGTAGTTGGCGGTGAAATCTGCCGGCTGAGGACGAGCGGTGGATGGAGCGGCCCGAGAGGAGAACAAAGCACGGGATCCTACAAAACCCAACGGGGGACGGGAAGGTTGTTGTTGTTGTTGTTGTGCTGGCCCTGGGTGGGCTTCAGGGATGTTTTGATCAGGCTCTTCTTCTTCTCTTGGAACCAGAGTCATGTCCCCCAGTTCCTCAACCAATCTGTCCAAGTAATCATCAAACAAGCCTGTTGCTCGAGTGACCTCAAGGGCAGTTCGGACCTCGCTCATGATGGTGTCGACATCCAGGTGAGTGTTGAAGTTTAGATCTTGTGGTGTCTCGACCGTCCAGCCGCCCTCGGCCCACTGAGCTTCTAGCTGCGCCATAAAGTTGTCCGTGACTTCATCAACCCGGTTCGTCCATGCCCTGCGGCGTCTCCGCTGAGCCCGGTCCCGCGACTCTCTATCCAATTGTGGTAGCTTGCTCTCCGGGGAATCATCAAATGACCAAGAATTTGCACGGATGATTTTCTCGACAACGTATGACAGCCCTGGACGCGTGTAGCCCAGATTAAAGCGGACTGTACCTGTCGGGGGCGTGATTGCGTCGGGCCCAAGGGCCCCAAACTTGGTTCGCACGTTCGCAATCGCCATCAGCGTCTGTGCAATGTCCCAATTCAGGGTGGAGAGGAAGAAGGCGATCTTGTACCGGTTGGGCTCGGTTGCTACGGCTCTGTGCAAACCGCACCACAGTCTTGCCAACGAAGGAGGCAAAGACTGCTGGCCTTTCCCGGGCTCGAATGCAATGTCCACAGGAGGAAAGCTCAGAAACGTATTCCCAGTAGTGTTCAGAATGGCCTCACGAAGCCGAGGCGAGGGTCTGTCCACAAGTTGTTGACTCTTGGACATAATGCATTTTGCCAGCAGGCGAGTCCGTCCGAACCGATCAGACTTGTGCCTCCCCTGATAAATGGAGTCGTGCTCTGTGGTATGCTCTTCTGCACCAAACTCCGAGACGCAGAAGGTCGCATTCCTGATCTGTGCTCGCTCCACAAACGTACCCAACGACGGTAGCAGGCTGGCCATTTTGAGGGGTGGGGGGCTGTCAGCTTCTCTCAACAGTTTGCAGACACGCGCGTGCTCAAGAACGGACTCCACAGCCGGCCGGAACCCGTCATGTTGTGACAGCATCGGAAGCGAGTTGGCCCACTCAGAACGCTCCATGTCTGTGGTTCCCTTCGGGTAGGCGGTCCTCCGGGGCGAGATGCGTGCAATGAGATGGAGCACGTCCGAAGACTCCGGGTCCAAGTGTTGGAAGGATCGAACTGATGCAGATCTCAAAATCCTCAGGGCTTCCTCCGTCCCGGTTCTTCCTGTCAGGGGATCCGGGAGGCAGTGGGATGTGATTGCATGGAGGCGGCACAAGTGCAATGTGCTGGAGATGGCCCCGCTACTGGTTAGTCGCCCGAGCCTTGGGTCGACGGTGAAGGCGTCGTGCTTGATGTGAGTGTTGGGGGGGCGTACTCGCGTGACAGAGACGTGGTCCGTAGCCTGTTTCACACAGAGCGGTACGCGCGGGATGAGAACCATCCTTCTTGGCCTGCGGCGCTCCGAGACGCTTTGGTCTTGCTTGAGAACAAGTCTGGGCCGGAGCCCGGCCAATGTGCCCAGGCTTTGAGACTCGGCATCGATGCACATTCCTGCGTAATCTTTGGACCTGATGCGGGACTGACCCTCTGTGAGTGTGAACGAGAGGCAAAACCGAGGCAAATGCAGTACCACGGTGCTGTCAACTTGGTGGAAAATCATGTCCAGATGCTCCTTCGACTCGATAGGGGCCATGATCTCCGAAAGCATTTTTGCCGTCTTGCTCTGAGGATCGATCAAGTAGTCGCCGCCTTTCCGCAGGACGTAGCCGCCGTTTTCCAACATCAAAACCCAGTTTGCGGATGAAGTCTCCCATGGCTTATCCAAGGGCCGAAATTCGATGGTGTCGGTGGCGAGATTGAACCAATGTGAGTGGTTTTTGAGGAAAGATGACGGGAGATCACCTTCCAGCTGAGAAGACGGGACAAATTCGCAAATGGCCCCATCTTCACTTCCTTGCCCACTGGCTACTGCTTGAATAACAAGGTTCGGTCCGATCATGGCAAAATGAAACACCCAACCGTGGTGGTCACGGCAAGTAGCGAACCGCATGCCTTCGAGAGTGGATGGCCCGACTTGCAAGACTCGCTTCCCAAAGAGTTGGACGTAGCTCTCATGCGCCTCATATTTCTTCGGAAGGCGTGAGACCGGGTCCCCATTCACAAGAAGGCGACCCTCCAAGAGATTGAAAGTGATGGTGATGGGTTCGCCGTCCCCCTCGCGAGGGATGCTGGATTCTAGGACATGTCCCTGCAAACCCTCCCGCGCCGACCACGACCGGTCTTGTCCCATGTCGTTGTCCTTCCAGAAGCGTTGAATGGCTTCATGGAAGCCGGTGTTCGCGTGCTCAACGACTTCTTGTTTGACGTATCCCATGGCCTTGTGCATAACCTTCCGCCATCGATGTGCCAGCAAGAGCTCTATCGCTTCGGAGGGACCAGCCGTTGTGGATATATGATCGTGGATGAGGACAGAGGCTTCCGTAAATGAAGAAAGATGGGCTGGTGTGTGTAGTACGGTCCTCAAATGCCCTTGCTCCATGTCGAAGGTGGAAATGCAGGTCAATGCTGCCATCAACACTCGTCGATCAAGGTCCTCTTGGTCATGGCCCGAACCGGTATCATTATCCACTGGCACCGCAGCACTTGCTAGCAGATCTCTGGCCCACTGGATTGTGACAAGCCGTACTCTGGACAAAAACTCGAGGAGCCTCTGAGTGACTCCGTGAGCACTCGTCAGGGACAAAAACCGGGTCGCCAGGCATGCGAGGAGGCTGACAGCAACGTTGTTTTGCCAGTTCCCGCTGAACCGATCCAAGGTCTCTGACAGGGCGTCTGCCATGTGGTTTCCAAACATGGCACGAGGGGTATCCAAATGTGCCTCTCGGAAGATTGATGTCACATTCCTACTGGGAACAGGAGGTCCCGCCTCGTGGACTGCCTGCAGTACCAGTAGATACGTTGATTTCCGGTTCAGGTTGAGAGAGGGTATAGCCAACTGGCAGAGAATGTTGCCCCATTGCAGACGCAGGCCCGATCTTAGATGCCCGAATGCCCGGGCTTCATCCAGGGGCATGGCGAGAGGGCACTCGAACTGTGACGAAATGACCTGATTGGAAGTGTGTTGGGTTGACCGTGTCCATTCCCCCAACCGAGGCACACGCTGGTGTTCTGCATACGAGCACTTGGTGAGCAGCCGATGTTTCCGAAACACCTCTTTGTAGTGCATTCCTGAGCTCCGCTCATAGTAGTCGTAATCATGGGATGACTCTCGAATGACGACGTCGTTGGCGTCAATGATATCGCGGATGTGCTTGGGGCCGGAGTGGGATCCGTGAAGAGGGGCGGGAGATGCAAGCTGGACGAGGCTAGTACTCGTTGAAGAATGGGGAGCCAGACCGGGGTGTTCCACGGCATAGCACAGGCTGCTCGCTTTCTGTGGCGTCTCCGGGTCGCCGAAAACATGGAGGAAGAGGTGTGTCGTCGTGTCTCGCCAAATTGCCACGAGCTTTGGAACATTGACCTCGAAAACGATGGCCTTGCACTGGTTGATATCGTCTGGCAACGGCCACTCGAAGACGTCGACGTTCAGCCCGTCTATCTCGGCACTCAACTCGCAGGCCCTGCATCTGGGCACGCAGACATTGCGCTCCAGAGGAGCAGACCATTCTTGGCTGTGGGCAGACGTCACCTGCTCGCGGAGCAGTTCATCGTGCTTCCTCTGATGGGCGTCATATTCCTGCCGTTTTTTAGCTTGCAACCTTTCCGAAGCCGTGATGATCCTGTCAAGGCAGCTTTGGCACTCAGGGGATGAGTCGAAGTACCGAACCGCAAACGACTCCGCTTTGCCAAAGTCTGCAAATGCCGCCGGATCACCGTGTCGTGCTCCTCCCCTGGTCGACAGATACTGTTCGAGATTGTCCAAGCGAGTCATTTGCTGCTTGGTTGGTAGGAGCAGGCGATGGAAGAGTTTAGGTTGCGGTCCGAAACCTGGATCGTACTGGAGGAGCAGAGGAATCGCTTTGCCGGCGATCTTGTCCATGACGACCCAGAGCTCCACGATGTTGAGACACATCAATGAGAGCGCTTCTGGATCCCCCTTGTACAGCCGGCTTGCTCTGTTGTGGTACTCTTGTGTGAGCTCTTGCAGAGTCCCCAGATCCGCTCTTGTCCTTGCATGTGCAGGATCGTCGGCGTGGTTCTGCAACCAGCGGTGAACCCAGGTGGATAAGTTGGACTCGACCCATGCTTCGAACTCCAGGAGAACTGAGCACTCCTTCTCGGGACCGTGGAGGCTTTCGGAAATGGAGAGGCTGGGTAGATCGGTTGCCTGAAATTTTGCGAAAGTGGTAGTGTCGCCGGCTCCAGATCCGTCTTGGCCAGGCAAATTTCGCGATGTAATGCTGGACAGGTGGTTTTTCCACTTCGGGAGGCGAAGCTTGCAGTCCGGCTCAAATTGGAGCTGCTCGACGTGACTCCCAGGCGCATTCTTTGCGGCATCTGCCTCCTGGACTTCTTTCCACCGGCCCCGCAGATCATTGAGGTTCATGGAAATGATCTTCCGTATCTTTCGTAGCCAAGGAGGGTTCTCTTGAGGGTCTAACTTTCGAATCCGACGCACAAGTTTGGCTGTCATGGCGAACCGAAGGTCGCTACTTTGCTCGTGATTGACTGCTTGATCCAACAGGCAAGCGTGGTGAAACGTTATCACGGCTTTGTACAGCACTCGACCTGCACCTGACGGAAGTTGCCTGTCAAGCACCAGACGAAGGCCTACCCGGAGAAGCAACCAGGTTGGCGACCTGTAAAATGGCCCCTCTTCCGCTTTTCTCCAGGCCACATGCTCCCGGCTTCTCTTGGAAATGCGGTGGGGTTGATTGACAACCCTGCCGACTCCCGCAATGGCGCCCATCACCATGTCTGTGACGAAGGAGGGGGAGGTTGTGTCGTAGCCTGAGTCCTCTTGGCTCGGTGGTGTAAGCTCCAGACTACAAAGGACGTTGACAAACTCGTCGAGGAAGTGGGAGTCGAACACCTTCGCACGGTCCATTGCGGCAGCACAGTCGGGGAACTCTCGGACGAGGCTGCCCTTGCAAGACATGACGTCCTCGTTGGAAGCCAGGAGTTCGAATGCCTCGAACAATATGTTATGTTGTCGACCACTTAGGAGGAGGCCCGCGTTCTGCGCCCGGATATGGAACAGTACGTACTCTGAAGAAATATGGCGTGTCAGTACATAACGTCCCAAAGGAAAGGGGAACCATGATACACACCGCCGTCTTTCAGTTCTCGAATGACTTGTCGCACCACATCTGTCTTGGTGCTCTTGTTCCACAATCCAGGCTCCGTTTTTATGAGCCGCTCGAGCATATCAACGGCTGGTTTGAGCTGTTGAGATTCCGCTAGTGCACACAGTTTTGAGAAATCTACGACCGATCTTAGGAAAGGGAGGATAAGGTTGTTCTCTTCCTCGATGCTCGTGCCCCCCGTCTGGGGAAGCTTTGGTGGGAGAAAGACATGGCTGATTGAATTTTCAAGGAACCGGCTCGTTGACTCTCCGGCATCAGACTTATCCATTGTCACGTCCGTATCAGCATCATCCATTGCCACGTCCGCTTCAGACTCATCCATTGGCACATTCATCTTGGAACAGCTCGAGCCGACCACCAACAACAACTAAAGTCTGGAAGCCGGTTGAAAGAAACGTAGGAGATGGGAATATCAATAGCGAGCTGTGAAGCTGGTGTTAGTCAAGTCACAAGTTGGCTTGGGAACAGGAAAACTTGTTGGGAGGTGGGAAGAGTCCAAAGAAAAGAGAAATCATTTCATCTACGATGCTATGTTTGAACAGGCCCGCGGTATGACTGTAGATAATGCAGGCAAACGCACGCAGCACAAATTTGAGTCAGTCAGTGGGTACGAGCATATCATAATAGCAAACACAAACCATTCGACCGCTTTGGTCGACACAACACACTCCGCAAACAATTTGTTTTGGTATAACGATTCAACCCATGGCGCAAAGCTTGGTGAGATTTAGAATTCTTGCCTGGGAGGCCGTCAGACTAGCACGCAAAATGGTGCCGCCCCCCTAACCAGTTCCCCCTTGCCTCCGCCGACGACACGGGATGCAACCCTTCCATGTGGCGGCGGCGCCGCATGCGAGCCGTCGGTGCGGCCGGGGGCACAGGGTCATCAAGTACACACAGCTGTGAATCTAAGGATCTGTCGCTTGTTAGGCGAACCGACACGAATGCTTTGTGTCGTACGGAGGTAGAGTTGCTATAAATAGCAGAGATATAGTGCATGTTGACGAAGAGGTTTGTTGTGCCAAGCTCGAAGATTATGGCATGAAGAAGACTATGTAGACTTGGCTATGTATGTACAGCGAGACCCGGGTGCTGGAGCTTCACTCTCCAGGGCTGTAAACAGAAATTACCAATTCCACTGCCATTTATGTATGTACCAACGATGCTCACCTCCGCAGCCATGGCCAACAATCGCAACAGGGGTATCCATAAGAGTAAGAACAATCTGCACTCCCTGGCGCAGTTGAACAGCAAGAAGAGAAGCCATCAGCCGTCGACGCAACAACAACCCTCAAACAGGCGACACCCTCTCCACCCTCCCCTCGGCCGTCAAATCCTCCATGCTCGTACTCTCACTCTTCCTCTCCTTCCTCCCGCCCACCACCCAAATCCCGACCTGCTTCCCCCTCCCATAACCATGCTCATGTCCCCCAAACCCCTGGCCCCTCCCACTCCCTCTAGTATTAATATTCCTCCCCCCAACAGCAGCGGCCGTCGTATCAATAATCTCCACCACACTGCCCCTCCTCCCACAGCAACAACAACAACCCCCCACGACGCGCACGCTGACCCAGTCCCGCCACCCGGCCACCACCCCGGCGCAGTACCCCCACAGACTCTTGCAGGCCGCCCACGACGTGACAATGTAGATGATGGCGTTCCAGAACCCCTGCAGCGGCAGCACAAAGGCGCTGGCAAAGAAGAGCGGCCGCGACACGTCGCCCGTGTTGATCATGCTGTAGACGCGGTTGCCCGACGACGGCAGCCAGGTGATGAGCAGCACCGAGAAGAAGAGGATGGCGCACTTGGTGTAGGACCACGTCGCGTTGTGGGACTCGTAGTAGTTTCGCCGGCGCGACTGGGCGTTGGCGTTGGCGTTGGCCGCCGTCGTGATGGTGGCTGTTACGGTGGGGGCGATGGAGATTTGGGTGGTGGACATGACCCGGGAACGTTTGCTGCCGCGGCCGACGCTGGCAACAGCAGTGGTGGTGGTTGGGGCTGGTTGAGGCTGGTTGTTGTTGTTGTTGTTGTTGCTGTTGTTGTTATTGGTATTGCTAGTAGCGGTGTTGAGGGCCGTTGTGTCGGTGGAGGCATCGCTGTTATCGGGATCCTCGAGAGAGACGCGCATGTTGAGGTGGTTGGCAGCTTGCGCGTCGGTTGAGACGGTGACCGAGTAGGAGGCGTTGGGGCCCGGGGGGGTGGTGCCTGGCTTGGCGACAGGCGCGGGGGCTTGGATGAACTCGGTGGTTTGGGTCACTTCGGTGGTTTTGAAGTTGAAAGCGGGGGAGAACTCGTGGATGGGCGAAAAGGTCTCCGTTCCGATGGCGGTCCCGGTGCCCGTCGAGCTAAAGTTGAGCATCTTTTGGCGTTTGCGGTAGATCTCGCGGCCTGCACGGATATAGATCGCCGTGGCGATGATGATGGCCACCCTGTGCTGGTTAGCTCATGTCCACAGCTGGTGGCAGGTTGGCTGTTCGTACCAAATAGGGCCGTAAAACGTGGCGACGCGGTAGACTTCCCATTCTGACTTCAGCCAGCACCACAACACGGCGTCGCCGTAGGGTCTGCCATCCTGTTGGTTTGAAACGAAGAGGAATGTGAAGCCCGGGATAAACGGAACCCCATAACACAGAAAGAGGTAAGGGATTTCCATCTTCCTCAGCATTCTAGCGTCGTACTTGTGGTAGAATGTGAGGTAAACGTTGATAGCCATAGCCAGAGCCCAGTACGCGTCGCCTTGCATAAACCTGTGAAGCGGTGAGCAACGGAGTGGTTGACGCGGCGAGAGGACTCCCTACACTTGGATGAGAAAGGCCTGGAGTTGACAGCCAAAGGAGTCCACGCTATGGGTGTAACTTGTCGTCATCAGTGTCGCAACGTTCGTCAACATGTTGCCAAAGGTCGCGTAAAACACCATCCGGTTGATGGCGCGCTGGCGGAAGGCCTCGGAGATGGAGAAGGTCAACAACACGAAGACGCATCCCATCAAGGAGAGGGCCGAACACGCCCTCTCGATGGCGATGATGCTCTCGGCATCTTCTGTTGATACGCCGCGCATGGCTGCCGGTGTCCAGGCTCGTGGGACCCTGAATGACACCCTCACTCATGGGAACCACGCGGAGGGGGCGGGATCTCGCATATGTAGGGGCATGAGTCGGCACTTGAGCGCTGTGAGACGCCAAGGATGCGCCTCCTCTGACCTCAGTCAGTCAAGGTAGGGGGGAGGCAAAGGAGACGCCAAGAGGGACGGGGTGAAAATAAAGTTGCAAAAAGAAAAGCTGATCGACGGGCCAGATGCCGCTTATGGGGACTATGGGGGGCTGAAGCTCGCCGTTTGCACACCTTGGGAGTGTGGGCAATCAGGGGTATGGTGCACATGGGGAACATGGGGATGGAGTGTGTCCCGAAGTTCACAAAGAGGACCAGGAACCAGGAACCAGTTCGCAGTGGCGTCTCGATGTCATTGGCCATTCCCACGATGGCCCCTGGCAAGCATTTGTTGCTGTACCGGTCGGACATTGTCCTTGAAGTGGTTTGGTGGTTTGTTTGGCAGATGCAGCTAGGGAGGGGGTGCTGATGAGGAGGAGATGCCCCAACTTGGGCAACGGAGGCACACCTCTCTGCAAGCTAAAGACGCCACACGGGGCGCCGAGTCTTTTAGAGCCTGGTAGTCATCGTCTGATGCTGGCCCGTGCGGACCCCCTTGTCCCTCCAAAGGGGTTTCGATTTTCTTCGCCTCTGCGGCTAGCTGAACGGTGAGCACAAGACCAAGACCAACCCGGCTTCAACTGTGGCTTTCACAGGACCCTCAAACAGTTTGACGAGGCGTCGTGCGGCGCACAGAGTTGCAAGCCGACTTTCTCCTTGTGATGACTTGAGGTGAGCAAACAGAGCTGCCGACAAAACAATTGTTTCGAGGCGCTCGGGTTCGACTTATTTGGGCGGCCGTTATGAACCGGGGTTCCCCAGGGTAAGGAGCCCGTTGCCCGACACTCAAAGTAGGGCCTGGACCTGTGAAAGCTTGTTCTCCACCCCCTCTGCGATAGTGTCGTCCCCTCCCCGAGCCATCAAGCCTTCCCCCCAGAATCCTGTAGCCTGCTGATGCGGTTGTCTGGCACAAGAACAGAAATATTGCATTGCTTACTCCGTACCTCGAGTGACTGCGTCCTTGCAGTATGCTACTGCAAGCGCTTGTCTTGCACCGGGCCGCTTGGCTGCGAGATGACGGGCGTTTGTTAAACGGCGCCTTGCGGTCTGCGCCATTCATCCACTGTGGTGATGACTACCTACCAGGTAGGTAGTGGCTGCTGCTGACGGTCGATCAGCATTCAGCACCCACATCCCACGTTGGCACAATCGAGACCACGGTCGCTAAGGTGAGGGTTTGGGAAGGATCTCGCACCCAGCACCCAGCTTGCTCGGAACTCGGTTCGCCAACGAGAGACCATTGGACTCTCAGATGTTGCACGGGCCGCGCAATGCACTTCGCTTCCAGGCCGGCCCTGGTTGGCGGTGCCAAGGGTGGTGGGATCCCGTGCGGCATGTGGGAGTCTTCAGGGGAGGCGTCCCGCTTGCCATGTGGTTGTGGACGCCAACTCTTTCACCTTGTCTCACCGCCAGCCCGGAAATTGCGTCAATGCGGCGCCTACCGCTGAGCGCGCCGTGGGAGAACCATCCGGGCGGGCATCTCGAAGCCATCGCGGGATCCGAGACACGACTTGGCGAGGGCGTTTGTCCTGGCAAACGGCCGTGCTCGGAAACTTCGGCAAGCAAACGGTTTGGGGCTTGTGGAATGCCGATTTTAGCGTCGACGTTTGTGCGCGCACTGGAACTTTCAAAAGTGGAAAAACCATGTTCGCGAAATTGCGGCGAGGACGCTGGAGCGCAGCTGAACTTCAAGCCCCTGGGACCCGGGATTGGCGATGGTGATTTCGTCTGAAAGCCCGCCCGAGGCACAGAGATCTGGCGCCAAACAGGACACCAACCTCGCGATCCTTTGCGACAACTCTGTCCAATGTCCGGAGTTGTTGCCTCGTATGAAGCAGCCACGCGCGCAATTGTACCTAAATACTGAATAGTTAATTCAAGATCGCCTTCTCTCGATGGCGGTCAGCCATGGCGGCCACTGGATCGAGTGCAGCGTGCGTCTCGCACCGGTTGCCCCGAATTCTGCCATTCCACCTGAACCCGAGAGCGAGAGGGCGTCCAACAACCTTGGAAGTCTGAGGTTGCATCGAGGTACGTACTCGGCCCCCTGGGGTTCTTGTGTCAAGAATGCTCGGCGCATCGCTACATTGGCCGAGAGTTCGTGGTTGCTGTGATTTATCCGCAGAGTGAACGCTTAAGAAAAGTGTGTCGGAGAGGCTCTCGAGCCTTTGAGTGGTCGATAGACGAGCGCACGGACCGCTGACGCAGGTGGTTGCCATCCCGCTAACTAACACAATTGAGCACAATGCAGAGCGCAGCAGGGCAGGCAGGCCACAATTCCCCGGGCCGCATCTCGATGCAAAGCACATCGACTGCGGCCCAGAACACGACAAGTCCGAATCTCTCCTCAGTGCTTAGGCTTTAACCGTCAATATTCGTCGGAGCCGTTGCAGGCTACTGCAAGCTCCTGCAGACTTCAAGTATTATCACTGTCTCAGCCTTGAATGAACACGGCCAGCGGGTGCGAGTTGTTTGACGGAATCGCCTTCTCAAACTCTGTCCCGATACAGCACCGGTCCACCCTAAGCCAGCCAAGGCGCATGAAAATTGACGTTGTCTCTGCTGTCCAGGTGTCTTGGAGTACCGTACTCGTTGCCAGCCTCCGAACGGGGAACCTCGTGCCTTGATTTGGAACTTGGATTCCCAAATACGACGCTGCGGAGGGATTCCGTACAACAGTCGGGCAAAATAACTCCGATTCCAGACTCGGCCATCTTTTGACAAACAACTTGACCAGAGCAACCGTACCTGGAAGAGCCGAGCATAGCATGACCTTTCACTCGAGCAACTCGTCATCTGATCGAGTCCTTGGCAGTAGGTAGGTAGTCGAGGTAGCCTTGAGACCTAAGTGGCCTTCCTGGCCGAGTTCCTCCTCGCCACCCTCACTCCGGGATGCATGGTACCTACCTCGTCCTTGGGAAGGGATCCCTTACCAACGAAATCCCGCCGGTGGCCCTCTTTCCACTAGGTGCCTTGGCGACAGGCGGCAAAACCACTTCGCATCCTAGCCACGGAGCATCGAACTAGTCAACCATAACCAAGCTATGCGAACCGATAGTTTAGTGAAGGGTTGCATCACTACCCGAAGGCATTGGCAAAGTCCTTCCACTCGCGCCGGGGCCGTAGCTTGGTATTGGGGAGCGTGAAGTTAGCAAGTGCTCTGTGCGCGTCAACTCGGGAGCAATGGCTCCGACGCTGATGTTCCCACGCTGTCTTGTGAAATTCTCCGGCGTGGTAATGTGGCTTTGATTTTCAGGCCGTACAAGTCTTGGTCTAAAGGCCTAGGGCCTTTGAAGCTGAGTGATATCTGACAATTCAGCTTTGGATAGGTAGGTACCGTAAGTACCTACTGGATGTACAGGATTTGAGGAAATTCGAACGCACCGCCCGCGAAGTACCCCGTCGCAGACCGAAAGGATGTCGTTGACATCCTCGCCACGCCCATTTATACCCATAGTTCTCGAGGGTCCCGTTAGAGTTCCCCAAGGGCCTTATAATGGACGCAAATAGGTAGTAGACGGGCGTGGAATTTGGTGATTGTCTGTCGCAAAATTTACCTCGGCCTTTTCCGGAGGCACGGGGACGCTGCAACGTCGTGTCTTAGTTGCGAATCTACCATCATTGCGACGTGATGCGGTTATGCGGACGGGAGGTGGGATTGGTTTGGGAAACGCGGAGTCCAAGGTACTTATATTTGGTCTCGAGGCTGTAGGGCAATTACAGGTTGTTGGTAAGTGATGTTGTAAGGAGAAAGGCACCATGGTCCTTCCATTCGTTTGTTTGTTCCACCTCTCACTGACAAACTGAAGAATTACCTCCAACAATGACCTAGCAGTTACAATAAGAGTCGGTAGAAATATGGGCAAAACCCCTACCCAAGTTGACTGAACGACTGTGATGCGCGGCTCTCGCGTGTGATGAGTGTACTGAGCTCCTGGATAATTCGGGGATGACTGGTGAACCAAGCTTGATGTGTGTTGACGCAGACTCAGATTCGCCTCATGGGCTTGGCCTCAGAAACGGGACACTCGAAAGCGTGTGGTAGTATTAATCAATTCACATGTGGCCACGTCCGCCTAGTTTCCCGTGCTTCTACAAAGTGAACCGGATGCCGCCGTGGATCAATCCGTCCTCAGCCGTCGGAACCGCAGCTCCGGCGTTATCAGCACTGTCCATAACCCCAGCGAAAAATAACCCATTATTAGAACTCGAATCACCGGCCCATGCCCAATCGTTTGCTTCATACCTAAGCCACCGCTCCGCGACTTGTAGCGCGAATCGGGAGATTTGGGTTCTAGACCGGCCTCAACAATGGTTGAATGGCTTATTGCAAGGCGACGAGGGAGCTAATTTGGGTCACACATCACAACATTGTCGTTGGTTACTCTGGTTATATTTATTTCGAGAATGTAATTGCTCGCCGGCAGGTACCCCCCGCGGAAAGAAACCACCTTGGTGATTTCTAGCCGAAGCAATAAACTTAACGTCCGTTTATACTTGGGCTAGTGATGGTTTTGTTGCTCAAGCGGGTGATTGTGTGATTGTGTGATTCTGTTGGGAATTCGGTAATGATTCGCACATGTTGAGCTTGTGATAGACACGACACTAGATTGGGTACATAGCAAAGATGCAGTTTCGGGTCAAGGGGAAGCCTTTAGTACATGGAGAAGCAACTGGCACTTGTTTGAGGGTGGCAAACGTTGTAAAAGCCGACGGGAACTGGTGGATGGTACAAGCCACGGGAGTACTAGTGGGTTTAGAGTCGGTTAGGAAGTAGAAAGCGACCTCTTAGAACTCAAAGAATGCCGATGACTCCGCTTGTAAGTGTGATACTACTCTGGTAATTCAAGGTTGTGATAAATGTTGAGACATCGTCCATATGATCTGAACCGCTGCTCGTGATGGTATGCAGTTATTAGAATGTATTTTCATGAACAGGCAGTCTTTTTCAAGGAACCAGCCCGTTGAAAGACAGCAGGAAATCAGATCACGCCTACTCAGGGGTAATCTTGGAAGAAACGTTGGGCTCCGAGGTCATGTTGGGGTTGACAGCCGGCCCCGATGACCCTTACGAGATTGCCTCCAGGGTTCAATTAGCCCACTCTTGAAGTTTCGTTCTCACTTCAGATAGTCTCTACCTCGCAGATTGTTGGACAGATATGAAACTCCCACTTAGTCAACAAGCAAGGCCTTCCCATGGGGGGGTGATATTGATACGCCAGGCACCGCGGGATTCGTATGAAGCTCAAGGAGAAGCTACTGTGAGAGAAGTGGTGGCTGTGACACACCACTAGCCTGGCAGGCTTTCGACATATCAAACGCAAGCAAAAACGTTATTGTAAGTGCAATGTTTGCCGTTGGACTCCAACTTCGTACTTGCTAGGTACGAGTGCGGCGTGTGTCACGGGTTTGGACCTGACTGCACTTGTTGGTAGCCTCCCCTTTCTTTTTACTTTACTCCTTATCACTGTATTTTCCGCTTTGATCGATGAGTATCCCAGACCTGGTGGACTTATCACTTTTGGCCCGATAGGTACATTGTCTCTGATACTACGGGGACATGCTGGGCCTTGAACACCGAGGGCGGCCCCACACAGGTGGTGAGAAGCCGTACATGGGTTTCATTTTAACGAAAAAAACTTCCCACACGCTTTGGAGCCCACCATCCACCACTACTCTGTGTTTGGTTTTCAGATGATTGGAAAGCTAGAAGCACTGAGGGAAGTTCGAAGTGGCGCTATCAAACGGGAACGGCAATGTAATGACTGCAACATCCGCCCGTTGCCCTGGAGGCTTTCTTCTTCCTCAAGCCTGCAAGTGGCGTGCTCGAGACGTAAACTCGGATAACGCCAAGATATGTGCTGATCAGGGTTCGGGTGTAACCAGTTGACAGCCAATGATGTCCCGGTTGAAGCTGTGAGACAGCTAAAACACAACACGCCGCGACTGGATCGGAGCAGGAGCCCATGATGGTCGGACAAGGCGAACTTGTTATCTATAGACCGACTGTATCGTTAAAGGTCCTTCCTGACACCTGCAAGGGACCATTGCAACCTCCAGATGCCAAGGAAGGACCTTGCGGGGGAGATTAGCGAGCCGCGGGGCGCCAGACTGTCGGAACCGCCCCCTGAAGGACCCTGACTTTTATGTAGGGCTTGCCGAGTTTCTGGATGCCCCCTTGCAGTGAATATCAATAAACACGCTGGGAAAGCGCGTCGACGAGCCATGGAATCGTCGCCGACTGCGGGCGCCGACTGCGGGCAGGGCGGCGGGCGGCCTCCTAGGTTCCAGCTCCCACTCACAGCAAAGCAGAGATGTGCCGGGCTTACCGGTCTCGCTTGCGACTCAACTTGAAATCTGCAGGCTTCAAAGTGATGTCATGTGTCTGTGTCCGAAACCCGGGTTGTTCTGCCGACTTTGCCAATTCAATTTATCCATCGTCTAAATAACGAGAAGCGGGGCAACGGTGGTCGAGGGCCCAGGAGGCAAAACGAGCAATTTCCTCTGCCGATCCGTCAGAAGGCTTGTGGAATCTCGGGCCAAGATTCTCTGCGCTTGCTTCTCTCAGCGTAGTGCGCTTCGTTTGAGGCGACGGAGGACCCGACGGGAGAAAATGCACGACTAGGGGGGCGTTGCAGCCTCTGACTGGCTGTTGCCTGGGGGAACACCGGTGAGCGGTGCAGATACGCCCGAGGAAGGAGCGATTATTACACGACGAGGTCGTGCAGCAACAAAATTTGCCGTGTCAGCTGGTCTTCCAGCCTCCGAAATCCGGCACGCGTCTGGTTGAGTGAATGACGGGAAGTGCTCCCTGAGCTCCCGTAGGTCAATTCAATAAATCGCTTGGGCCCCCCGCGTGGGCAGCGGTGGGGAGCCCCACAGTGCCCCACTGGAGTACCCACCAGGGTACCCACTGCCGCCGTGGAGGTCGGGGAATCTGCCCATTGCTTCCGCATCTCCAAACAACCTGCGAGCCCACACACGTCGAAAAGCCACGTTCGGTAAGCGGGATAATATGGGCGAATATCGGAGGTCCATCGCGGCCTGCGCGGCCGCAGCGCGGTCTCGGACAAGAGAAGCAACTGACGGGTAGACAGACAGACAGGCCGCCAGCGAGACGCGAGAGATGCCTGTCTTCGGGGCAAACGTTCCCTGTTCCGCTGGGTGAACGGGACGGCCAAGGCCTGTTGCTGCTGGATGCCGCGTCTGCGTGCTCCACGGCTGCCAAGTGAAGGAGCGGTGAGCTGTTTTAAGACAGCAATTCTCCCGGTTGAGTGCCCCTGCAGATGGAAATGTTGGGAAGGCTTGGTCAGCTGAGAGGGCGGCGTGGGTGACAACCTTGCCCCCCGGGCCCTGGGGGGACCCCCAAGGGCCCAGGGCCGTGTTGCCCAGTTGCCCATGACGTTGGCAGGTTTGTTGGTTCCTTCCGGCTTCCGAGTCCCGCAGCGGTCGAGTTTGATCAAAATAGCACCTGACCCAAGCACCCAGGGACGCACCCATCTCCGACCCCCCACCTCTATTCTCCCATTCCAATTCCCTTCCCTCTGATGGGAAAAGAACGAAAGACCAAGTCTCCGTCACTCACTCCTCACCCCAACCATCTCGCAAACATCGGCATAGTCACAAGCTGGTCTTGCGTCCACCCCCCACCGCCACCATGAGAAAAGATCCCCCGATTCTTCAACCCTCTAACAATGGGAACCGCTACGAGCTCACGAGCCCGACGGCCATGCCCAAGGCTGGCGGCTTCCTGTGGAACCAGAAGATGATGATCCAGATCACCTGCCGCGGGTACGCGACAGCACAGTTCATGCAGCCCGAGCCCGCAAAGTACGCCTACGCTCCCAACATCGAGGCCAGGACGTTCATGCAACCGGAGCCAAACTACTACTCCCACCACCCGGGCCGCTTCGTCTACATCAAGGACCTCGAGACGGGCCAGCTGTTCTCGGCGCCACACGAGCCCGTCCGTGCGAAACCCGACCGCTTTGTCTTTTCGGTCGGCAAGAGCGATGTCGCGTGGGCGGTCGAGCACATGGGCATTCGCGTCGAGATGGTCATGGGCCTGCCGACGGCGGACGTGGCCGAGCTGTGGACCATCAAGGTCACCAACATCTCGGGCCGCCCGCGCAGGATCAGCGTGACGCCCTACTTCCCAATCGGCTACATGTCGTGGATGAACCAGTCGGCCGAGTGGAACCCGGAATTGGTCGGCGTCGTTGCCAGCTGTGTCACCCCCTACCAAAAGGCCACCGAATACTTCAAGAACAAGTACCTGAAGGACAAGACGTACTTCTTGTGCGAGACGCGGCCGGACTCGTGGGATGCAAGCCAACAGGCGTTTGAAGGGGAGGGCGGGCTCCACAACCCGTCCGCCCTGCAGGAGGCGCAGCTAACCGGTAGCGACGCTCGCTACGAGACCCCCACAGCCGCCGTGCAGTACCGCCTCGCTCTTGAGGCGAACGAGGAACGGGAGTACCGCTTCATGTTTGGGCCCGCCTACGACAATGACGAGATCCGCACCATGCGCTCGCGCTACCTGAGCAAGCAGGCGTTTGTACGGACTGCCGACGAGTATGCCGTCTACATGGAGCGCGGGCGCGGTTGCCTGCGCATTGAGACGCCCGACAAGGAGCTGGACAACTTTGTCAACAACTGGTTGCCCCGGCAGGTCTACTACCATGGTGACGTCAACCGCCTGACCACGGATCCGCAGACGCGCAACTACCTGCAGGACAATATGGGCATGAACTACATCAAGCCCGAAGTTGCCCGCAAGTCCTTCATCACGGCCATCTCCCAGCAGGAGGCCAATGGCGCGATGCCCGACGGTATCCTGCTGGCCGAGGGCGCCGAGCTGAAGTACATCAACCAAATTCCGCACACGGATCACTGTGTCTGGCTGCCCGTCACTCTGGACGTGTACCTCAACGAGACGGGCGATTACAGCTTGCTCAAGGAGCGTGTCCGCACCGAGAACGGGGACAACTTCACCGTTTTCGAGCGCTTCAGCCGCGCCATGGACTTTTTGCTCGAGCTGCGTGACGAGCGTGGCCTCAGCTACATCGCGCAGGGTGATTGGTGCGACCCCATGAACATGGTCGGCTACAAGGGCAAGGGCGTGTCGGGCTGGCTCACACTGGCTACTGCCTACGCGGTAAATCTCTGGGCCGGCGTTTGCGAACACGAAGGCGCCACCGACTTGGCAAAGCACTTCCGCGCGGGTGCGGAACACTGCAATGCCGCTGCAAACGAGCATCTATGGGACGGCGACTGGTTCGCCCGCGGCATCACCGATGACAACGTCAAGTTCGGCATCAAGAAGGACCCCGAAGGCCGCATCTGGCTAAACCCGCAAACATTCGCCATGCTCGGTGGCGGAGCCAACCAGAAGCAGATCGCCCGGATCCTCCAACAGGTCGATTCGCAGCTCAGCACCCCTTACGGCGTGCTCATGTTCTCTCCCCCCTTCACCAAGATGCGCGAGGACGTCGGTCGCGTGACTCAAAAGGCCATCGGATCGGCCGAGAACGGTGCAGTGTACAACCACGCCGGTGTCTTCTACATCTACAGCTTGTACAAGCTCGGCAACCAGCAAGATCGCGCCTACACGCATCTGCGCCAGCTGTTGCCCGGCCCTAACGAGGCTGACTACCGCCAGCGGGGGCAGCTGCCCATCTTCCTCCCCAACTACTACCGCGGCGGCTGGCGCGAGTGGCCCCGGACCGCGGGGCGATCGAGCCAGCTGTTCAACACGGGTACCGTGTCGTGGGCATATCGGTGTGTGATTGAGGGCTTGTGCGGCCTGAGCGGTGACGCGGAGGGGCTGGTCATCCGGCCGCAACTACCGAGCGGCTGGAACGCAATCAAGGTGACGCGCGAGTTCCGTGGTGCCACGTTCCACTTGGACATTCGTCGTGGGCTCGTCAAGGATGTGACGGTCAGAATGGGCGAGAGGGTTCTGCCGGAGCCTAGGATCACCGGTATCAAGGCTGGGCAAACATATCAGCTGTCTGTCGTGGTGCCCCAGTAGGGCTGGGGCTTTTTGCTGAGTGGGTGGGGGGCAGATGAATAGCAGCGACAGGGGCAAAAGCAACAAGGGACGGGAAGGCACTCTGGTTCATTCGCCTCTCTTTGGAAGGACCGGGGAAAACAAACACAGTGGGTCGGATATCTGAATTTGAAATCGCACATTCCGGTTCTTTCGCGCGTTTAGACAACCAGACGGGAACACCTTCGCCAGGTGGTCGGAAATCAGGGGAGGGCAACGGCTTGGACTGACCTAAAAGGGTCACAGCAGCCACAAGTGTGCATCTCAACTCGAGCATCCGTTTTGCCGGATGGGCGGTCTTCTGTTCGTTCAATCATTTAGCTGGGCGGCTTTTGTCGAATTCAAACTTACCTCTGACCCAGCATTAGGAAGCTGGGCAGCGCGCGATAATATTAACTTTTTGCGGAGTCTCTGGGTACCCTGGCTCGTTTTCCATGCATCCGTGACTGTTGAAGGGAGGTGATGAAGCTGGTTCGAAGGGGATACTGGGTGCAATTCAAGGGAAGGCAGGTAGGTAGGTTGTTGGAACGATGAGTGCCGAACACTATGGGTTTCGGCGCGCGGGGTAAGGTTGACCCCGGGACGAGTCAACCACATGCGTCATCTTGTTTCTCGGTGTGTGATGATGAACGTATGTCATATTGGCGAGTCAGGAACTGGACTCCTCGGAAACACCCGAGGACCCCGACCTTACCACCTCACCTGAGCTCACTAATTCGAGATCAACCCGCCTGAGCCGCCGTCTTTGAGATCCCCGCTCTACGGGATGTCGTTGTAAGCCCGACGTCATCCGCGTTTGGACTCGGCATCTCTCTCTAAAGCGACTCGAGCGAGCCCAATGTCACAACTTCGCCACAAGTGTCAAGGAAGTTCATCAACTGCCATAGAAAAATGGGAAAGTCGATAGCGTGCCTGGTTCTGAACGACTACAAGCTGGTTTTAGACTGCGAGGGGAGAACATTAGCTGCTGTCTCAACAACCCTATTAGTTAGATTTGGTTTGAAACATCTACGAAGTAATTATGATTGGCCTGTTCACTCTGGTATTGCCAAATGGGGAAGTCCATCTGACGAGCAGCACTCAAGACTTGCGCCCTGACCTTCGCAAATCCACAAGTACTTGGATCAAGTATACAGATGATTAATTATCAGATGATTACTTATAGAGAAATTCAGACGACCCGCCCTCTAGACCAGTTAACCAGTTTCCTTGACAAGATTCAGTAGCGTGCCCCTCATCGCCACCATCCCATAGGGGAGGCAAATCCAACAACACATGAGGCGCCATCAGTACGACGCAACCATCTCCTCATCCTCGCGAGTTCGCGATCGATCCCGCTTTGACGGACGAAAGATAGCTTCCACTCGCGATACCGAGCGCCGAGGGGAAGCTACCGGATACCGGATTTCACCTCCAACCTCGAACGTTGATGACGCGAAACAGCGCCTGGAACATTCTCATCGGATCGATGACCACGCACCGGGACTAAGCTCCAGCTCCGAGCTCCCGGAATCGCGGGCACCCATTGCAAGTATTTAAGTAACCCTGCCTCTCTCCCATATGACACCTGCTCCCCCTCACCCAACCATCATTACCACCATAACTTCAACCAACTTCCAACAAACCACAACTTTAAGAAAACAGCTTCACAGCAAACCAACCACTACAATGAAGGCAGACATCTTCACGTTCACCCTCCTCTTCCCTTTCGCCCTCTCCCTCCCAACCACGACCGCCACCCCGGGAGGAGAAGGAGAAGCCAAAGACGCCAACGCCAACCCCATCCTCAACGCCCCCCAAGACCAACCCGACCTTTCAGGCTCAGCCGACAATGGTGAAGCATCCGCGCCCCTCCCCGGCGGCCCCACGATGACCTCACACCAAGGAATGCCAGGCTTTGGCGGGATGGGCGGCTTTGGCGGGATGGGCGGCTTCGGCGGGATGGGCGGCTATGGCGGCTTTGGCGGCCGGGGCGGCTTTGGCGGCTTTGGCGGCATCTCGCCGTACGGGTTTGGTCGCCCCTTCGGCTTTGGGGCGGGGGTGGGTTATCGGCCCATCATCAAGGGACGTGGCGAGGACTCTTCTTTGTCCGAAGCCGAAGCGGAAGCGGAAGGGCAGATGATGGAGGCTCAGGCTCTGGCGCAGATGCATGCGCACGCTCAGGCTTTGGCTCAGATGGAGGCGCAGGCGCAGGCTGAGGCGATGGCTCAAGGGCACGCTCAACCTCAACCTCGAGATCAGCCTGAGGATCAGGCGGCACAGGCGGAAGGGGTGCAGGCAAAGGGCTATGGGGGCTATGGTGGCTATGGTGGCTATGGTGGCTATGGGTGGGGAAGGCCTGGGTATGGCTATGGACATCATGGACGGCCCGGGTATGGACATCATGGACGGCCCGGGTATGGGCATGGAGGGCGGTGGTGACGAGATGGCGACGGAGGACGTGGGTCATTCCTAAAGTGAAGAAGGGGAGGTTCAAGTGGGCGCGGAAGGGATAGTCTGATGGTTTTGGGGGGAGTGCTGAGGGGCGTTGGGGTGCCGTTATTGCTTTCAGGGGGTGATTGTTGTGCTTTTTCTTGTGGCTTAGTTCGGGGGTGGGGGGTATGGTGGACGAAAAGTTGGCATCAGGGGCTAATTTGTTATCACCGCCCGCCATGTGTCGTTCAGCACGTGGGAAGTACCTGGTAGTGTTAATGGTATTGTTATTAACAGTTACTGCTGCTTCATTACTACCCCCGGCGGTGACAGGGCCGACTTTGACTTCCCTCATGTTGCCGAACACCACCACTTGACAACCTTCAAATGCGGCTGGTATCCCCGGGATAGGGGATGTTGATTTATCAGCAACCTGGCTCAGGCAAGCACTATTACAAGCGACAGTTAGTCCCCCACCTTGCGTAACAAGCAAGTGATGGGATGACTTTACCTGAGAAAAGTAGTCGCTATACCGTGTGCACACTCCGACGGAGCAAACCGTCGGGCCGCTGTATCCTCGGCCGCCGCTACAACAATCATCAGCCAGCTGCGTTGGGGGCGTCAGGGGTAGGGTAACTCTGGGCTTACCATTGGCCCCACGGCTTTTGCGCGCCTGGAATCGTACTTGTTGGACAGGCGGCAGCAGAAGTTGTCGTCGGTACCACCACGGTTGAGCTAGAGGTTGTGCTGATAGGGGCAACCGAAGATGTGATAGTCGAGAAGGTCGATGACGGATTCGGCTGCCCACCAGAAGAAGGCCCCCCCTGTCCCCAGGAGAAGCAGTTGCTGGTACAGTTCAGGTCAAAGAAGGCCATCACCGTGTTTTCCTGGACCTTGATGTCATGCGGCACCCCGGCGGCACTGTATGCCTCCAGCCAGCCACTCGGCCCATACACGCTCTTGGTCCAGCCCGTCAACGGCGTGTTCTGCACCACCTCCACCGGCGTCTCACTCAGCCCCGACACATCGGTCCACAACTTGACCGCCTCCCCATGGTTAACATAGCTGACGATCTCATCGACCGTCCCATGGAAGAGCTGCAACTTGGGCCTCCACCCGTCATAGCCCGGATACGCGGCCCTGACCAAATCCCCCCACGCCTCGGCCGAGTGCGTCACCTTGCCCGTGGCACAGTCATCGCTCCAATAATCAAACTGCCCGGCATTTCCATTGTCTCCAGCCGGCGGCGCGAAGCAGCCAAACGGCACGCCCGCAAACGCCGCGCCGGCGGCGAACACGTCCGGGTACGCGCCCACCAGCACCTGCGTCATCATGCCGCCCGACGACACGCCCGTGACAAACACGCGGCCCTTATCGCCCTGGTACTGGTCCAGCGTCCACCGCACCATGCTCACGATGCCCAGGCTGTCGCCGCCGCCGCCGCCGCCGCCGTCGTCGTGCGTGAGCGTCTCCGGGCTCGACACATCCCAGCACTGGTCGGCCGCGTTGGGGCTGCCCGGGTAGATGACGATGAAGCCGTGCTCGCGGGCGAGGGCGGCCCACTGGGTGCCCGCAAAGGTGGCCTGGGCGGTGCCGTGGCACCAGTGGGGGTTGACCAGGATGGCCGGGTTGTCCGGGAGGGTGTCCGGGACGTAGATGTGGAAGGAGACGTTGCGCGGGTTGGGGCCGAAGGGCGTGGTTATCTGGGTGAGGGTTGCGGCCGCGGCTGTGAGGGAAGGGAGGAGGAGGCACAGCCCGAGGGAGAGGGTTGTTGGGGCCTTCATGGTGGGTTCAGCCTCTGCGTGGAGATGATAGGACTTGGAAGGGACTCGCGGGTGGAGGAGGATGGAAATCTTGGCTGGCCAAGGAAACTCCCTAACTCATCGTGACTTTTTAAGAAGCATTTGAAGGAGATAATGTCCGGCAAGCTTAATTCCAACGGACCGTGTCGAGCCGTCCTGCTAGAATGGCTTTTGCCCCGGACCGAAAGCTCGGAGCATCGCCGCCCGTTGCTCTATTGGGGCGCTACGACATCCGCGCGTCGCCGCTCGCCCGGGGTCCGGGGACTCGGGAGGACGGAAATACCATGTCTTGTCGGTATCTCCTTACTTGACCGGGCATTCGGGATGACACCCGTGTGCGAGGATACCACACCATAATGTGGTGATGGATGATGTATGATCTGTGGTAGTCTGGGGTCGTGGTGGGATGCAGCCGCATTGCAGCGAACCCTGCTAGCTAATGGGAAGTGTGGGTGGGCTTGCTCATGGCTAACCTGTAGGGTAGCTGCCCCGAGGTGCTGACAATAACAAGCCTAATAAGTTGTGGGCGGCGAGGGTCTGTGTTGTCAACGTCTATTAAAATGGAAGAGTTGTATCATGCTCTTCGGCCTCGCCCTGACCTTCAAATGTACCCTGGTCGTCTCCTCCCCCGTCAAAACCTCGGCTTTGATCACCGTACCCTGCTCCAGTCGTAGTGTTGTTGTTGTTGTTGTTGTTGTTGTTGTTGTATCCACCCTCGGTTGCCGCGCTACCACCTGCGAAACCCCTGCTTCCGGTGCTGTTGAAATCTCCGCTGGGGGCGGACTGCTGCCCCGACTGCCAGCCTCCTCCTCCCTCGCCTCCAACACCCCCCCCACTGGTTGCTGAACGGTAAGGCAATCCCGTTTTGCCTCGTCGGGATTGCTGACCACTGTCGCCAGAGCCCTCGGCCACGCCGCCGCCCAGAGCGCGCGTTGACGTCTGCTGCCTCGCGTGCTGCTGCTGCTCTTCCTCCTCCTGCTGCTGCTGCTGCTGTTGCCGCTGCTGCTCTTCTTCGTCGTCGTCGATATCCTGGCCCACGTACGTGACATCGTCCCCAAAGTCGCTGTTCGCATCGCTGCTACGGTCCCTCGGCATTTTCTTAAAATGAGCGAGCATGCCCTTGATGTTGGGAAACTTCTTGACGTCTTTGCTCGCGATGGCCCTCATGGCCGCCAGCACCTGCTTAAAGACAGCCTTGTCCCGCTGCTTAAACGCACGTTCCAGCGCGGCCTTGTAGGCCTCGGCCGGAATCCCGTCCTGGCCGAGAAGAAGCTCTAGAATGTCGGCCCGCTCCCCGTCGTCGCCGTCGTCGTCGTCGTCAATGTCGACGCCGCGAGCGACGGCCGCAACTAGGGGATGGCCGTATTTTCCCGAGAAGTTGGCCGCGCTATCGTCCAGGCGGGCGCCCCGGGCGAGCAGGAGCGCGCACAAGGCGCTTCCGCCCTTGAGAGCGGCGGCTTGCAGGGCCGTGCCGTGTTTGCCGGCGACCGTGTTGGGGTCGGCACCCGCCTCGAGCAGCAGACGCGCGTTTCGGTCGCAGCCGGCAAAGGCGGCGGCCTGGAGCGGCGTGCCCACCGACGACGGCGGCTGGCGCTCGTCGTCCTGCCCCTGCCCCTGCCCCTGCCCGGGCGGCTGATGATGCCAAGCCGCAGCGATTCGCGTCACCACCTTTCCGCCGGTAGAAGGGCGGTGGGACTTGGGAAAGACGTCGAGCTCGGGTTTCAGCGCCAGCAGCTGGCGGAGGCAGTGGTCGTCTTCTTGGACGGCGGCGGCGTGCAGCGCAGTGAAATACTCGCCGCCGCCACCCTCGGCGTTGACGTCGTCGTCTCGGCCGCCCGCGGCGGCAAGGATGGCCCCTACGGTCCCCGCATTCCCCGACGCCGCGGCGGCCTGCAGGGCCGTGTGGTAGGGCCCGCCGCGTAGGCGCGGGTCTGCGCCGCGGCGGAGGAGCAGCCGGCACGTCTCCGTGTGTCCGTTGGACGCCGCGGCGTGGAGCGGGCTCCCGTAGTGTTTGCCGCCCAGATTGACGTGTGCGCCGTGGTTCAGGAGGATTTCGACGCAGGCATCGTCGCCGACGAGTGCCGACAGGATCAGGGCCGTGTCCTCGTCGGGATCCCTCTGGTCGACGACCGCCCCGTGGCGGACCAGCAGGTCGAGGTACTTGGCCGGGAGAGTGCAGGCGGCGTTGATCAGCGGAGTGCTGCCGTCGAGTCCGCCGGGGGCGTTGGGGTCGGCCCGATGCTGCAGTAACAGCTCGACGGCATCGCCATATCCGTTGCTGGTTGCCGCGATCAGGGGGTTGGTGAAATCGCCGGCGCCGTATCCGGGGTGTGCGCCACGGGCGAGGAGGATCCTGGCAACGTCGGTGTTACCCGTGGCGCAGGCAGCCTGCAGCGCCGTTCCCTCCTGGATGTGGGGGCTAAAGGCGTTGGCGTTCGCGCCGTGGTCGAGGAGAAGCGTCACGATCTCGGCATGCCCGTTCAGCGCCGCGGCCTGCAGGGGGTACCCCTCGGGCGTGTCAACCCCGGCTCCCCACTTCAGGAGCATCTGGAGGATGGAGGTGGTGCCGTCAAAGGCCGAGGCCGTCAGGGCGTTGCCGTACTCCTCACCGGTCGCGTTCGGGTCGGCCCCGCAGGACTGCAACAGGAAGTCAACCGTTGCTTCCCACTGCATGTCGGTCGCCTTGTACAGCGCGTTGTTGACGGCGCCGGGCGAGATGACATTGTAGTATTGGTGGTACCTCCAGAGCTCAGTCACAACGTCGTCGTGGCCCCCGTAAGCAGCCAGCTCGAGTGCCTTGTCACACGTCAAGCCCCCGGAACCGTGAAGAATGACGGCCACGGCGCTGTGAAAGCCAGCAGACGCCGCCTCCTCGAGGGCGCGCTGATGCGAGGCGGGGTCCTGATCAAGCGGGAGCAAGGTCTGGACGATGCTGAGATTTCCCGCCGAGGCAGCGGCCGCCAGGGCGCTCCCGTACTCGTGCGAGGCGAGGTTTGCGCCACCCCCTGCCTCCAGAAGCTGGCGAAGCAAGTCCTCAGCACCGCGGAGGGCGGCGGCGGCGATGGGAGGCTCCGAGTTGGCCGCCGCCAGCGTGGCGTCGGCACCGTGTGCCAGGAATGCCTCGGCGGCCTTGTATTGACGACCCAGGATGGCCAACGTCAACGGCGTGCCCACCTCGTTTGCAACGGCGTTGACCTGTGCAGGCTGACGACGGCCGGCTCCATCCAGGAGGTGAGCGATGACCTCGGCTTGCCCGGAGGAGGCCGCCATGTGCAGCGGTGTCCACTCGCCTGTCGCGATTCCGTCGTCCATGTCGGCCCCCTCCTCGAGCAACCTCTCGCAGACGTCGACATGGCCGCGGTCGGCGGCCCAGTAAAGAGGCTGGTTTGCCCACGAGTCGTGGGCATGGATTTCATGGGCGTGTCCGGTCTTGATAAGCGAGTTGACGAGAGGAAGCAAGCCGAAATACGCAGCAATGTGTAGCGCCGTCATACCCTCGTGGTCTTGATAGTCCTCTTTCTTCGCGTACTCGTCCCACCACCGTTGACGAACGGCCGAGTTGAGAGACCAAAATCCGTGGTTGATGTCGAGAGTCTCGACGAAATCTGGCGTGGCTCGATAGCCGTGCTGCAACCAATATTTGAGCGGGTACGCGAGGGCATCCACCCCGTCATCATCATTATCGCCCGAGGCAGATTCGCCATCGTCGTCGTCGTCCTCGGGGAAGAGGTCATTGATCTCGGCATCGGCTTGCTCCTCGGTTGGCGGCGCTATTCTCCGGAGGATCACACTCGAATCGTTTCCGGGCGTCCCGAGCCTGCCGAGCATATATGTAAAGCACCGAAGGCCGATGATGCCGTGCTGCCAGCGGACTTCGGTCTCCCCAGCTTCCTCGTCACCGGCACGGCCTATCAGCTTCTTCATGTCGTGGGTGAGTAAAGCGTCCCTAGCCATGGGATGGATGAAGGCGACTCTCGTAGAAAACTGATAGCCGCTCTCCTCCCACGTCTCAGTGTCGTAGGTTCGGAGAAGCGGGCCACAGGCGCGGATCTTGTTCAGAATCTTGTCGCCGAGCTCGTCGTCGACCGGGTCGAGATCCAGGTCTGCGAGCACAAAGAGCTCGTATGTGGTCGGTTCTTCAAATGTGATGGCCAGGGTACGAAGGATTTCTTTGGTACTCTCTATGTCCTCCTTGTCCTCCTTTAGCCATTGAGCCCACGTCCGATTGATTAGGACCAGAGGGTCCTGGGGCAGTGATTCCAACATCTTGCGCACAATGTTGAAATTGGGGGGTATGCCCTCCAACAGGCGGCACACCACCTCGACCCATATGGTGTTGCTCTCGGACCTCTTCTCAAGGCTGCTGAAAACAAAATACTGCAACGCCAAGTCGTACTTTTTGCGGTTGGCGAGTTCCTTGACCCTGCCACGCGTGAATGAACGGATCTGCTCACAAATCAGTATTTACAACCACATCGCCGCAAAAGAACACGCAAAGGAACGCGCAAAAGAACGCGACCCTGACTCCCGAATCCTGAGACGAGAGACAAGATCTGGACAACGAGGTGCACAAGAAATAAAGCAGGAATCGCCAATAGGCGACGCTGCCGGCCAGAATGGTTGAAATTCACGACACTGTGAGTTGCAAAAGCTCCCCAATACAGAATAATTATAGCCTTGCCGATGCTCACCGTGCCCCAGTCTGTACCCTTCACAAGCCGCACCTTGCTCAAGACGAATAAAAGCGGCCCAGTAGAAGACGACATGCCGCCCGAGAGGGTGCTCTGGGACCAGTTCCCGGCGTCCTACCGCATCGACGACAACCTGCACGCGCCCCATGGCACCCCACCCCTGGATCTGATTGAGCAGGAGCTGGAGCCGAAGCGGCTGCACCGGAGAATGCGTTTCCTGTGGCTCGCCGGTCGGCCGGTACCGCCACGTCCCTTGCATCACCAGCTGCTGCTCGGCCGCGACATTTTCGTGAGCGAACGGATCGACCTCCACCTGGTCTGGGGAGCCGGGCGCATCTTTGTGAAGCCGCTGCCGCCGTACCTAATGAATCCTGACTTCTGGAGGGACCATATAACGTGCCGGTGCCATGCGCCAGCAGCAGCAGCTAAGCAGGGGCAGAGGGCGAGTCGTCTCAATCGCACCCGCTATGCTCACCGCAAGAGGGCGGCGATAGAGGACGGTTGTACGACAAGCGGCGTCTGCGCCAATGTGCCATGGGCTTCTTGCTAAGCTACGTGGCGCTGGTCGCGCATGAGAGCGACTTCCGAATCGCCGCCGAGAGGGGCCTGATTCCGAGCCAAGTCACTTGGTCGTGCTGGCGGACTTTTGTGCGGGAGATCCTCCGCAGGAGCCAAGAAAATATGTGGAGCGAGGTAGCAGAGCGCTTCATCTACGGAGAGCTGAGGCTAAACAGACTCAACTTGATCGAGGTGGTGCTCAGAGGCCCCTTTTCAAGGGGGTTCTTGGCCACGTGGACAAGCTTCGGGGGTTTCTACCGCTACAGCTCAGCTTTTATCATTGCCGGCACGGCCTACATCCTGTTGATTCTCTCAGCAATGCAAGTCGGCTTAGGGACCACCAAGCTAGCCGAGGACGAGACATTCCAGGCGGCCAGCTACGGCTTCACCGTGTTTTCGATTCTCGGCCCTCTGGGCGCTGTCCTCGGCCTCCTTGTGATCTTTGCTATCAGTTTGCTGTATAATATGCTGCGGACTAGAAGGTTCGAGGCTAGGAGAGCGAGAAGGCTGGGGAGGTCATGGGGTTCAGAGCGGAAGACGCAAGACGAGGGTGCAGCCAAGGCTGGCAGAGTGTAAAGTTGGTTGCCCATGTAATGCAATAACGGGAAGCACTTTTGGGAGGTTGGTATCGACGGCTGCACCGACTCGATCAGCATCGATGCTTGCCTTCCCGAAAACTGGATACCTTAGTGACGCTCTCCGCAGACGAGAATGACCTGAACGGAGTCACATCATGGAATAGTAGGTGCCCCTGTCATGGATCAACACACCATCCTCTTCCATTCAAGGCAACATATTAACATGGCATGGTCCAGGCGAGCATGTCTACGAGGGCAACTGGATCCGCAGCTTCTTTGGTCACCTTCAGACGACGTATTTCACTGCGAGCAGCGGCTGCGAGGACCTCGCAGCGATAATCAAAATCAACCAGAAGGGTGGCCATGCCGAGGGCATGCTGAACAGCATCGGTAACAGCCAAACGTACACAACGACGATGACTTTATTCCCCTTGCGAGAGAACGGATACAAGTTTCGTGTAAGCTCTTTCTGTCCCCCCCCCACCTACATCAAGACACTGAGAAAGATGACATATTACTCACCATAATATAGACCTTCTCCCCAGACATCAAGATAACTGACGGGGGCTTCGGAAACGACCCGGAGAAGCAGTACTCTGCTCACGAGGGAGCATGTGCACTGGGGGGTCTGGTTGCTACTTGCAGAAGCAATACGTCACTGGTGCTAAATACTTAGTTAGCCGAAGGCGCGGACTACGCGGCTCTTTCTGAGGCGATATGAAACGTTATTGAGCCATTGACCAAGGAAGATGGGGAGGAGGCTGCTAAGAAACTGTGCGGAGGTATCCATGGAGCAGAGATGGATCAAAATCATCCGTGAGTGAGCGAAGGCGCAGTCCCGGTCCCGTCATCCCGAGGCCTATTCCTGTCACTTCTTGTTGCATTCGCTTCTTTGGGCTGCGTCTGGGCTGTTCTTTATGGTTATGACCGAAATAGAACGGCTGGTGTATTACCGGAATTTTGGCCCCCACTGAGTCTTGCATCATTTCCATCCTCCGTCCCGACGGTCCCATTCGCGTCCACTGCAGGCAGGTGTGGCAGGCCCTCTCAACTCCAACCTCCAGAAAGACGGCCATCGACCAGCCAGTGCGACGTCGTTCTTCGCAACGGATGCCCGGCACGGAACTCGACTCCGACCATCCGCCTCCGAGCCCGGCCCGATTCAGCTGTGCATCTCATCCTTGCCCTCGTCCACCATGTGTCGGATGCACATGTGCAGCGGCGCGGGCAGAGGCTTCTGGCGCACCGGGTCGCATCGGACGTTGGTGCCCAGCCGCTCGTCGCACTGCACAAACTCCTCCTGCCTCTTGCAGCCGCACGTGTAGATGCGGTAATACTGGATGCACATGGCGGCGGTCGATCGCTGTGTCGCGTCTCTGTCCAAGTTCGTCATCGGGTTAGATTGTGGCGTTGCGAAGGGCACAGTCAGCTTACAGTCGTGTGGTTCCTAACTTCCTCTCTGTCGGGTTCTCGACGATGGGTTTGCGGTGACTCGGATTCGGGTTTATTGGATTCTTGGACGTTTTCAATTGCGCAGGGGCAGTCGCAGGCAGCAGGAGAAATGACCTGCTCGGAGGACTGGCGGTAGGCAACAAAACTTTTCGTTGGTGAGTGAAGTGTTGGGAACCCAGGGCAACCAACCACAAAAAGATGTGAAGTTGGCGACTCGCAGGATTTCGGCACGCTTGGCCCTTCTTTCCGATTGGGAATCCGAGCATCACAGTCATCACTGCATCACGCAAACACCACACACCCATGAGGTCACACATCCCCGTCCCTCTCAGTTTTGGACAGCCCAGCAATCCCCTCGACTTCGGGGATGGTTCGATGAGCCCAGCTACAAGACTTTCTCGATTACGGATGGAAGGTAGTACTAATCTCGGACTTGTGCTACTACAACTGCCGGGGAGAGTTGATTACCTATCACAACGCTGGCCAATGACAACCTCGTCCCGCACGTTGTGCGTACATGTACCGCTAAACGCAGCAGGACAACCGAGTGGATGGGTGGTCTCGAGCAAAGTCCACATATTTAAGGAGGCGGGCTGTTTCTACCCCCTCATCATGGCGTAATACCCGCCGATATTGAGTCCAATTCGCATCGCTGTTCCGTCGTGCTGGCTGAGATTTTAAAAGAGGAAACCAGGTACAATCGTATGTTTGATCAACAGAATGGAATCTACCAACCCCCCGGGCGTGCTGAGGGTTCTGGTCATTGGCGCAGGTAAGGAAATCCAAAAATTCACCCTATTCGAGGTGGAGAATCCATTCTGATTGCTGCGCATTCAATACTATTAGGGTCGGCCGGGTTGTTGATGGGCCAAGTCTTCAAGAAGGCATGAGACGATACTTTTTTGACAGGTTGCGAGTATAATACTAGTACTGACCACCTGTAGGCCGGAATTGACGTGTCCGTGTTTGAGCAAGACGACAGCCCCAGTGCTAGACCGCGGGACTGGAACTTTGGCGTCTACTGGGCCCAGTCCAGGATCGAAGAGTGCCTGACCCCTGAGCTGAACGCCCTCATCGATACCGTCCAGACCGATTCTTCCTATCGACGCTATGAGGGATCCGTATGTCCGATCCGCAACGGCGTGACAGGCGAGCTGCTCAAAGATATTGCTACCCCTTATGCTATCCGCCTGAGAAGGCGGGCATGGCTGCATCTCATCAGCACGGGGCTGGATGTGCGCGTGAGTGGAACCTCCAACTGGCGCGTACGAGGAATCTAGGCCCGCTGACGTTCGGTAGTACGGCAAGAGGCTGCAGTCCATAGACACGTCCGAGGAAGCTGTCTCGGCCACATTTACGGACGGCACTGTGGAGACTGGGACCCTCCTCATCGGCGCCGACGGTGCGCATAGTGTGACCCGAGACTGGCTCTTCCGGTCCCGCCCCGAGGACGGTGCGCTGCATGCACTGCCCATCTCCTCGTTCATAGCCATCACGAAGCTGAACCGCGAAACTGCACTGGCGTTGAGAGAGGTCCATCCGACATACTGCATCACCCTGAACCCCAACGGCCTATTCACTTTTGTCTCTCTGCACGACTGCACCCCCGAAGACCCAGCAGAGTGGACTTTTATGGTGATGATGACCTGGGGCGACGACAACGTTGAAGAACAAGCTGCGCTGGCAAAGGACAACGACCTTCTCCTGGACAAAGCCTGCGCACTTGCCAAACCGTTGGCATACCCCTTCGACGCGATGGTGCACGCCATTCCTCGGGGCACCAGAGCATGGTACAGTGGCCGCACGACCTATTGGCCGACTAAACCGTGGGATAGCCGTGGGGGCCGTGTTACTTTGGCGGGAGATGCTGCACACGCCATGACGTTCCGTAAGTCGTCGTCCCCTTTCCGAGTGCCGTTCTGGAGTTGCATATGTGGATCTAATACGGTTTGGTCGTGTATTACAGACCGTGGGCAGGGCCTCGGTAACGCCATCACCGACGTGGCCGAGCTGCAGACACACCTCGGTGCTATGAAGGCACAAACAGGGGCAGAGCTGGCAAACGCGGTTGCCAAGTACGAAAGGGAGGTCTGGCAGCGCGGGTACGACGTGGTGATGGAAAATACAGAGAACACCATGGCGGTTCATGACTGGGACAAAATATCGCAGAGCGCGTTGGTGGTCGCCGGCGCCGAACGGATCCAACACAGGGCGCCGACGGGGGCCAGAGCTGTCGCTAAGCCGTAGCTAGATGGTAATAACTTGTAGGAGGAGAACCGCTGACCAAGGGGTTACTGGCATTAGCTCACACCCACACCATAACCCTCACTCCTACCAATAGCAGCATTCCCACGCCCACCACCGCCCCCCCTCACCCTCCCTCGACAACAACTTCCTACCGCCCCTGTACCCCAGCAGCACCCCCCTCCAAACCCAACCCTTGCTGCCTCCTCCTCCTCCTCCTCCTCCTCCTCAACCACTCCACCACCCCATCACGACAAACATAACAGCAAAACACAGGCCACGCCCAACCGAGCATAAAGAGCCCCACATACTGCCACCATCGGATGTTTTCGTCAGGTAGTAGTAGTAGTTCGTGACGGTGCTGCAAGTTTCTTGCGCCAAACACGGCTGCGATTAGGGTGTAGAATGCCAGGGCGAGGAGGCAGATGTCTGCGGTGCTCGGGGTGGTGGTGATGGGGTCGGTGGTGGTGTTATTTGTGTGGGTTGGGGTGGGGCGGATGTAATCTCTTTCTATCATGGTGGTGGTGGTGATGATACGGTGATATGGTTGAGGGGGGGGTTGTTGTTCATCAGGGTCGATGAACTGGGTTGAGTGAGGGAGGTGGAGGAACTGGCGTGGGAACTGGATTTTATTAAGGCGGGCTGGACTGGTCAAGTGTTCTTTACGGTAGGTAGGTAGGTCGGGTGACATTCGATCTACAGGCAGCCAGAGTCATCATCCTCATTAGCGTTTTCATCTCGTTTCTCGATCGAGAGGCGGGGTGTATGTACAGAGGAAGTGTATGTTTCGGGTCACGGTACTTGGGAACTACTGCCCCGAGGGTCGAGTGGCTCGAGTCCTAAGCAAGTCCTAGAACATATAGGAAAACTAGAGTATAGATTGTTTACTCTAGTTGTCGCTAAATACCTACCTACGAGCCGTCGCGATCATTTGTTCAATATTTTAGTAACTATCGCGATTTAGTTGTTATAGCGATTTAGTACTCTATATTCTTTTATATTACAACCTAAGGATAGGTCTTTAGAGGGAGGGATAAATTGTTAGACTATATATCACCCTTGTATAAGGATTCGTAGTCAGCCAACTCGGATTAATGATGTCAGATCTGTGGGCTGTATACGCCTTGAGGATAGAGTTGCTTTCCTCGGTAAACTGACTGTTTACACCTATGGAGCAGTGGGCTCCATTCTCACCGACAACAACGGCCTTCGCGACAGCTAGACTGTAGACAGGATCCCAGACGAGTGGGAGCGTATTACAAAGCGCACCGAGGCGGTGACCAAGCATGACACAGAGCTCCACCAGCGAAAACCGAGTCTCGGGGCTCGTGCCTCGTGGCTCTCAGGGCCTCTCCGCTATAGGCTTGCCCGGCTCTCTCGATTTGTCGTTGGTGCCCCCGTCGTGGGATTCAGCGCTCTGTATCTCTGGACGATCAGGTGTCGCTTTGAGCCCTACGGCCCAGAGAACTCGCCGCTGTTTCAGCACCCGATGCTCAAGATCATCAACCCAAGAAACAACCCGTCCTCAAGCGATTGCTGCGTCCGGGCTGTCCCGTTTGCCCAGGTCAGACCGGAGCTGCTGGACGACGCGCGACGGGGAGGCACTCGCATGGTTGAAGCCTTCTGTGCAGGCATGTGGGGAGGATACGGTTAGCAGGCGTCGCCATCCCGTCTGAAACCCGATCTTGAACTGATAACGGGCGGCCCAGGGTATGGTATCCAGCGAAATATCATGCGCATGACCAAAGACGAGTCCAACAGCAATGATTTGTGGGCTAAGCAGGAACTGCTGCGCGATCGCTATAATCCAGGTATAATCGCAAAGTGTGCTACTATGTACGGAGGGATGGAACGGCTGACGCATAGTGCCACAGGAACCTGCATCACAAACCATTTTCTCGTTCTCGACAAGACACCATCGAGTGTCACATCCAGGGGCTGCCTCGGGCCCAAGCAATCACCTCCAACACCCCGGGAGCAAGATAAGCTCTTTGAGCTGTCCGATACCATGGACGAGAAAAGCCAGCAGGTCGAGTTCAGGCTGAAATGCATCACCTTTGACGGCACCGATCCAACAGCCAGGGAGGACCCCTACGGTGGGTTCCCGGGCTTGTTACATCGGCAGTATGCGAAGCTGCTGGTAGAAGCGGCGGTGAGCCATTGTGTACGATAGATGCGGCTTGTTTCTGGAAGAAGGTTCGAATCTCCCTACCATACCTGTAAATAGTATGTAAATTATACCCCCCTCTCCCCTTTCGTAATGGGAGCCCTCCGTGGGCTCGGTCCCTCGTCCTCGATCTAACAAGGGAGGGAAGACCGTTGCGAGGAGTTCTTCGGCTTGTTCTTTGTGGTCGGTCGTAGATGTCCCATCTGTTCTGGTGAGTTGTGGGGCTTTTCCAAACCTGTGCCGTCTCCGGAGCCGAACTCTGCACGAGAAGCTTGGGATTTCGAGCCGAGATGACTGAGGACTTGGATATGGTTTGCCGGATTCTCAAAGCGATGAGACTCGGACGATGTCAGGCAGCGAGGGCGCCGAATCTATTATCAATCACGATGAAGGTCAGGACATTCAGTAGGAAGATGACTAGGTGGAGAGTAATATGACGACCGGGCTATACTACTCGTCGAGTGCATTCTAGGAGCGTGCGTTTAGAATCACTCGTATCAACTACGTTGCTGCTGTCCAGTTCCATGCCCGGAGACAACTTGACCCACCCCGCCGCACGCCCCCCCGGCCATCGCCAAATGTAGCCCCTTCTCCTCCACTAAGGGCTGGTAGGAAAGGGGGATGGTAGGAAAAGGGGTGTTTGGAAAAGGGGGTGTTTGGAAAAGGGGGTGTTTGGAAAAGGGGGTGTTTGGAAAAGGGGGCATGTCCGAGACTCCGGCAGCACTGCCTACTTACAGTACCTAAGTAGACAAGAGTGTGTGTGTTATATAGAGAGAAATACTCGGAGGAGAAACTGGAGTAGAAGTATAAGGGGTTATAAGGGATACGCTGGGGAGGAGGGGGGCTTCTATTTCATCTATAAGGAGAGGGGGGATATGCCTGGGTCGCCATTCGAAAACCTTCGGCTGAAGTTGCAACAACCGCCCCTTTTGCTAGGGCGTATCTAGCGTCTGTGCATAGGGCGTGCACAGGGTGTACACCGAGTGAGCATAGGGGGCACAGGGTGCGCGCGGTGTACGCTGGGTATCTAGCGCCGGTGCAAGTTACGTGCGCCCCGTGGGTGTAAGGTGTCCAGATTCGCACCAGGAAACAAGTTCGCAGCTAAATTATCTGCCCGGGCTATTCAGTCCATCTCAAAGCTCCAATCAGAGGGAGGAGAGGGAGCAGGCTCACTCTCCATCCGCTCCTTCTCGTCCACCAGCTTGATCCACAGATCGAGGTTGGAGTAAAAGAAGAGCATCTCTTGCCGCTTCGCGGCCCTCTCACATTCGGAAAGGTCTGGTTCAGACGGCCGCCGCCGCTCATGAACCACACCCGAGCTCGCCGCAAGCGCTTCCTGCTTTAGGGAGGCCCTACGCCGGTTGACGATGCCGTTCATTGCCTTGTGGACAACGAGGGGCTTCATAGCCCGCGCGCAGGCCCTGATATCGGGGCTGGCGATTCCGCTGATCAACCTGGTGTGAGCGAACGCGATGATATTATTGCAGGGGTAAGGCGGGCCCTCGAGCATGACGAGCAGCAGGGCGCTGAAGAAACGGATGGTTTTCCAGCCTACCTCGGTGGCAATGTCCATGTTGGGTTCAGCCTGGCTGTTGCTGTTATCGAAGGTGACCATGGCGTTGACGAGCTTCACCAGTTCTTGCAGCTCGTCAGGGGTAAGGTCTATCTCGAGGGCCGGTTTGCATGCTCCGCTTAGGGAGACCAGCATGATGGCCATGAAAAAGTTCTTCTTTTCCCTTGGGGATTTGAGGTTTGGGATGGTAAGAGTATCCATATTGTTGGAGTTTGTCTGGTTGACGTGGTCTGATGTTGTTTGTGGAAAGGTGCCTCGTTGCCCAAGATTGACTCTGTAGCGTGAGAGGATAGAAGGGCTGGGATGCATGGTAACGTTAAATACTCGTTGAGCCTTCGCCTACCTTATTGATTGAGTCGGAAGGCTGTGCGGACGGAAACAACATGGCTGTTCTTCCAATAGTTGCTGGGGCATAGAATTGTTTAGGAAGGCTCAGAACATACTAGTAGTTGACTGACTCTGAGACTATAACATAATATGTACGGGTTGGCAAACAAAGCCGTTGACCTAGCTGGGCCCTGAAAGAAATCATACCGCCAAAGGACCGGACTGACACAAACAGCCATATCCTCAACCGACTCAAAAGTAGCTGTCCTTCCAGGCATCCGCCACAGCCTTCGCAACCAGCCTGTTGATCTCAATACCCGGGTGGTAGTCGTTGAACCACAGGCAGGATTTGCCGTCCGCGTTGAAGCAAGTGGCGTCAGGCGAGCCATGGGCCGTTGGGTTGTCGAGCGCGGTGTTGAACGGAGCAGTCGTGTCGACAATCTTGGCCGAGATATCGCCATTCTTGGTCTTGAACGCCGCCAGATTGGTGGTAATGGCCGCATTGTACTTGGCGATGGAAGCCGCCTCAGCCTTCTGAGTGTCGGCCGACTCGCCGAGCATCGCCGGGGTGCGATGGATGGCTGTGTCCCCCCTATTGTCAGCCACTGCACAACCCGAACAGAGAGAACAAAGAGCGAAACTTACGCGGCACACTGAGCAACACAAAGTTTCTCGCTCCGGCAGCATACAGCACCTGCAGCTGCCCGAAGTAGCTTGCCATGGTCTGCTCCACGATCTGGTCATAGTCCTCTTTCCACCACGTGTTTCCAACATCATTGACCCCGATCCACACTGCGAACAGCGCATTGTCGCCCCAAGGCGCGTAGCTGGGCTTGTTGGCAATGCTCCCGCTGAACTGGGCCACTTGGTCAATCAGACTTAGCACAGTGGACTCGTAGGGCGGCACGATGGTGGCGTTGGTGGTGGCGCCGCCGTAGGCAAAGTTGTAGGTGAGCAGCGTGGACGTGTTGAACTGCGAGGCAAGAAAGCCGACCCAGTTCAGCCCGCCGCTGGCCGTCCAGCCGGGCAGGGGAGGGTTGCCAAGGGGGTTGCTGGACGAGGGCTTGGTCAAGCTGACGTCGAAGCCCGTCTGCGAGTACGAGTCGCCGAAGCTGATGAGGAATTTGACGGCGCAGTTATCAGGCTCGGGGATGCTGCTGCTGGACGCCACGCTGGTGGTTGAGCTCGTGCGCGTCGAGGTGGTGAGGGTGGTGAGAGTGGAGGAGCTGGTGGTGACCACCGCAGAGGATGTGCTGGTGGTGCTTGTGGTGCTGGGGGCCGCCCCTGGAACGCACTGGTCTGTTGTACTGTTAGTATCCATGGCTTAATCCTGGAGGCAGAGAGGAGGCCACGGACGGTACCAGTCGTTGTACGCCGTGCAGGTAGCACCAGAGACACACTTCGTAGGCCCTGAATAGTCTATGCCACCACATTGACCCCACACTCCGGCCTCATCGGCGGCTTGGACCCCCTGGATGAACCCGAGGGCCGTGGCAAGCACTGCCAGCGCTGTCGACGTCAAGAACCGTCCCATTTTGAAGGAGTGGAAGGAAGACGGTGAGTTGAGGATGACCCGGGCTGTCCGACAGACATGACCGTCGACGGGCACAGAGGGTCAACTTATATATACTACTATGCTCATAACCTTCTTCTGTTCCTGTTAGCCGGGTTGACCGTTGGAGTTACACTCGATGCGGGAATTGGCGGCCAATGATTGGCGGAGCTTCTGCTTGGGGGCGGGAGGAACTCGCCCGTGGAGACTCTAAATAGGAGGGCGGAAGGAGACGCTGCGGGATACCACCCGGACAGCCGAGACCGCGGGCGGAAATCAAAGTAAAGATCTGGAAAGGTCGGGCCTGGGCTAACCCACAGTAGGCTAAACGATGCCGCGAGCACCGCTTTTTGGTTGCATTCCCGTGTAGGGTCGTTATCTGATGGTGTATGTATGTACATACCCCTGACGAAACGGAGTGTGGAGTGTGTGATTGCATGGGATTCGAACATCAATCGGCGCATCTTGGATACGAAAACGAATGTGATTGGGACTGACGGTTGCCAACTTGAAGGTAGGTACTGTACATACAGGACCATCAACAAAGTGCTAGCGGGGGCTATCGTTCAACAACAGCTCAAGGATATGACTCAGGGGTCAACGCACGGCGGATCAACTTTGGTATCAGCTTCGTATTACATGTAGAGATCAGGGCATCATTGAACCGTCATCATCCAACCTAAACCCAAGGTATCATCCATTGCCCCCCAGCCCTAAGCTCGTACCCGGAACGAGAGTAAGAGAATCAACCTCGACACCACCTGTCCCCAAAAAACCTGCCGCCCGTTGCTACGCCGTCTCCTTCCAGACGGGCAACCAAATAAACAAGGCCACGCACAGCGTAGCAAAGATACCGCCCCCAGCCAGACTCTGCATCACAATTTTCCTCTGCAACCTCCTCAGCTGCCTCTCCTGAACCCGAATCCTCCGATCAAAAATCATCAACCTCTTGAGCGTGCGAAGCAAACTAAACCCACCCCGGCCACCACCCAACCGCCTATTCTCCCTCAACCCCCCGGCCGCCGCCCCAGCCCTCCCCCTCTCAGACTCATCATCAAACCGCTCCCACGGCAACCGCTGCCGGCGCGAAAACAACAACAAGAAAAAACAACTCCCCCTCAACCCAGACAGCACCAGACTCATGCCCAGCCACCAAAGCGGCCACGCCGCAAACGCCTCCCACCGCGTGTGCGCACCGCGAAAGGGCACCGTGGCGCGGCACAGCACGACCAGAAAGCCAGCCACGAGATTCGCCCAGCCGAGCACCGTCGCCACGCAGACCGTCTCAAAGGTGCCGTTGCCGACGCCGAGGCGGACAAAGTTGCGGTGCGAGCAGTTGCGCAGCAGCGTGTACACGTGGTCGGCCACGGGTCGCAGCCCGGCCGGGTCCAGCGGCGCGCGCGCGAGGTCGGCGAGCGCTCGCGTGCGCAGCGATTGCGGGATGTTGAGCTCTTTGGACGAGTTGGGGAGGAGGAAGAGGGAGATGATGGTGGGGAGTTCGGCGTTGGCTGTTGCGGTGGCGGCGGCTGCTGCTGCGTGTGGTGGCTTTTTGCTGCTGCCTTGGAAAGGGTTGAGAAGTTGGAGTTTGGGCGTGGGAGGGGGGGGGTTGGGGTGGATGGGCGGCGGGAAGCGCGTACATGCCCCTGTTGTTGCGCAGGGTGCGGCTACGGCGGTGGTGGCGATGAGGTGCGAGATGCGGTTGAGGGTTTCTTGCGCTGGGTGGGACGGGTTAGTGGGGTGATGGATGGGGAAAGGGGGTGTTTGAAGGAGTGGCATACCCGCTTCGTTGACGTTGTCATCGTCATCATCGTCATCGCTGTTGTGCTTCTCGATGAATGTCATACTGTCTCCTGGCATGTTGATCCGGGCTACGGACGAGGTGGACTGGGCAGCACTGGGGATGGAGCCATAGTCTTTGTCGTTGATGGCCAGTCCCTGGGCATAGGCGGCTTCGTAGTTCTTGAACCTGTCTCTTTATAAGTTGCGAGGTCGCGAGCGGGAAATCTCAGAGAACTCACCAGATGTAAAACTCGAGGTTCTCAGCCGAGTATTCAATGTACTTGAGGTACATGTAGAAGTCATACAGCGACATTGGGCTGCCTGTCAAACATTTGTGTGTCAGCCCGAGACTTGATGTGGCCGCCGTGTAACATGACTGACATGTTTTGTTTGCCAAGATGCGTTCGAGCTGCAGCCGGTTGGGAATGCCTCCGTTGCGGCCATCCGGGCTTGGAGGGCGTTTGCCGGTGCTGATATTGGTGGCATACTCCTTGATATCACGGTATTCGGGCTTCTTGTACCAGCTCAGCCACGAGGGCAGCTGAAACCGCATGGCGCCGAGGAAGGTCAGTGGATCAAATCAGATGGAGATTATGGACAATGAGATTTCCATCAATGGATGCCAAGCGTTGCACAGACGAGGAGACGGGGCAGAGAAGAAAGAAAAGAAAACTGGCTTCCAGAATGGGGACGGGGAACAGGGAGATATGTACGGTAGCTAGCCACGGGCGATCGATGCGGGTAAAGACGCCACTCGGCCCATGTTTCTCTCCCTCGCGAGGGATAGCTTGTGTGGGCAGCCGTGGGCAGCCGTGTGTGTTCCGTCCGTGGACCTGAGACGAATGTCCGAGACCCGATCGCGTGCAGGACATCCATGCTCTTGCATACACGCATGTTTGTGTCCGTCCGATGACACTCGGAGACAGGTCAGTTATTCGGAGCACCGCGACAAGGGATATCCCTCCCTCGATCCCGACCCGCCAGATTGGAGGTTGTCGGCAGGCGAGCTGAGATCCACACCCCCGTCATCCTCCCGTCCCGGGCCGGGCTTTTGAATCACTGGAAGCAAGGGAGCATGGGTGGGTGATGACGGGGTCTCCTCTCGCTAAGATCTTGTTGACATCTCGTTTCCTGCTCGCCACCATTGGGCAAAGATTGGCCAGCAACCGCTGGCATTCGCTGCCGTCCTGGCCCGTCCAGCCCTGCTCGATTGCCGAAGCTGCTTGTTTCGAAACTCCGAGCCGCAGACCGCCAGTGTCAATGCGCCCTGTGCTTCACACGGATAAGGAGGGAACAATAGTCACAGAAGAGGGGTAGCAGAGGGGTGGCAGATGGCCGCCCTCACGGCATGGGGGAACGTGCACAACAAGGTGTGGTAACTGGGGTCGATAGTGCGGGTGAGAAGTGATAGATCTCAAAGAAGGCGGGGTTTTTGCGTCCCTTGTTGGTTCGAGACTCCCGAGACCTCCAACGAGCCAGCACGTGGCTGACGTGGGTTCTGTGTGTTCAAGTCCCTTGCATCCAGTCCACGATTTTTGAGATCTGAGCGGCCACGGAGATCGCGAGCTCGGTGCAAGCTTGGGGTGGCAGGGGCTGGCCCTGTTTGTTTCCCCGCTGACAGCTCCAGGCCAAGCACGAGCAGCTGCATTTGGATTCCTTTCCGTCTGGGATCAGCCGCACAGGCCCCAGAAGAGGGCCCAGCTCTGCCAAAGACGGCCCTCAGAAGGCCCGAGCAGCCGGCTTCCGGCTCATTGGAGGGGAGATCTGCACTGGGGGTCCCGAAATGGCACCCTGACCAGCTCCCCTGGCTTGGACTTTTACTTCTTCTCCACACGACGCATTTTTAGACTTTGGAGAATGTCTGTGTCCCAACGCCACGGTAAGCGAACAGGTAGTCCGCCTTCGTCACAAGCCTAAGGACAGAGGAAAATTCACCCCCCATTGGCCACCCCTGTTGTTCGTCTGTTGTCTGGAGAAGGCACGTAAGTCTGTGCGTGCGCAGAGGCCTACGCGCGCAAGAACTCTTGACACACCCAGGGAATTGGTAAGAAAAGTTGAAGCTGGATCATGGACAGACAAATGACTTGTTAACATCTCAGACTCCAGAGTTTTCGGCAACAATAGGTAGTCTGACTTTGGTAGCACAAAGGCAAAGTTCGCGCATGTGGCTGAAAGAAGGCCGCGGAACAGAGGGCTTGCGTTCTTTGACCCAAGACACAAGCCCATTGTCGACCTCAGCAGCCACCTCGTACAAGCACCTGGAAGAGGCAGGTCGTGGAACTCTGCTGAAACAAACAGGTCGATCCGAACGCGGCGTGAGTGATATATCAAGGCCTTCAAGGACTTTTCAATAGCACCATCACTTTCTTGCCTCACCAGCTTCAGAGTCTCGAACACAAAAAGCAACGATCAGCAACCCTAAAACCAAAACAAACGCTCTCCATCGTCAACAACATGGCTACTAACCAGTCTCTCAAACTCCAAAACACCTTCCGCCCCAATGGCAGGGTGTTTGAGGTCGAGCGTTCTGCCGCCGAGCACTCGGCCGTCGTCCGCATGCTCCTCGAGGACTTTGATGAACCCGACCTCCTCGTAACCATCATCCCCATCTCCATCGACACCAGCGACGACACCCTCGCCAAGGTTTTCGAGTGGGCCACGCATCATAAGAACATGCCCAAGCCCGCTCTCGACGACGACGGCGACCGCGACGAGGTTGTCACGATCCAGCTCGCCTCGTGGGACGACGAGTTTTTCAGCGACATCGACTCGGAGACCCTGTACGGGATTCTCATCGCGACCAACTACCTCGACATCAAGCCGCTCTATGACATGGCCGTCCAGGTTGTCGTCAACATGGTCCGCGGCAAGTCCACCAAGCAGATCCGAGAGATTCTCGGTATCACCAGCGACTTCACCGCCGAGGAAGAGGCGGCCATTCGCAAGGAGACTGCGTGGGCGTACGACGGGGAGGAAGTGCCAAACGAAACCTCGTAAACTCAGGCAAAGGTTGTTTGTCCTAACATCTAGGTAAGTTGAGTGAGACTAGCGCCGCTATCAGATTGTAAGCCGACGCCTTTGTTAGTAACAATGAATTTGATATCACGGTATGTCCCCAGTTTGATTGGCAAGTGAAATCGATGTGAACACATGACTCTGAGACCCGAACCTGACCGGGCTAGTTTTGACATTGTAGATCATATGAAACCCGAACCTGACCAGGCTAGTTTTGACATTGTAGATCAGTAGTATCCTGATATAACTCTTCGTGCTCTTCATTTTTCGCTTGAAGATGCAGACAAGCGGTGTCTGTCTTGTTGCCAGAAACTTGGAAGCGAGAATCTTGTTTACATTACACACTAAGTACAGAACTTGCTGTTCTGGCCGCCGAATTTGGCAGGGCAGGG